>CABFVX010000526.1:0-90047 GCA_902151425.1 Timema shepardi | reverse complement strand
CATCTCTTGTATTTGAGAAACCCGATTAGCAACGTATACCTTGAGACGGTATGGTGGAGTGTGTATCCATGCAAGTACGATGGTTGAGTCTGTCCAAGCGGTAACCGAATTTATGTGGTAATGAGATGATATGATGCTTCTACAGTATTGCATTAATTTTGAAAGTAAATGAGCTCCACATATTTCAAGACGTGGTAACTAAATCTGTTTCAGAGGTGCGACACGAGATTTTGCAATAAGCAAATTTACTTTGACTTCGGAGTTTTGAATCACACATCTGAGCTAGATGGCTGCTGCATAACCTTGCTCAGATGCATATGATAATCCATGTAATTGGACATCTACAGTAGAGTAGAGATAGAGAGAGATACCGAGGTATGCTGAGGTTTTCTAAGTTTGGAAGCCCTTCCAGAAACCTTACCCATTTTGCAGAAATATCTGCGGGTTGAGGTTCATCCCAAGATAGTCCTAGTGTCCATTGAAGTTGCATCAATGATTTGGCCCAAAATACTACCAACCGCACGGATCGTAAATTTGAGCTATAGCGGAGAGTACTTAACGTTTAGTCGGGACTTATTTAACTACATCAATCTTATACGAAAATGCATCACTGCCAGGCTTCCATTTGAGACCAAGGATGTTATAGAGAGGTTGTTCAGGAGTGCGAAAGTAAAATGGGGTCTCACGATGCTCCTGGGGTACAGCGCTCAGTATCTGGTGGGAGTTACTGGACCATTTGCGCAATTCAAACCCACCTTTTCTTAACAACTCTGTGAGCTCTTGTTGAAGAGAGAGTGTATCTTCTAAGTTTTCAGCGCCAGTGATAATATCATCGACAAATGTTTGGGTTTGTAGCACTCGGGATGCGCTGGGAAAGGCCTTACCTTCATCCTCAACAAGTTGATGTAGAGTCCGAATTGAAAGATAAGGGGAGCTAGTTACACCATATGTGACAGTTGTAAGTTGGTACACTTTGAGAGGCAAATTAGGATTTTCGCGCCAAAATAGCAATTGATAATTTTGGTCATCAGGATGTACTTTAATCTGTCTGTACATTTGGCAAATGTCTGCACTAAAAACAATTTTATGACGTCTGAAGTTTAAAAGAATATCGCAAATGTCATTTTAGAGTTTCGGGCCCGAGTGAAGTACATCATTTAATGAAAGGCCAGATGTGCATTTGGCACTTGCGTCAAATACTACACGCAGCTTAGTGGTAGAACTTGTTTCTTTATGCACGCTATGGTGAGGTAGAAAGTAATGTTGGGAATTATTTTGGAGTGTGTTGGTAAATAATTTAATGTGCCCAGATGTATGATAATCATCCATGAAATCACCATATGATTTCTTGAGAGCTGGTTGAGAATTTAATTTATTTTCAAGGGCATTAAAACGCCTTTTTGCTTGATATGATGAATCACCAAGAGATGGCCTAGGTTCCTTCAATGGAAGTCGAAGCACATATCGACCAGTGCTGTCCCTAGCGTGCGTGTTGCGGAATTGTTTTTCACATATTTCCTCATCTCGCGTAACCACATTCGAAAGGGGTGGTTCCTATAATTTCCAGAACTGTTGAAGTGAGCTGTGCACACAATCGTTGGATCCTATTATTGTAATTCTACAAATTTTTAAAAATATTAATCTGTAAGCCATCCCTAACCGTCACCATGGAGACGGTTGCCATGGACACTGTTTCCATGGTGATGGTTTCCATGGTGATGGTTGCCATGGTGACGGTTTCCATGGTGACGGTTGCCATGGTGACGGTTGCCATGCCGACGGTTGCCATGGAGATGGTTGCCATGGCGTTGAATTTCTCGCAAGGGTAAAAAGTATGCTTATAATCAATCTCTACTTCGACATTAACCTTCTAAGTACACTGATTTAACAACGTTTAAATAAAAAGTACATTGAAGCAGGGATATTTGGTGCATGCTCCAAGTTGAAGTTTGAATGATTGTGTGGAACTGTCGTTTGGTAAATGTTGATAAAATATGAGTGGAGTTTGAATAAGGCGGTAGTGCTTTGCTTCAATGATCAGTATATTTCCATAAATTTGGTGTTTTTTGTATCATTTGCTCGATGAACGTTGCGAGTACGGAATTTAAGTAGATCGTCGCAGATTGGTGGGAAATCAATTATAATATCATAGTTGGTCTATGGGACCTGGTAACTTTATTAGATATTCCAAAATAATTTCTAAGTCCCTGGTCATTTCTTTCCAAGGAATGGATATAAAGTATTAGTGGTAAGTTATTAGCAAAATACAAAGTTCTCACAATATACATGGTACTTCTTAAAATTAGTTTGTTGTAGTAGTGACGAAAAGGATCTACACATAATTCTTTGAAGTGCTTCTTTACAAGTATTAATCAACGGTTTTAAAGCCAACCTTTGATATTTAGTCGCATATATTTGACATACACACAGATGCTGATATATTTCCTACAAATTCTAAATTCCTTACGCCCCTCGCTATCAGTGTAAATATGTGTATAGAGTGGTTGGGCAGTAAGACGAGAAATATAGCATATTTTGAAGAAAAAAAACAATCTTGTGCCCAATCTGACCTTCATAATCACTTCCTCCAATCTATAATATCTGTAAGTTCTGAGTGGTGTATAGGACCTTAGCACCATTTTGAGTTTGATTTTTGTATTATACCATTAAAAAGCCCTTTAATTAGTCAATATTCCAAAATGTTACAGGGTATCTCACATACACTTTGCTTCTGAGGCGGCTTTTCCACTCTTCCTTTCATCAGCGTCGAGCGTAATTAGGGAGGTTTTTCGAATAGAATTTCTATTCTCTCTCCTTGCAAAATGTGTGTGCACTTCCTCTAATTTTGTCTTACGATTTAAGTGGCTAATTTATTTGGTGTAAATGTTATTTATTATATCAACAAAATATAGTTTCGATCATTAAATAATATTTAAAATTGTATTTAATAAAACGTTTGTTTCTAGAATAATTTATCTCGGTGGCGTAGTTGACTGACGCGCTGGTTTTGTGTAGCGCCAGATGGTTGCGGATGGAGGAGTTTGAGGTTCTAATTTCGGTCGGGTAAACTAGGGGTGTTTTCCACTCTCCCTCTACGCAAATGCTGGCTCACTTCCTCTAAATTCAAACTTCCTAATTATCAATAAGTTAGCATAATTAGTACTTAATCATTTACATACGTACATGCCGACAGTAGTTATCAAACAAAACAAATGTTGGTAGGCTTTTGTCGGGAGGACGGCCCCCCCTCCCCCCAGTGCTTGCTCGATATTAGTTTCCAGCTTGGATCACTACAGTTGAAATTTTTTTTTAAACACGTGTTCATAATGATAGATATTATAGCGTACTGTCCTTTTTGCTATTCAAAATTAAACTCTTATATTATGTGTTCGTTAATGAGTGCAGTCCAGAAATTAATTAATTAATATACAACTAAATCTATACAGGAATAATAGCATCACCAGGTACCACGTGTTATCTAAATAAATGGGGATGTGTGAGGGGGGTCGTGGTTCGAATCCCTGTCGTGCGTGTGTACTGAGCTTGGTTTCCTCACGCATCCTTCATGGGTTGTGTCCCAGACGGGTAGTAAGACGCAGCAGCCTTAATTCCTTCATGTGTTAAATATTAGACATGTCGAACGATGGGAGGCTGTGTTTGTGTATTGTAAACGGACATTATAAGTTTTAATATATATTCAGAGTAAGCTAAACAAATCCACACCATATATTTCTCTCGGGTTTGGCGGCTACAGGCCATGAAGCATCCGGCAAAAGATAGTGGGGTTCGAATTTGTTTTGGGGGATTTGAATATCTGCCGATGTGTACTGTTGGTAGTTCTCACTAAATAGTTTCCCACTCTCCCTCCACGTAAACGCTGGAACATTTCCTTACTCACCTCTACGCAAATGTGTATTTAACCTTCTCAATTCCTAATCCGGTTGGACTCGCGGTTCTGCTTCTTCTTTCAATCTGTTGTAATATTTGGTCTGGTTGAAGTGTTCATATAGAAGAGCCAGCCTCGTAAAGATTGTTAACTCTCTAAAAAGAGTGCAGAGTGATAGATACTCACCTTGGTGACGCAGTTGGCTATCGCAACGGATTCGTGTTGAGCTAAGCTACTGGGGACGGGGGAGATCAAGGTTCGAATCTCGCTCACAGTATAGTTTATCCCTTGAATGTAAAAGTGTGGGGCTTCCTGTTTCCTATTGAGTATTTCCTGCTTAACAGTATTGTCTTTTGAGATGATCCTTCCAAGGTATTTAAAGTTGGAAACTGATTCTAATCCAGTCCTCTCTAAAATGATGCTTGAGCTTAGTCCTTTTCTGTTGACGGTTATTTCCACTGTCTTGGTTGTACTGATACGGACCACTCCCCAGATCCTCCGGTAATAGTCCCTCCCTGATTCAATGGTTCCCTCCGCCCCCAATCAAGATGCTAAAACTCCACCTATGACCCTGTGTATCCAATATATTATTAGTGTAATGACTCATGATTTGATTTTATACGGGATACGTGACTAGTAGACCCTACATTGGTTTTGAAAATGAGCAGACCATGCGCTTGGAAACATTTTTTTACAGATTAGAAAGATTGTGTGAAGTTTGCAAATCATAGATGTCTTAGTAATTAAGGAGAAGTGCTTTTCTTTGCATTAAATTTACACTCAAATTTTAATATTTAAGTTACTAAAGAACTTTTTATTTTTCAAGTATTTTTTATAATTTTGGTTCCTATTAAATTGTATTATTAGATTAAATTGTTTCCAAGAATATTGCTGAAAACTGACACTCGACATTTGGAGGAAAAACTAGAAACAAATTAATGTAATGATAGTCTGAAATATCAGCTACCATAGTCAATTTTTTTTTTTAATAATTGACAAATTCTGAAATTGAAAATATGAAATTGACTCGCTTTATATATTATTTAAACTTTATTTACTAAGGTGAATCTAGCAGAATTTTATTTATTGATTAAAATGAATAAATAAATGTCTTAAAATGCACACGCCGATAAAGTTAATCATAAATTCTACAACGCTTCATTATCCAAATAGTAACTATTCAATTTTTTATATACGGGAATAATTTACTTACAGTTAGAATGGCGAGTGACTCAAAAGTAAGTAAAAATGGCTTTATTGAATTGTGCACATTTGTATTCGTTCCATTCGGGGTCTAAGTCTCCTGAGAGAGCTTATATGAAACGATAATATATAAGAGTCTCGATTGGGCAGCGATTCTACTATTTTCCAGGAATATTTTTAGTTTATAAATTGAAATATTGCGATGTATATCTTTATTAATTAAGAATAAATCTCGACTATGGGTATGTATATCGAAACCAAGCTTCGTGAAATAAACGTTCATAATCCGCTTTTCATCAACGTAAAGCTACTCTGGTTTGTCGGTCTATGGCCTACGTCGGACAAAAGCTGGCTGTATGTCGTCTACACTGTGACCAATATCTTTATAATACTCACCAACATGATGACGCAGTTTCTTCGGATCTGTGCCTTTTGGGGGGATATAAAGGCCGTCACAGAGACTTCTTTAATCCTCATATCTGCGTCCAACGCGGTCTACAAGCTGGTCCACATTTTATACAACCATTCCGCAGTTCAGCGTTTGGTGAATCGTTTGGATGAAGAACTGACCGAAGATTGCAAAACTTACTGCTCTGACCTCCTTGAGAAAATATCCCATAAAAGTAAATCCCTGACCAAACTATTCTGTTTTGCCGTAAGCGCTACAAGCTTATTCTGGATCGTTCTACCTGTTATAATGCCAAGAGATGAGAATGATCCCGGTAGACCTTTGCCACTTAAGGCGTGGTTCCCGTTCGAATCCAATGTGAGTCCCTACTATCAATTCGCCTATATTTTCCAAGTTCTTTACGCCTTGGCAATAGTGCAATCATATACTTATTTAATTGCGTTTTATATTTCACTGGTCATTCATACTTGTGGACGCTTTGAAGTACTTTACAAGCTATTGGAGCTTGTGATGGAAATAGGCTTAGAGGACATTGATAAATGGAAGGAGGATGAAAAACATTCCAATGTCGTGAACATTAATAAACACAGACACATTCACAATGAAGTTTCAGTCTCTGAGAACCATTGTAAGAAGCATTTTGACGAAAAGAGAGAAGATTCTGGATTTGTAGTTGATGGTAGAGTGAATGCAAGAATGAACAATCACCTAAATAAATGTGTACAGCTCCACAGTGCTATTTTGAAGTAAGTAGCTTCTTAAATTCCAATATTTTGTTTGTTTTAAATATCCATGGCTCCCTACTCGTTCGTGATACGCATTTAATTACACCAATAACTTAGGGATTGAGAGGTTTTAAATTAGAGGAAGTGTACCCTCATTCGCACGGTGAATAGTGGAAAACCATTTTGTGAAAAAACCTCAATACACCTGTTTGAGACTCGTGCCCTAATCCACCTGTCATCGTCAGTCTAGTCAAACACGAGAGTGTCGCCTTAAACCCTGCGGCCACCGAAGTGGGTCAAATATTTGTTCAAACATTTCTTGATACGACCAGAATGAATTATTTCCTTTATTTAACTATACACGTGAATCATATTAGCCAAATTATGTTTATGCTACAAGTAGGTAATCTATGCCCTTAAGAAAGTATAGTCATTTTATTTCGAATCTATTTTTTGAAATGTTTTATACTGATTTGAACTTTTTTTTTTTAAATAATTAAAATTCAGTCGTTACCTTTTCTAAAGATTGGTTACATTATAACTTATATGAAATTTTGAAAAACTCTGATAAATAATTTGTTGCTAATATGTTTAAAAAAAATGTAAAATGTATAGGCCTACCAAAAAAATATTGCGCTTAGTTGACATGAAAATAATTGCTGAACCTATTTTAATATTTGATTTAAATATCGTAGTGTCCACTGTGCAATAGGTCTACATCATCATTATTAAGTGTAGTTAAATAATTCGGCACCTACTTCGGTGGCCGCATGGTATCATGGATCACTCTCGTGTTGGACTAGACTAGCGATTACAGGGATATAGGGTTTAAACCCCGGTCGAGTGTACTGTGTTTTTCCTAAATAGTTTTCACTCTCCCTCTCCATGCAAATCTGAGTACACTTCCTCTCAATTCAACCTCCCTCATCCTTTACTCACTAGCGTAATTATTACATACATGTTCGTACAAACTGAACAGGCAGACGTACTGATTAAAAGAATAGGTATTTTTGTATATTCAAATATATTAGTTCAGCTAGCTCTACAAACAATGACGTATCAGATGAGTTTATAAATAGAAAACCATTCAATATAACCTCAATAGGTCCAATTTGTGTAGACATTTTTTATAAATGCTTACACATTATTTCCGATTCATTGAAGAAGGAAAAGCAGACGAAAAATCGTGATTACAACATTATTTTGAAAGATATAGAAAGTTACAAATAATGTGAACAATCTTCCTTTCTGAGTCTTACGTTTTTTTAAATATATTTCACAGGTATGTGAATGATCTGGACTCTATCTTCAGCTCTGTAATGGCCATTGAGTTTTTCATCATGTTGACTATAACGGCCCTGGTTGGATTCCAAATTATTGTGGTAATTGTTGTAACATTGGATTAAATATTACATAGTTCTCAGTCAGTAGCGTGTCTCTCTACTGAATCATGGGTCCCAGGTTTGGTTCCAGACATGGTTAAAAAATATATCATTTGGGAAATGTGATTTTCCCCTGTCATAGTGCTGCATTAACGGCCTGGGTCTGGGTGTTGTGTCTGTTCTAGATTTAGGTTAGTTTGTAGGCTGTGTGCTGAGACAATAAGTCGGTTCAGAAATTGCATGTGAAACATCTCAAATAAATACTAGATAATTAATTTTATGGAAATCATTCCGGACCTATTTCACTGGTCAAATGGTTGAAGGAGTCACTCTCGCAATAGCCTGAACTGCCGATAATGGGAAGATCGAGGTTCGAAACCCGGACAGGTGTGCTGAGGTTGGTTCTTTCCTTAGCGGTTTTCCACTGCTGCTACACGAAAATGTAGATCAACTCCCTCTATATTCAAAACTCTTCGTCCATACCCCATTGGTGTCAACATGCGTGGAGCACACATAGTAAAAAAAAAATCCTTGGTATGAGCCCGCAAATGAGCTATATCGATCGAGGGGCCTCCGTCTGTTGGCTAAGATAGCGTAAACGTCTGCTGATATAGGGTACCATGTAGTCAACACAACAAAACCTCCGGCCGTTAATCTCAGTTTTCTAGATCGGAGCTTATTCTTCTTTATTCAAGTAGTTCCTCAAATTGTCATAATGAGGCAAAGTTGACCCCGTTACAGATCCACGTCTTCACGGAAGATCTGGGAGCACCTGGGAATCGAACTCAGTACCTATGGATCTGTAGCTAAGAACTCTACCATTAGACAGCAGAGCCGTACAAAACAGCATTAAGAAATTAAGTTCAAATCATTATCTGTATCAATGCAAAGCTTACATGACGGGGTTAATATTATTCACTTATGTTTTAGAATCCAACGGAAATCTCGGAGGTTTTAAAATTTGCAAGTGTCCTTTGGATATCCATATTTGAACTACTTCTCTACTGTTGGTATGGCAACGAGATCATCATTCAGGTGAGGAATATAGAGGCCCTTGGACTCAAATTATTATTATTATTATTACTATTATCATTATAATCATCATCATAAATCGTGAGAAGATATTTACAAGGATACATAACATTGCTGGGCCTTCTTTTAAACGAAAGGGATATAAATTGTGTCAAAACAGTCTGTTGCATTAGATAAGGGTTTTAAAAATGAAATAATTTTTAATCGGTACACAGAGCCATACCGAACAAGTGGTTCTCGTCTGTTGGCTAAGAGAGTGCCAACTTCAGAGGGTCAGGGCAATGAACCCTCCTGCCATTAATATCCGTTTTCTAGACCGGAAACACTATTTCTTCATTTAAGTAGCTCTTCATTTGTCCTCGCGGGGCTGAATTGACACCACTACAGACCCACTGCTTCACAGAAAACTGGATGCGCTGGGGATCGAACTTGGGACTTCTGGATCTGTATCCAGAAGTTCTGACCACTTGACTACAGAGTTTGCCAAATTAGTAGTGCATACAAAGAAATAAAAAGATTGCTCACTATTATAAAGAAACTTGCTTGATTGACGCTTTATATATAAGCTTACATAAAACATCATTAATTATTGACGACGATTGAAGATGTATTAATTTTTCGATTATATATAAAAGAATGTCCAGAAAATATATATTTGTTAAATAGCTTATTATATTTATTATTAAATTATTTACTAATTTAAAAAATGTTTGTTGAATTTATCGCATGTCATTAACTCTAATTATAAGGGAAACGTTATATCATTCCATTTTACAGGATACTCTACTAAGGTGGCATTTTTTACAAAGAGAATGGGAAAAAACAACTTTAGTGGGCTAATTTATTTTCTATATTTTCATGATCAAAACGTAACATTTGATTACTGCTGGGAAATAATTGGTAAAGAGTTGGGCAACTGTTTCCGAAACAAGAGCAACATATTGATGAACAATATTCCCGAATAAATATTTTCAAGTGTGTACTAGGCCTTAAAAACATATTAAAATTAAATATAATTTAAAACGAAATTATACCTTATGGGATTTTTTTTATCCGTAAACTATATTAATCTATTTGATACTGTAGGTAAAAATCAAGTATTAGTTATTACGGTAGGTTAATGTCAATGTGTGCGTTGTAACAAGTTTATTGCAACATTATTTCAGTCTCAGAATATCCAGGACGTGGCGTACGCGTGCCAGTGGTATAGCAGTGACAAGGCGTTCAAATGGGCCGTTCAGATGATGATACTGAGCGCGCAGCAGCCGGTAACAATTAGGGCAGGGAAGATTTACCCCATATCTCTGTCAACCTTCACTTTGGTAACTATCCCTCCAGATGTTGATGTGTATTTGCTGTCATATTTATTGTTTTTTCTCAAGATATTAATATTATTACATACCACCACTGTGGCCGCATTGTCTAAGACGCCAATCACTCTCACAATAGACTGGGCTGCCTATGATGGGGAGATCTAGGTTCGAGTGCCAGTTGGATTTACTCAGGGTGGTCTCACCTAAATGGTTTTCCACTCTCAATCCACGCAAATTGGTGTATATTTCATCTAAGTTATTATTATTATTATTATTATTATTATTATTATTATTATTATTATTAGCACCGCGTCTTACTACCCGTTCGTGTTATACGCACTTACGCTAATGTGTAATGGTAGGGTGATTGTGAGATGAAATGGAGNGCACCGCGTCTTACTACCCGTTCGGGTTATACGCACTTACGCTAATGTGTAATGGTAGGGTGATTGTGAGATGAAATGGAGGACCTACAGTTTAACGTGGAATCCGAACCACGGTGGAGGCCTGGCATTCCCCACATTCACAAGATGTCTTGTCAGAGGTGAAGGAAGGGTTTGGTAATCAGATAAATCTTTGCCGGGACCGAGGATTGAACCCCGGCCGCCAGCACAGAAGTCTGACACCTTACCCCTAGACCGCCAGGTCACCCTCCTCTAAGTTAAACCTTACTTATCCCTAACATCTTGGCGTAATTTAGTATATATGCGTATATCCCGTAGAGGTGGTAAGACTTGGTTCTAAATGAATTATAATATAAATGTGAGGTTTAAGTTCAAAATCACACACCTCGATGGCCACATGGTCTAAGGCGCTACTCTCACAATAGACTAGATTGCTGA
The DNA here is from genome assembly GCA_902151425.1 of Timema shepardi. Lineage (NCBI taxonomy): Eukaryota > Metazoa > Arthropoda > Insecta > Phasmatodea > Timematidae > Timema > Timema shepardi. The sequence continues at coordinate 79,255 of CABFVX010000526.1, read as the reverse complement.
AGACGAGGAGATCATAGTTATATCCCGGTTGGGTGTACTGAGGGTGGTTTTGCGTGAATAATTTTCCACTCTCTCTCCACCTCCAACCTTCTTAATCCCTAGAACATTGTTGTAATTAGTATATAAGCGTATGACCCGAACGGGTAGTAAGATGTGGTACTAAAACCACTTCTTAATCTTACGCATCTAATTACACATCCAGGCTGAAAGCATTTTAATCAAGCAAAATGTATGTATGTATATATATATATATATATATATAAAATAGTAGAGTTTATATATATATATATATATATATATATATATATATATATATATATAATAGTAGAGTTTAGAGGATATTATTGTGTATTCGCGTGAAAATAAAGTGGTAAGCCATTCAATTAATCATATATAATATTTTTTAATGTTTGATTCTTTTTATCATGAAACTATATTTTCATTTAAGTTTAACAAAATTAGTGACTTCCCTCTTCATCTATACATCATCAAACACATTAACAGTGTTTTAGTGTAGTTGATAAACTATTTTTAATATCTTTATTCAAGTTTGAACTGAATTATATAATAATAATAAAACCACATCCTACAAACATATGAGTGTGTTAAATGTTTAACATAAATGTTATGTATTTTGTTGAAATTATGGTTGTTTCAACCATCTGATTCATAATTTTTAAATCTAAATAAGAAAAAGTATTTAACTAGATTTACAAATTCAAAGTTAAAAGATATTTTTAACACAACTAACATTAAGTTAAATAATATTAAATATGTTTACAAGTTTCTTTATTTGAATACCAACAAATTATTTAAATTTATACTTGTCCAGTTAATATATACAGGTTGACCATAAAGTCAAATTCCATAGGCCTATCTTGTTAAAATTATAACGTTCATGCCTGCGTAAATACCGATGGTGACGCCGCCTTATTTGGCAGAGTTATCCAAAACTTCCACAGGAATCTCCAGATATGCAGCATCCCCAATGATTTATTCTTGTGGCTTGGAACTTAATGGTCACGCTGTATAACCTATGTTAATATTTATATTTAAAAACTCCCAATATAATCTATACAAAACTTTGTACTTTTTAGATATAGGTTCTATACTAGAGTCGTTGACTAAAGTGGTGAAATTTCGGGCCGAATAATATGGAATCCAAGTGTAAATAATTTTCAGTATGGGCTTACCTAGTTTTTAATTTTTTCAGAACATTTAACTTTGTTTGAATAGGATCTGCCCATTTTATGATTGCAATGTAAAGTATGAATACAGTAATCGTAGGGGGGCAGCAAAGATTAAACGATAAGGATTTTTTTTTCATCTTTACCATACAGTACTTTATTTTGGGAATGGATAATTGGTTACAAATCAAGAACAAGTGAAAATAGCGCGTCTAATGGATTGCATTATAAATTCAGTAAATGTTTTATAGTGTATATGTACCGGTTTGTTTATTTTAAAACGTACTTGTAAACATCGAGAATCAGGTCAGAAAATACTGAGGGCCGAATGATTGTAAATGTAGTGTATTTATTCAACCCTTTAGTTCACACGGTAGATCATCTGTCTTTTAAACTAAGGGCCATGGATTCAATTCCCGGCATAGATGAAAAATATATTACCGGTGAAATTAGATCTTTATCTTTAACATTGATAAATTAACAACTGGGCGAATGGGTTATGTGTTTGTTCCAATATTAAGTTAGCTTGTAGCTCGTACTCTGATTAAGTGAGTCTGTTCAGATAGTATGTGTTAAATAACCCGAGATTAAATTTAACTTTAAATAGCTTTATCGTATCTATTAATTAATAAAATGTTACTTAAGTAATTTCAAGAGCCCCGCTATGTTTTAATATTGTCACTGTGACAACTGCTGTTGAGCCTAGTTTTTGTACTCATTTGGGATCCAAATTGATTCCAAGTACTCTATAGATATACACAAAAATTTCAAAATTTTAGATTTATTAAACTTGAATTTTGAGTTTTGATTAGTTCATATAAAAAAATATGACCATATTTTAAAATTTAACAGAGCTCTCCCCTAAATCACCTCAACACCTTCCTCAAATTTTCAAAAATAAGCAAATATTTAATATATTTATATTTTTTTCATTGTGATCTTTTTCAGATAATGCAAAACTCCTACTCTATTTTAGCTCTACTAAGACAGCTTCACCAAAGCAACACAGAAGAGGCTTCATAAAAACATTTTTAATCATCTAATCGTACGTTTTAAAGTAACATGTACATTTAAGGCTGTAAATATTATGCTTTTTATAAATCAAATAACTTTCAACTCATTTGTTGGATCCAAGATCGTGTATCACACATTAGGTATGATATATATTTGCACTCGGACAAGTATTCAAGGGGAGAGAAAGTTGATTGGAAATTTGAAAACATTACCCCTTTCACATGGTCTGGGTGTTCGCCAGTCCCGATTTCTGAACGCCACTCGTAAAATAGTAATACACCATCCGGACACGGGCATATAACCGCATAGAAATGCATAAAAATAGGTATAAGCCTACTGTTAAATATTATGTTTTAAGGTTTTGTTAAGTTATGGTGCATCCTGAATATTAGTAAGCTTAAAAGATAGGGCCATTATGTAATTCGATAGTTAACTTTCAGGGTCTTGCCGTTTTCGTTTTACATTTGTTATGCATTTCAAACGTTGATTGAATAAAAACTAATGTTCTACAAGAATTAATATTATCAAATCACTGAATGTATGGCACTTAAAATTGCAATAAAATAGGCTGTATAATAATGTCGTTTAATTTCAGTCATCCTGCATTTGTCTCAGCAGTGCAAAGATAGAATAGCAAGTCTTCAAAGCCTGAAACAAAAATACATAAAATCATATTTAAATTCTCAAGTTATCCGACATCTTAGACCATTCGGTAGGACGTCTGCATACTAAGGTTCCCGGGTTCGATTCTCGCCATGGTCGAAATATGTATAATTGTTGAAATGTGCGTTTACTATTTCACATTGATAGATTAACGGCCGGGGACTGGATATTGTGCCTGTCCTGGTCTTAAGTTACATTATGAGACATAAGTAACTACAACAGACCTAGCAGGCTGGTAGTGAAAAATATATGGCTTGAATAAAAAACTGCCACAGGCTGGATATAAATATTTAAATTCTCAAGTTAACAAATGACAAACTGTGCAGTGGGTTCGGGAATCAAACCCTTGTGCAAGACTAATACTGATGCTTAAATCCACGCATTAGTTTATCATGTTTACTTTAGACTTTGTATAAAATGTCATTTTATTATTATTTATTACTTTAATAAAGTATTTAATAAAGGAAAATATGGTCAATATGAAGGGTACAGTTGTAAAGGGGGCAATTAATACTACACACAACTCCCTTCAGTGGCCGAACGGTCTAAGACGTCACTTTCGTGTTGGACTAGACTGGTGGAGACGGGGAGATCAGGGTTTGAATCCCTGTAACCTCTACTGAGGGTGTATTTTCCTTTATGGCTTCCCACTCTCCTCCCAGGTGAATGCAGGTAGATTACCTCTAAAATGCTTCATTCCTTACCCTTACTCCATTAGAGTAAATATCATACATGCGGATAACATGAACAGGTAGTAAGACGTGGTGATAAAAAAAATACAAACATTTCCCAGAACAGTGGCTATAATATTTTAAATCCATTAAAGAGCCCAGCTAATACTTTATTTTATTAATTTAAATATTACAAATACCTATTTTAACCATAATCTAAAGTGCGTTAGAAAGGTCTCATGATTGTCTAACAGATAGCAGCACTAACTCAATTTGAGCTGATGTTGACCATTCCCTCTGTATCCCCCGGACTCTTCATATTTTCACGCCTGAATAACATTATTTTAATTATATGAGTAAACAATTAAAAAATACACTAAAATAAAACATGTGTTTGTTCTTAGTTTGGTGACTTTTCTTAATAGAAAAGCGTCCTTTGAATAAATGACTAATGCTTTCTTCAGTGCCTTAACTATTTTGTTAAACTATCTTATGATATTGCTTGGTAATATAATTATTAATGATATATGTTTAATTCTATATAAATATGTTATAACTAATAGTTTGTCCAAAATATATATAAATTATGAAAATTAATTACTTAATTAATTAATTACTGACAGTGGCGCAGGAACTAGGGGGTACGGGGGTAAATTTTACCCCCCTAAGAAATGGAGGGGGGTAAAAAGTATCATTTTTACCCCTCCGCTCTCAAACAAATATAATAAAACTTTTAGAAACTAGAAAGATCTTGTTGAGGCAAGATACATAGTTCACTCTAAGGTAACATAATAAAATTAAAATGTAATCCTGTTTTCGAGTGGTTTTATTGGCGAGTCCTGACCTATCGTAGGTACTGCTTAGTGCTTGGGACAGCAATCACCAGTCTCCACCACGCCCTTCTGTTAGGCGCGACAGTTCTGCTATGTTACTTTACAAGTCCACTTGTGACTTGTGCCAAAGTCTTGGAGGGGGAGGGGTTGAGCCAGAAGAAAGGTAGGGGTTGTAAATACCTTCTGGTATTCACTCATTCACGTGGGGAGTGGTGACTTGAGTGTGTCATCACACAAAGATACGTTTGTTTTTTTACTGTTACCTTACGTCTTACGAATTGAAGTGGACAATGAATAGATCTCATGATGGGAAGATAACAACCTTCTTCAAAGCCAAGCAGAGACAATTAAAAGAACAATGTTCTTGTAAGTTATAACAATGAATTAAAACTGATCAATAAATTATTATCATCTCTTAGAAAGATTATTCCATTTCAATTGGTCACTAAAATTATTATTTTATACATACAGAGCCTAGAGAAAGTCTAATAATAAAATTCTGATTTTGAGTTTCAAATTAAAATATTTTTTATATCTTTTATAGATCGCTTATACTTCAATAAAGATTTTTTTTATATGTATATCACAGGTGCTGACGATTGCAATATACTGCAACATCAAGATGGAACCAATGAAAATTTGCAACCAGTTCCGGAGATAAAATATCCCTATCACAGTTTGAAGCCAATCAATGTAGAAGCAGCGGGACATTCCTCAAAATTTGGTACTCATAAAATGATTAATTATTATACACTTACTCAAGTACAATCAGGGGCACACCCACGGGGGTAGCTTTGGGGTCTGAAGCCCTCCCCCAGAAGTTAAGGATATTACAAAAATATTATTAGCATTATGTTCCGTCAATTTATCAATTATATTTTTTAATTATATTTATTATAAATTAAATTTGTACAGTAATTAGGGCTTTTCAAAGGATTACTTTTTTATGTGGATTTTAATTTTACTGTTAATTTTTACTTAAATGAAAACTGGACCTGTGATAATGTAGTATTTTCTAGACATGGTTAAAGTATTTACTCTGTGTACATAGAGTTTTGAAGTGGGTACAGTACTTGAAATTATTATGTTAGAGCAATTATGTAAATACTATTGTATCAGCAGTTGATATATTAATATATGCCCCCACCCCCACCAACTGCAAATCCCGGGTGTGAAGAAGAATGTGTAAACACAGACCTGTTAGCCAGTGGCGTACACAGTGACAGAGGGTAGGCCGAGGATCCGCTTTTGGTACAAATTAGCTCAAATATTATCATTTACATACTTTGAAATAAAAAAAATTCCCGGGGGAGAAACCCCTGGAATCCCACTTTTTAGGGGTCATCGCTGAATCTCTATTTTTCTTACCCCCTACTTCAAATAAAATTTCCAAATATTAGAGTAATTGAAATATATAATGCTGCAATTATGAAGATTATTATGTAAAAATCCCCACCTCCCAGCTTAAAATTCTGGGTGCGCCCCTGAGTACAAATGCAATCGAAAGATATCTGAAGAAATTGAATACAGGTTCAACCAACCAGATTTTCAAGAGTACTGCATATTGGAGGAAATCTTACTCTCGAAGTCAAATAAATTTACTGAACCCATGATGAAAGTTTTGAACAAAAGAAGTATTTGCCCAAAAGAGCTGAAAACTGAGCTGACGATGTGTAGCAAAATCATTCATTTTTCTAGCATCTCCAGCACGTTCACCGAATTTCAAGGCCTGCACGAGGAAACACGAAGTTTATTTCCTCACACTGAAGAGATTTTGAAAACTCTGATAGTGATTCCAGCTACATCAGCTACTGCAGAAAGAAGTTTTTCAATGCTTGGACGCATAAAAAACTATCTTCGCTCTACGATGAGGCAACGTAGACTAAATCACCTGTGTCTGCTTAATGCATACCCTGAGAGACTCGACAAACTTGACATTGCGAAACTAGTTAGTGGTTTTATAGCTAGTAGCGAATATAGGGCAAAGGTGTTTGGAAACGTACTTTAATTTTGTTGTTTTTAATCATTTTGAGTTGAGCAGCATCAGATATATTTTTTCTTAATTAGTTTTGTGTGTATTCATTCTAATGTTTGGCATGCCCATACTTAATGAGAAAAAAACACATTTAGACTGTTAAATATTACATTTTATTGATCTTTTTTAAATCTAAAAAATGTTATTCCCTATAAAAGCCCATGATTATATTTACCCCCCCGCCCCCAAATAAAAACGTTCCTGCGCCACTGATTACTGAGTGTGTGCACTCAAAGAAAAGAGCAAGCAGATTAAAAGAGTATATTGCTTAAACTATTTTTCCAATGAATAAATAAACATGTTAAATGGGTGAGTATTAGTGATATTTAGATTTTTTATCATTTAAACCAAATTTACATATTAAAATCTGAGAGAAGTTGTCTGATATACTATTGTTTAGATTGAAATAGTGAAAACAATATTTTTCTACGTTTGTACTTAAAAGATCAAATGAAAAAAAACTCAGAATCAAGTCATTGTTAATTACAATCTTGTCAAACAGTTACTGTTAATACCACCGTGTGAAGAAAATTAGACTCTTATGTTTCTACAGGAGCAATATTTTTTTAAAAAAGTTATAAGAACTGCAAGAACAATGGCCTTTCCTCATGTTCGCTACACACTCAACTAAGGCTAAGGCCACACGAGCGATTTTTCCCGCTGAGTTGAAGCTGTTTTTGTCGCGAAAAAAATGAAAACCATGAGTTTCAATAGTGGGATGCTACACGAGCGGCAAATATCGCACGACAGAGACACGTCACATGCGGCTTCAAGGTCATGTCGCGTTGGAATGCGCCGGGGTCCATTTTCCTGGCGACATATCCCGCCTCTCTACATGCCACACGTGCGACAAAAACCGAGGGATGTTCTTCCACAAGGGTTGTGCCTCCACGTTCTTCTGTCATTAAAGTGCAGTTACAAACGTTTTGATAATTTTTATACTTCTTTTCCTTAAAGAAAACTGCTATATTTTTTATTGTGAGCTATATTATATATACAACATGAGTGAGCGTTACAATTTAATCAATGCTGTTGCAGCTACACATACATCACACAGCTTGGTTTGGCAATTCATTTTACCTGGTAGGCCTATTATTAATAAGAACGATGTTTGCAAGACTGAGATGTAGAAAATACTGAAGAGGTGTGACAAGCGGTTTTTGTCGCTCTGTATAGCCTCTCTCTCTTTTTATAAAAATAAATTTTGCAGCTGAGACTAAGCTGCTTTTATCGCTCCGTCTAGCATCCCCTGTTCGACTTTTGCAGCCGCGACATTTGTAGCTTAGGTCTGGGCGGGGAAAATCGCTCGTGTGGCCTTAGCCTTAATAAGAGTTCAAAGTGTAGGCCATATGCAAGAACTTGACTAAGTGGATGCTTTGTGGACACGCGTGGGTTTGCTTACGTCATCATAGGTTAAAAGGTGAAGTGATAGTGTGCTCGGACCACACTATCGGTCCACTAAGCATTCACTAACGTTCTTGCATACCACCCTAAAACGAAATTGAGGGTAGGGGGGTAGGGGATAAAGTACATCTAATAAAATAATGTTTTTTGGGAAACTGATTCAAAGGTATTTGCAAGTGTGATTAATGGTTGTTTGTACCGTGGTAAATGTTGAAAGGGTAAACTTGTACATTTTCCCTGCGGTGACATTAACCGGCCGTTGCGCGCGCATCATGATCATCTGAACGGCCCGTTTGAACGGTTCGTCACCGCTGTACCACTGACACTCGTATACCACGTCCTTGGTGCGATCAGCCTGGTACACACATGGTGGTACAAAAAATAATAATTGTAGCTAATGTAAGTTCTAAAAATACGTAATAAATGTGTTTAATTTGTAGTAAAACCATTTTTTATTTCTCTTCTATCAATTATATAAACAAGTCTAGTTGACTTTTTTTTTATTTGAAATAATATGGCAAAATTCCTAAATTTTATCAAAGTGCAGGCTCATATTTTTGAAGTGCTTATTATATACAAGTTAGTAAATGTTCCGCAATTACCAACAAATAAATTTAATATAAAACAAAATATTTCTAAGAATTTTTTTACTTAATTTTGTTTTAGTGTGTTTCTTAGAGGGGGAAAAAATGCATTTTTGGTACTCAAAGAAAACATTTTAAATTATATTTTACATCATGTTAATAACTTCACTACGCTTGATTATTTTTTATAAATGGTTGCAAATATGAATCAAGTAGTACTAAATAAAGTAGTAAACTAATATTAATAGTTATGTTATTGCATACCTGTGAGATAAGCTCATCTCCAAACCAACAGTACAGAAATAACTCTGAAAAAGCTGTGACAAAGTATAAGGCAAATTTGATTGATTTGGACTTGTGATCCGGATACTGAAATAGAAAGATACAGACCAGTGAGATAAAATATAACAACGTATTACAAAGGCAGACTAAAAACATAAGGGGGTGTCCTTAAATTACTTAAGGAGTTCGGAGGAGTGGTTTAGTATTTTCTTACTTTTTTACGAAGGGAAAAAGAAGCAGGAGAGGTCAGAATCCATATTACGTAAGGGTTTTTTTAATAAATATTTATGGTGAGACAAAAAATATATAAAATAAAATTATAATAGGTATAAAATCTCACTTATATTTAATTTACTTACTATAACTAAATTATTCTAAACTGTCATGTTACTAGTTTTTTGCGAATCCCTTAACCAAACGATTAAAATAATATAATTATTTACTAAAGTGTATGTTAGTATAATTCTTGCGATCCCTTACGTGGGGTGAAGGGGCCAAGAATTATGAAAAAAAAACCTTAAGTAATTTAATGACGGCGAAAAGGAGGAATGTATGAAAGTAAATGGTGTCTAAAAACCACCTACTTGTTTGTTGCAAATTGATACAATACGTCAATTTATTTGCTTATATTTGTGTGTATGAAGTACAAATTAATAAACACAAACATTTTCAAATATTATTTTTAAACTAATATATTATACATTAATTATGTAATTCTAACTATGACCCGTTTCGTTGGTCTAAAGCGTCGCGCTTTAAATATACTAGACTGCTGATGACGGGGAGATAGGGGTTCAAATCCATATCAGGTGTTCATAGGGTGGCTTTTCTAAACGGTTTCTCCACTCTCCCCACCATCACCACCACCTTCCCAAGCAAATGCGGGTACACTTCCTCTAAATACAACCTTCCTCATACCCTGAACATTAGCGTAGCTAGTACATAATAATAATAATAATAATAATAATCCGATCTAGTAGTATGACAAGGTGCTAAAATAAAAGTAAATTGTATATATGCTTGATGAATGAGCATGCTAAAAACCAATATTAATTGTTAATTTTTACTCTAATTACGATATTATTTTTTAGTGTTTTATTTTTTATTCAATAAGATAATCATCAGTTACAAATAATTTAATAAAACTGGTGGAGATTATTGACCGATCAAAGCGAGGTTTTGTTTTAACTTTACCATCTGGTGTTTCGTATGCATGTATCGTTGTTAGCGCGATAACTGTCAGAATCCTGAACCAATTTTAACGAAATTTGGCAGAGACATTCTATGCGTCTAGGGCAAGCAACGTATTTATATGGTTTTACAGTTTGGTTATTTGTTTCAAAATGGTGGCCCCTCAAATGGTTAGTTTGTCTATTTTCTCATCTCAAGTACCTAGGATTTATTTTGTTTATATTTTGACATGTGTGTGGCAAGTCTGACCTCATAAACTACGTGAACCATGAGTTTTCTCTAAGAATCTAATGAAATATTGAATATAGTTTTCATTTGTTTTCTGTCTAACCTGATTACCAAGGGAAAATATCAACTTATAATCCAAGGAGAAACTGTAAGAGATGTTTCAGCTTGAAATACAAAGAGAATTCTTAAGACTGGTAACGCTAACAGAATATAATTCTTAAGGTAACATGGAAAGGGTCAGTGTTTTTGCAGTTTTTATGGCAAAACTTATTTTTGCCCAAATAAATAAAATATTGCTTCAGTACAAACATATAATTTAATTATCTTCACATGGTGACCTCAAAATTTCTTGAATATCTGTTAAGGATGTTCTGGAATTTAATGACAACTTTTTCTCTTCAATTAAAAAGTTTGTTAGATAATGTCCCCATGCTCATGACAGATATTAAGGATCTGTTGATATCAACATGTTTGTACTGGAGCAATATTTTTTTTATTTTCGACAAAAAAGTTTTGCCATAAAAACTGCAAAAACACTGGTCTTTTCTCTCGTTCCCTTCCATACTAAATTAGCATGACATAATTAGCTTTTATTTAAATCGAGGAAGTGAGGTCTACTTTTCTCATAGCTACTAGTTGGGTATATTTAGAGAAATTGTGTAAATAGAACGGGAAAACCAACGTGAAATGAAATCACATTATAAAATTCCTTTATTACACCTAGTCGCGATTCAAAATCATATTTCCACATCAACGGAGATTTTGGGAAATGTGGGTTCAATTACTTAGATGACTCGTCCACCGCTGCCTTATGTAACTACACGACTAATACGAATATTAGTTTACGAGCATCTAAGGCAGAGGTCCCCAACCTTTTTGTACCTTAAAGCACATTCAAAACTAACGGTAGTGGGGCGGGCACCAATTACTTTTTCAAGGCAAATTTATTAACTCCCGACAGGCTCAGAGGTAAGCCTCAACTCTTACACACGATCGGTCAACTTCCATGTTAAGTTTCCAACAGTGATTGTGACGTTACATGTGGTTGTGGGTAATACTCTAGGCCGTAGCTATGTCAAGGAAGGGGGGGTTTGAACCCCTCCAAGTTTTCAAAAAATAAATTTAAAAAATACTGCTTTACTTACGGTTTCAACAAAACCAAAATAAAGACACAAGTAATTACTTAACTACTCACCACCATTTTGGTGCTTGGGTACATTTTTAAAATATATATTTATTCTGTTTTATTCAGGCAACAAAGCTGGGTAGACCCATGTCAAGATATTTACAAAGGAAATAGGAAGTATTAGCATGGTATTAGTGAGCGTGAAGAGAATGATGGAAGGGGGTAGGCCTTTGAGATTAGGAAAAAGCAAATCCTTTCAGCTTGAAACTACGGTGATTCCGAGCAAAAGAACACTTTGTAAATGAGCCAGCAAAGAAAGAGGAATGAGAGGGAGGGATTGGAAAGATGGGGACTTTCAATCACCAACTTCTTGAGAACAGCCTACCTGGATATAAGCAAAAACTTGATATTTGTCAAGAAAAGTGACATATTAAAATTATTAGTCAAGAACATTTTCAACTGTGGTCAAAAAGTGGCGGGCAGACGCAAAAGGCTCGGTGGGTGCCATGGCGCCCCCGGGCATAGGGTTGGGGACCCCTGATATAAGGCGTAACTAGATCTCCAATAGCAAGGAGATCGGGGTTTGAATATAGGTCGGGTCTACTGAGGGTGTTTTTTTCCTAAATGGTTTCCTATTCTCCTTCCACGGAAACGCGTGTAGATTCCCTCTAAAATGATTCTTCCCTCATCCCTATCCTATTAGAATAGAGAATATCCTTAACATGAGGTAAGACGTGTTCCTTAAGAAAATGTACGAAAATACAGTGATTAACAATACAAAAAACGAAGTATTTAGTCAAAAAATAATTCATAGAGAATTGGTTTTACTTACCACAATAGAAAGAAAGCTTGCTTGACATATAGTGCTCATTAGTCCGATAAAATTTATTAACATAATATGGTTAAATATATTATTCATATCCATGACATAGCTGAAACAAACAATTTACGTCATTAAATATCTTTATTAGATAATTATGTATTTGTATTCATAAAAGCAACATAATATTTAGATGTTTTCATGTAATTAAATATCACATATTTTCGTGTACACAAATGTAGGTTTTAAATCATACCTTGGGAAAATGAAACTAATAATTCTAATTGTATTTATCTAGGATATTTTAATTATTAGTTATATTTAAAGTACACTTTATAAGTCAACTAAGCATATCATTGCATGAATTAACCAACTTAGCACTAGACCAAACTCAACACTTTATGTTTGGATACCCAGCCCGTCATTGTTGCAAGGAAACTGATTTTCACTGGGATTCAAGCGTGGAATTTTAATATTCTGTACATTAAAAAATGACAGCTGACCACAGGAATTGAACCCGGGACCTTAGGCTTTGTACGCCACTGCTTTAAAAACTCGTGATCCTCTTAAATGATCACACATTTGTAGCCGATGATCTCCGCATGTCCATCATAGACTCTGCCTTAAAATATGAGTGAAGAATAACCCTGGGCACGGGATAGCTCAGTGGTTAGAGTATTGGCGTCTTACACTAAAGGTCCCTGGTTCGATTCCTGTGTCCAGGTGTTTCAATTTATATAATATGATATATATATATATATATATAGAGAGAGAGAGAGAGAGAGAGATGCGGCTATAACCTTAATTAACAAATAAAATAGCTTTGATTAAGGCCGTAGCCAGCCAATAATTTCAGGGTGGTTTGGTGGGCACATCCTCCAATTGCTGGAAGCGAGAAAAAATTCTAAATGATAAACAGTTCTAGACGCTCTCTGAAGTGGCTTTTTTCCATGGTAAATTAAGCCCCTAGCTGCTAAAGGCCCGGAAAATTTATAAATATTAAACTCTTTTTGAAGCTCTATGAAATGCTATTTATGGTAAAATATCCTCCAAAATGCCGAACACTAGGAAAATTTCTAAATATTTAAGACCTCTAAAAGCTATCAGAAGTGCTTTTTATGGTAACACAGCCCCCTAATTTGTATTTGTATCTTAATTTTGATATTGTTTGAGCCATACATAGAGCCATATTAAATTTTTTCATAATATTTGGCGGGGGGTTTGAACCCCCATAATCCCCCCCCCGGCTACGGCCTTGTCTTTGATATTTAATACATCGTGGGACTTTAAAATAATTCAACCAAGAAAATTACAAAGATTTTTTGAGCTTATAACATCTTGGCAGGGAAATTAACACGGTGGGAGTAGTGTGGGTATCTTGAGGTGGAAATAGCAAGTAGCAATGCCTCTTGCCCGTCCCAGCAACATCAACCAGGTAACTAAACCAGAGTCCGCTTTACCTGGCTGTGTTATGACTCGGGTTGAAATTAACTGAACCTCTGCCACGGTCTGTCATATTAGGTTCTGCTAGTCGGTGTTATATCTACAATTGCTTGAGTCGAACAAAAATTTAGTAAACAAGATATTTCAAATCGGACACATTAATAAAAAAATAACGAGAAAATCTAGATTTTTAAAAATATCTAAATGACGACATTGTTTCCTACAAAATGAAATGAAATAAAATTATCTGGGTATAAAAAGAACAATATTCATGTATATTATTAAAATTATGTAATTTTACAATTATTTAATTGCTTATACATAACCAATTATTTTTCTTTGACACATTACAAATATTTATTGTATACACTCCATGTTCATGTCTAGTCAGCCCCATACATTAACTACTTAACACTAGACTGGACCTGGAAGAAATTGAATGTATTAAGGTGGATTGGATAGAACTATCGCAAGATAATGATAGGGTGTAATGAGGTGGAATGGATAGAGCTAACTCAAGATAATGATAGGGTGTAATGAGGTAGACTGGATAGTACTATATCAAGATAATGTTAAGGTGTAATGAGGTAGGCTGGATAGAACTAGCTCAAGATAATGATAGGTTGTAATGAGGTGGACTGGATAGTGTAATAAAAAATATATAATATAAAAATAAAATAAAAGCTTTAAAAGAAAAAATATATTTTCTTTATCTATATGATTTGTGTTTTTGTTGGGCGCCACCCCTGGTATCTAGGGGGAAAATAATAATCAAAAAGAACAATACATTTACCTCGGCTATAAACTCAGTGGCACAACGACTCTCAACCTCGAGACCACTGGGTAAACTTAAAACTTAAACACCATCTTCATAAATGTGTTTCACGTTGAATTCTTCCACAATTTACTTGAGCATAAACATTGTAGCTCTTACACACTCTCTTAGCTTCCCCTTTTTACTATTTTCACTTTAATCTTCCACTTTTGAATCAATATAAATTAATTTAAATTGGGAGCCTACATCCATTTGGCTCCATCTTACACCACCAACCAGGAAGCACTCCTCACTACTATTTTAAAAAACTTCCAATCTTTATTCAAATTTAAAAATGTTCTATTCCAAGTCCAAAGAGAAAACAAACTATATATAAATAAAAACGAAAATGAATTGTTGGCTATAGACTAGGGAGAGAATAAAAATGAAACGTAGGTTCAATATGAGTATTTAAATATAGCCAATTGAATAAGAATAACGTTTTTAATAAAGAATTAAATCTCTATTTCCTTCTGTCAAAATTAAAAATCGTGCTCGTTTTTATTCCTTTCTTCTTCTGCAACCAAAAACTCGCTCCTCACTTGTTTGTTAGCACTGCGCATGCGTTAAAACAAACATGTCCGACCTTCAAAAATAAACACAGTCAATCACACTTCTTAAAAGGATAATTAATATGCTTAATAAAAGGTAAGTATTCTTCCTTAAATCAAAATTCCTTATTTAAATTATTTAAAACAATGTTTTACGTTGTTCCTTCCGTCCTTTTACTTAATTTAATATATGTAAACATTGTCATTAGTCAGGCTGGTGACCGGGTTTGAAGATTTCACGCGAAATTAAATTAAAAATTGTTCACAAAAGTAAAAAAAAATAGGGAAATACAAGGTAGGGTGGCAAATAACATCATAATAGAACTAGCTCAAGATAAAGATAGGGTGTAATGAGGTAGACTGGATAGTACTATCTCAAGATAATGTTAAGGTGTAATGAGGTAGTCTGGATAGAACTAGCTCAAGATAATGTTAAGGCGTAATGAGGTAGGCTGGATAGAACTAGCTCAAGATAATGTTAAGGTGTAATGAGGTGTACTGGATAGAGCTAGCTCAAGATAAAGATAGGGTGTAATGAGGTGGACTGTATAGAGCTAGCTCAAGATAAAGATAGGGTGTAATGAGGTGGACTGGATAGAGCTAGCTCAAGATAAAGATAGGGTGTGATGAGGTGAACTGGATAGAGCTAGCTCAAGATAAAGATAGGGTGTAATTAGGTGAACTGGATAGAGCTAGCTCAAGATAAAGATAGGGTATAATGAGGTGGACTGGATAGAGCTAGCTCAAGATAAAGATAGGGTGTAATGAGGTGGACTGGATAGAGCTAGCTCAAGATAAAGATAGGGTGTAATGAGGTGGACTGGATAGAGCTAGCTCAAGATAAAGATAGGGTGTAATGAGGTGGACTGAATAGAGCTAGCTCAAGATAAAGATAGGGTGTAATGAGGTGAACTGGATAGAGCTAGCTCAAGATAAAGATAGGGTGTAATGAGGTGGGTAGTAACTATTTATGTTGTGTCACTCTTCTTTTTTTTACTAACACCAAAATACTTTCATATTATATATCTATTTTGACACCTTTCACGTTTTGAGACTCAATTTAAACCAATAAATGACTAATATCTAAACATAATTTAAAATTTGGTTATTTTGTCTTGTAGTTAGTTTTATATACTTAAATTAACAAACCTATTTCATGGATTCTCCGTGCAAAGAACGGGTACACAAGCTAGTATTATTTAAAAATTGATATTTATTTCTCACCAAATTATTTAAAAAATAAGTGTGCGCAATTAATAGTTGACATATCAATGCCTACATTGTATCGAGATCAGTAACCCTGACTTACCTCACTAATCTTGTATGCATCTGAACACAATGAACCAAACAATCATATCTTGTGCTGCACTGCTCTGAATCGGTTCTCTCTTCCTCTGATTTGAACCCACCACGACTCGTCGTTTCAATTTCCTGATTCATCCCCAAGTCTTTAGAACAGGATTCAAGTACCAGAGGAAGTTTTGGGGGCCTACTCGAACCGCCATCGTTTGTAAATTTAATAATTGAATTTGATGACAAATGCTCTGCTAAAGACGCATGCGAACTCGATAAATCTCTTTCATGCATTTTAACATTTGCCTTTCTGTTGAATTCATCCATAGCCCTTTCATCTGTCGAGGTCAGTAACGTGTTCAGCATCTCAAAACGCCCGCACATGTGTATGATTATCACCAGTTGGATCAAACTCACCGAGGCGTGGACAAAGGAAAAACCAGTGACTACGATAACCTCGTAGATCAGTGCCATCGCGTAGAAGTTATTTTTGGAAAGATCGAAAGGAAATCGAGCCGCAAACACCAGCACTGGGCTACCGTCCTCTTTCCCACGGTCTACTATGAGAGGTGAGACCGACCATGACAAACCAGTGCCCATGCAGATGGCGAGTAGCAATATGGCGAAGTTCTTACACCTCTTGTCTGTTTTGTCGATCACCTCTTGGCAATATTGGCGTAATTCTGCGGGCGGTTCGCGTTCCAGGTCGCTCAAGAGGCGAGAGATAGGAGTGTGTCGGTGCAGGATGTGCGAGATCTTGAAGAGGTTGATGACACACGCGACGAGAAGGAACAAGATCTCGGCCACGTACCTCAGGTCGTCGTGAGAATATACCAATTCGGCTATCTGCATCACGACGCTGGATGTGAACAACGACACGACGCTAAGGATGTAGATGTCGTAGGCTCGAGATCTTTGTGTGTTTGGCCACAAACCCGACATCCACAGCAGATTTAAAGTAAACACTAGAGACTTCTGGTGAACTGCAAACGTTTTACAGAATTTCAAGACCATTTTAATTTATATTTTTAAAACTCTAACATATAATCTGAACCAATTACCTCAAAATATTGTTTGCCAATATATAATACTCAACACACTTCAGAAGAAGTAGAAAGCAAATAATTCTCTTTTTTTAAAAGCGTACATCATTTATGTTACATATATAAAGAAAAAACTTGGATAGAATTTATATTTCTACAGTGTAAAATGTTAAGACGTGTAATATAAGAGCTTTTGAATTCTGAATAGTGATATAAATTCATCCCCACAAACATTTAAATTTACTGAACAATGTGTTTTATATTAACGACTTCAGAAGAATATTTAAAAACATATTTGAAAGCATCATCAGAGAATATTGAACTGTATAATGGCCTTTTATTGATTCTTTCAAATTTAAAAAGTTTTATTAGTAATTACCCTTAATCTTTCCAACTATATCGAATTGACTTAAACGCGATATTTTTTATGTTTGATCACTGTTGTTTTAAAATTAAGCTAATAAGAGAATATTTTAATGCTAATAGGCCTATATATAAATATTTTTTAAGTTTAAATAGGTTTCAAATTGCGCCGTGGAAGGGGTCAGACAAAAAGCCAGACATGAGGAGATATAAAATTGTAAAATTCACTTCTTTAGATTCGTCTTCACAAAAAACATGAAAAAATTGTCATAAACAAAAGATCATTTTTTTCACGATCATAAAACTTTCTCTTAATATGTTAAAGTAAAAAATATAATTAAGTGTTTTTTTTAGTTAAAATATATGTAGGCCTAATTGATCATTGTTGTATTGTCATAGCTTGCAGCCTTAGTCAATCTAGAGCATGCAAGTACGACATAAGCTTAATAGGGCCCCAACACGATCAGTCAGACTGTCAGTCCTAAGTCTGACTGTCAGTATGCATCAGTATTTACAACAAGACCGTACACGGTTAGTCTTCGTATCATTATTTTTATCAGTCTCGGCTCCTGCATGCAACGCACAACAACATGGACGATAAGAAAAAGGCGTGCAGTCTATGTTTGCTACTGAGACTGAAGGAAATACTGACAAACACGCGCACACTGTCAGTACTACTGTCAGTTTCTCATATCACTCGCAAGACTGATGGACTGAGACTGATGCAATCAGAAGATTCGAATCACATTAAGTATTTTAGTCAGTCCGGCCATCATTCCATCAGTACTGTTCCTACACGATCGGTCAAACTGTCAGTATTAATATTATTATCTGATTAATACTGACAGTCTGACTGATTGTGTAGGGGCCCTAGAAGAACTTACACTTTCAACTGTCCTGACTCAGTGGTCGTATATTCAGTCTAGCTCGTGTTTTTAAACAATATCAGTTGTTTTGCCAAGTAGCATAACATAGATCGGTGTTAAAACTAGTATCATAGGGAAAACACCCTTCTTTTTGGGGTACATAACAGTGGATTTTTGACCTTATAGAGGGTTTCTATATAATAAGACAGACTGTCAGTATCAGTGGCGGCTCGTAGCTAAAATTAGTGGGAGTGCTGCTCCAGAAAATGTTTATCCTTTGTTTTAAAATTGTGTAAAGGGGAAAAAAAGAAAATGTATTGAGGATCTTGATAAAATCTTAACATAAAATAAAACATATTTTACTTACTTTAACTTAAATTGTTACAGTTCAAGTTTGATCTATTCATTTAAAAATAAAATACATTCTTCTTGTTTTAATTTGCGAAAAAAGTTCAATAATTTTCTCCTTGATCTCTGGATGACAACTGAGAAAAAATTTCTCCACTAAAAGTACTGCAAGCGCATTTAGTCTTTCTTTTAAATAAAAGAAACGAAAAAAAAAAAATGAATCGAATATAATAGCTAAAAGCAGAATAATAATCTAATTCTGCACTCTTCAACATTTTATCACATTCAAGAATATAATACACGGTTTTTAAGCACAGCACACGTTGAGTAAAAAACAAAACTTCCTTCCACAATGACGCCAGAGTCGGCACTGTGAGAGAAACAGTGCTCTCACTACCTGGCATTCCCGCCTTACTCCCCACACCCTCCTATGTTCGTATACGCACAACAGTCAAACGCCAAGTCGCTGGCACTTGTGAAGCGCACAGTTCCATACAAAGATTTTTGTATCTTTTTCATAAACTGGGGGATGGCTACTGAAGTACTGACATTAAGCTTAAAGAATATTATATTGTACTACAAAGATAAAGAAATAATTAAATAAAAAAGGACTCATTATATTAAATGTTATCGATGATATCACGTGGAAATAGGGGGCGATGCAGTTCCGCAGTGCCTATACACGAGCCGCCACTGGTCCGTATTAATCAAGTAATAATTAATACTGACAGTCTGACTGATCGTGTAGGGGAAGTAAAGTCTTTTCAGCGTATGAATTGATTTCTGAAAGGCCTTTTTCACTACCAGAACTCTATTATATAGTAGGATATTGATAGGGAAAAAGACCTTTCAGAGAGTAATTCCTACCGTGAATGGATTATACTGATGGACTGATGGCCGGACTGACTAAAATACTGATATGATTCGAATTTTCTCATTGCATTATTCTCAGTCCATCAGTCTTGCGAGTTATGGGAGAGACCGACAGTAGTACTGACAATGTGCGCACGTTTGTCAGTATTTCCTTCAGTCTCAGTATCAAACATAGACTGAATGACTTTTTCTTATCGTCCATGTTGTGCGTTGCATGCAGGAGCTGAGACTGATAAAAATAATGATTATAACACCGATGATAGGTCAAGGAACGGACTGGTGAGTTGGAACATTGACAGAATGAGTACATTTTTTTCAAGCTCTTTAAATTAGTTCTAAATCCTACATCACAAATACACTATTAGCTTAACTAAGCTATTTCCATAAAACAGATTAAACGAACCCCAAACTTATTTGACACATCCCACCAAGCCCCTACCTGACACGTTAGGCCAATGGACCGGGGGTAGCGACATTATTATTAAATTCACACAAAATGTTAGTTTACAAAACATTGGTGTAGTTCGCAGAAAACCATTCAAGAACATACATGAGTCAACTAAACGTTCTCAAGATAAAGTAGGCCTACCTCTTATGAAAATCTCGGCAGATTAAATCATTGTTTTGGTTTTAATAACGTGGCAGTAATGTTACTATAGTTACATAAGAGTGGTGCATTGAAAGTAAATTGTAGTGTTTATTGTTTTGAACAAAATTATTAGTGCTTAAAAATGTATTAATAGTATATATGTCACAATTAAAATCACAAATTAATTTGTTAAATTTTATGGAATTAATATAGTTAATTACTTAGAATAGATAAGGTGTATTCAGAATTTTATAATTTCCATTCTAAGCAGAGTAAAATTCATAAATAATCATGGATTTCTTGCTTTAAGAAGCACGCCCTTAACTATACAGTAGGTTTGCATGTATTTCCTTTTGTGTTTTAAATTATTAACGGCAGTTTTAGCGTGTTCGA
Source organism: Timema shepardi (assembly GCA_902151425.1). Lineage (NCBI taxonomy): Eukaryota > Metazoa > Arthropoda > Insecta > Phasmatodea > Timematidae > Timema > Timema shepardi. The sequence goes on along the minus strand of CABFVX010000526.1, from coordinate 58,641 downwards.
AAATGCCTTCAATCAATCCAGAAATTTAACGAGCTTACTATCATTTTGAATAAAGTTAAAATAGCCTCATTGGGATGGTCCTGGAACCTACCAATAAATTACTAATGAAAAAATTACTAGGCATAAATTTTAAGAGGCATCATTTTGCTTTACTTTTAACCCTATCTCAATTAACTATTTGAAAAATGACACTTCATCACAACAATAAAACTCTTTACATCTGGTTTAGAGCTAGAATCATTTTACCGCTTGATTATTAGTTTGTGCAGTAGCCCCATGGCTTCTATGGTGCTGACTGACAGCTCACAGCTGACTTCTGACAGTCAACATTTAGGTATATACCTAAATTTTGACCGTCAGAAGTGACAGCTGTAAAACACATGTTTTTGCAGATCATATGGTTCGGCGTAGGGATACATAATTTGGTCTGGTAACTTTTCAAAGCTTTTAGCTGTCAGCTGTGAGCTGTCAGTCAGCACCAAAGAAGCCATGGGGCTACTGTACCATACTCAGCTTTTTTTTTATTAGCCCCATGGTTATTGACTATTTAATCAAAGAGGAAAGTATGAGAAGGGTAATTTAAAAGAAAGTTTACCTGCATTAGCTAGCGAAAACCACCGTAATAAATCACATTTTAAAAACCATCCCCAGTGTACCTCTTCGAGATACTAACATAAGCCTCCGCGTCACTGGCAAGTCGGTCTATTGAAAGTCGTATGTAATTTTTGTTTGTTTTTTAGCACCACGTCTTACAACACGTCCGGGTTATATACTTATGTATTAATTACGCAGATGATTTTAGAGATTAGGAAGGTTATAATATTTAGACGACGTGGACCCACATTTGCGTGGAAGGAGTGTGGAAAACAATTTGGAAAAAAAAACCTCAGTACATCTGACCAAGATTCGAACCATGATCTCCCCGTCATCGGCAGTTAATTCTACTGTGAGAGGAGATTTATCTGATTACCAAACCCTTCCTTTACCTCTGACAAGACATCTTGTGAATGTGGGGAATGCCAGGCCTCCACCGTGGTTCGGATTCCACGTTAAACTGTAGGTCCTCCATTTCATCTCATAATCACCCTATCATTACACATTAGCGTAAGTGCGTATAACCCGAACGGGTAGTAAGACGCGGTGCTAATAGTAATAACAATACTGTGAGAGGAGCGCGCCAGCCCATGCGGCCACCGAAGCGGGTGTCTTATATTGTTTCTACGAAACATACAAATTTTCGAGCATCCAAACCACTTTTGTCACAAACTAGTTAGGATAATGATTGGTATATTTATTTTATTTATTTTTAGCACCGCGTCTTACTACCTGTTCAGGTTATACACTTTAAGTACTAATTACTCTAATGAATTAGAGGAAGTGAACCCGCATTAGCGTGGAGGGAGAGTGGAAAACCATTTAGTAAAAAAAAACCTCGGTTCACCCGACCGAGATTTAAACCTCGATCTCCTCGTCCTCAGCAGTCGAGCTCAACATGACTAGCGCGTTAGCCAACTACGCCACCGAGGCGAGTATAATGGTTGGTATTCTACTGAACTTTTAAAAAGTAAACTTTACTTATCGACCACATTTTCCCTCACAGCTTTAGAAGCTTATTGAACAAGAGAATGCGTCGCGATCGATCACTTACCCACTACCCCAAACAACACAAATCGTCGTTCGAAGAGCTCCAACCCCCAGTGGCTTCGTCCCTCCGTTGGAAAAGGGCTTACACCGAGGACTTCCAAACGACTTGGATCGCTGACCCTGTGATGCCCCCTACACCTTTCCTCGACAACTGGGGCCCACATCAGCAGGTTGGAAGATTAATAAACACCGAGTCCCGCCCGGTTTACTGTGGTTTCACACGCCCACCGAAAAAGAAAATCAGAGCTCAAAAATCTGTTCACGTGATGAGCTCTAAGCAAATCATAAGAAATCAACGTGAACTGCACTGGTCGCTCTGTAGAAAGTTTAGGAGGAACAATCTCAGTTCGGTCCGTGCTGCTCCGTAAAATCTGCTTGAGAGAGCCAATAACATTTATATTTAATCATTACACATTCGCCTTCAAAGCGATGCATAATCATAGAGTTGCGTTAACTGTTGTGAAGAAATTTGAAAGAAATATATTTCTTCTAACGTATGAATTGCTGTGCCCGACCACGATATGCATTTAAATATATGCTACTAATTGGGCAAGGATGAATAAATTAGAATAAGGGAGAAATGTTTTTGAACTTTCCTGGAAAAAATTATTTAGGGTAAAACACCTTGAATACAACAGACCAGTATTAAAACCCCAATCTTCTGACTACCCGCACTTCCATTGTTTGAGTGGCGTTCAAGGCCTTGTGACCATAGATACGCGGGTTTTTTTTCCTCTTAACTCACGTTATGAACCATTATTTAGATTTAAAGTCGGTGATTAGACCCATCTGAGATTCGAGCATTGACCTCTTGAAAACCTTATTCATTAAACTGTGTAACCACCAGTTCATGTACTAAGCAAAAGAAAACGTAGGTAAACAAAATTCAAAAGACCCAACAAAAGATCTAATTGAAAACAACGCTGTACTCGCTCTACAGTGCCTTGCCCAGCCCTGCTCCTGTCGTAAGCGAACGAGATCACGCGAGACGAGTTGCTCGTGCCCGCTAGATGTGTGGCGCCCCTATAGTCAATGCTGTGAGTCTCCTGCCTTGGAGTTCTACGATTATTGTTGCGACAGGTGTTGTCCGGTTCCTAAATTGTTGAACAAACAGGTAAGAGGTATGTACCAAAATAGCATATACAGTGAACGTAACTAGGATGAGGCAAGTGGGGAATGTGCCCTGGGCGCCAAATAATTAACAACAATATAGGTTAATTTTTTAAACAATAAAAGTGTATTTTGTTTATTTTTTAATAGGCATTATAATGTCCAAATAGTTTGAGTATCAATATAAGAATTCAGCCAAATTTTAAGAAATAGTTTTCAAGAAGCGCAATTTTTTGGGTGCCATCAACTCTAGTTACAAGAACCTGATATAGTCCAATTTTCATAGGAAACCTTTAAACACAAACCCTTCACTCCTTTCTTTTAATTCATGAAAGACTATAAAAAAAATTCAATAACAAAAATTGAAAATTCTGCTTGTTTAAGCTTTGTGTCATGGTTTATACTGAAGCTATAATCCATTCAGCATAGGAATTGACTTCTGAAAGGCCTTTTTCCCTGCCATAAATCTATTATATAGTAGGATATTGGTAGGAAAATAGACCTTTCAGAGAGTAATTCCTACCGTGAATGGAATATAAGTGCACAGTTTTAGCTTTCAAAGTCATCTAGTCCCATGGGGGCTTTGGATTTTTTATTTGTGTGTGTGTGTGTGTGTGTGTGTGCGTGTGTGTGTGTGTGTGTGTGCGTGCGTGCGCGTGTGTGTGTGTGTGTGTACAAGGGCGTAGAAAGCTAATTTTTCTATAAGGGGGGAGAGCTAGTCTGATAGAATTATTTTTTTCCATTTTTTAAAATACATATATTAAAATAAAAGATATATTTTTATGTTGTAAAATATGGACTCACACCTATTTAATATATTTTTGTCGGTCGCCCCCACCCCCCCGAACATAAATCTCGGATACGAGTCTGCTCCAACCTGTCTGTCACCAGCAAAAAAAAACTAGACGAGAGTGACACCTTAATCGGTGTATTCACCACTAAATGAATGTAACATTGTGTTTAAAGAGGAATCCACTGGAACAGGAGTCACCGGTCAGAAGGGATTCGGGCATGCCTTGTACTGATGATGAGAAGAGAAGGTTGCAGTGTTGCAGATGTTGTGAGGAGATGAAGCCATGGGGTGGAGGAAGTGCCACGTCATGCACATGTTATCAGGATCTCGTGTACGGGAGGAACTCGCCCCAGATTTGTCCGTCAGTATGCAGGTCAGTGGTAAGGCAACACTGTCAATTAGGAGATCTCAAATTTATAGTGGCCAATAGTGGCGTAGCAGTCAATTGGGAGATATCAAGTTTTCTCTGATCAAACTGCATTAATAGATTATATAAGACATTATTTAACGTCTTAAATAAAATTCAATTTTTTTAATTGAAAAATTACAATTGGACGCACCGATTGAAACTGGGAACTGTGGCTTATGCTATAACACTTGAGCTATCCAGGATTAATTCCGTGCTCAGGATCATTCCTCACTCAGATTTTAACGCTTGACTCCCGAGTTTGATTCACATGTCTTAAGTGCAATTTTAAATTCCACATATATGATAAATTATGCAGTTATATCTGTAATCCAAAAACCATTTCAATCATCCAAGATTGCTGATTCATGTGCAATTAATTAAACAAACATTAGCATCAAAGAAAAACAACTACATTGTTCCAGATTTGACTCTCGAAGCTGTCCAGCAGATCTGCCATGTAATCCAGATAATTTTATGACAGAAATGAGAGGAACAGTTCAGGAATACCATCCACATCGCAACTCAAGATTTCCAAATAAAGAGGGATTGTGGGGGCAAAATAAAAATTAAAGATAAGTAAATTGTTTTAGTATTTAGATGATTAATGTTCAGACATTTTAAAAAAACACGTGTCTGTGATATCATTTTGTTCTGTCTTGTGATGTTTTACTTTGAATGAATATTTTTAAATTTTATATAGTTTAAGATTGAATAAGTAGTCTAATAATGTTGTATGTGAATAAAACCCACAGAATTTGTTAAACTTAAGCAAATTGATTGATTCTTTAATCACTATATTTGGTATGTAAATCTGTTTATAATAAATAATGTGGTTAAATAAACTTATTAGCAGAAATAAGATTAAACTAATTTAGATCAAAACTATTTTTAATATCTAACAGTATGGCATTATGTACAAGTTTAAAAAAACATTTTTCAACATAGACAATTTAGTAACCAGGAAATATTAAGAACATATTAAATATACAAATTTTAATTATAATTTTATGAAAGCTTAGGCTCGATAAAGAGCAATTTTCTGTCATATTATGTATAAAAAAATTAAAACATAAGCACATTAATATTATTTTCAAGAATTATTTTGTCAAATGTTAACCCATAAGAAAATGTTTAGGGATGTTTAAATGTTTTCCAAAATTTAATATCATGTCAACTTCCAATAACCTTAACATTTTAGCAAATTATGACACTAGTTCATTATAAATTTATTGAAACATGTTTTTATCTTCTACATTTATAATAACTTTGTAGTAAAAAATCAATATATGTTTAGCTAATTTTTATAGCTAACATGTCGACAAAAATTACTTATTCTGTGATGTGTGTGTATTACATTACCTATATTTTATATAGCTCTCTCTTTAAGAAAAATCTTATTTCAATTTTTGTTACGTATGGAAGAAAGTACAGGAAAGAACATAATAGGGATAAAGCCATTGCTAACAAGGTAAAAAAAAGAACACAGTTCACACTTCACACTGCTGCCAGTGGACATAGGTAATGGCTGCTACTTGAAGAAAATCAACCTAGACCATCCAAACCCAAATTCATTCAGAGCTCATCAGGATGAAATGTGAAATGTGCAACACAACTTTCTAAATGAGGATACCAAAAAACACAGAAGCGAAAGAAAATGTAAAATTCGTAATGATTAGGACAACTAGATAGAATTTTGATAGTTTTTAATACAAAAACACTTATTTCAAATTTTGACTAGCAATGAGTATTACAATGTGGACACACATGTTTGCAAAGAACATTAAATAATCAACTTCTGCTGATAATCTTAGATATAATTATTGAGTAAGACTTAACGATTAACTCTACAAGAAATCAAAGCATTATTTTTATTGACAGCATTACTCAATAATGCTGTTGTAAAACACCAAGTTGGATTTGTATTAATTTATGTTATTAATACCTTCTTAATCGAGATAAATTATTATATGTAAAATACAATTTTTTACCATATTTCTACATGTGCATGTTACAATAAGTTTTATTGTGGATAATTATTTAAGCTCCACTTCAGTGGTATTATAAAGAGTAATAAATGTTAAAATAAAAATTTATAATTTGTAAAAACATGGATCGCCAGATACTGTCAAGTACTACTTGCCAACCAAATGCCAATTCTATTACATGTATTACCTACTGCCACTGGGTAATTTTGAGAAGTTTCAGAAAGGATTTATTAAATTTTTCAACGAAAAAAACAGTACAAATGTTCAATAAACCTGCAAGAACCGTTTTTTTTTTCTCTTTTAAATATATCACCATGAAAAGGTTTGTATTTGTTGCTTTTAGCACTGAATCTTAAAACTTGCCGAGTAGGGATTAGGAAGGTTGAATTTTACAGTGTACCAGCATTTGCATGAAGGGAGATTGAAAAGCCATTTAGGAAAAGACTTTAAACACACCAAACAGGGATTCAAACTCTGATCTTTATGTCATCATCAGTTCAGTTTATTATGAGAATGGGGCCTTAAGACTATTTGATCACCAAAGCTGGTTTGTATTTGTGTGCAGCTGACAGTTTACGTGTGTCCATCAAAGGCATTGCCTTAATATATGAGTGAAGAATGACCCTGAATATAAAACAGCTCCTGGATAGCTCAGTGGTTAAAGCATTGGCGTATTAAGCCAAAGGTCCTGGGTTTGATTCTGCACAGGTTATCATTTTTCAATTTAAAGAATAAAATATTAATAGTTTCAGAGTTTGTTTTAAATGTTATGTCAGAGTTTTTAATATTCAATACATCTAAAATATTAAGATAAAATAAAATATTAATCTTTATTATAAATCAACTGATTTAATGTAATTATTTTGATTTGTTGGAACATAATCCATAAAAATATATAATAAGTAATATGACTGAACATTAAAGGTGTGCAAAACTTCAAACATCAGCTTCAACTTGGTTTCAATCAATCATAAAGCTTTAACAATAAAAAAATTGACAGTTCAAATACAAATTTTAGTTTAACTATTACCATTCTGAGATGTTATGTAAGGTGAAATTAATATTCCAATGAAAAAAAAAAAATCTGATTTAATTTATTCACACCTTGTTATTTGTAACATGATTTATCAGCTTAGAATAAATATTTAAAGCAATTTACAATAAAATATTTTGCAAATGATTTTAGTGTAGTGTAGTGCATATAAAAGCACTTTATTTTCCCACCATAAAACCACAACATTTATTCAAACTTATATAGAGTTCACTTCGAATTTAAAATAGATACAAAATTCTCTGTATTTTTCAGATTTCCCAAAAGTTATTTTCATTTTTCCAAACACTTTAGAAAGTAGCTGAGGGAAAATAACTTTATTTATTTTTATAAAATTGATTACTGTGAGGTCATGTCTTTGATAGTTAGAATAGGTTTGTTTTTTATGGAAACTTATTGCATTTACATTTGTTATGGAACCCAATGTTTAAGAGAGAAAAGAAGGGTTTATAAGAGAGAGTAGATAAGTACATATTTGAATCAATGTACTTGGTTCTTTAATTCACTATTCCTTTCATTCAAAGGCCTAAAAATATTCCACTATTTTTTTTCACATGAAATGTCAGGTTTTACATGCGTTTTTTTCACACATACACAAAAAAAATTCCTGTGTTTTTTCGGTTCTCCCGTGTTTTGGAAGCAATTAAAGGAGGAAGAATGGTGAAAGGATAGAGGAAGATAGAGGCATTTTACTTAACTGACAGTTGATGATGATGTACATTTAACAATTAGAAATTATAATATTTGTTCAGTTGTGCTTGGATCAGAAAAAAAAAACCTAGTTGCACTAATATAATAAACAAATAGGCTGTACTTAAAAAAGTGAAAAATAATTTGATTTATTTTGACTATTATAAAAATAATTGAAGTTTCTTTTAAAACAAAAGTATAATAAGTTGGTGATTCCTTTTTACTAATGTTAAACAACTGACTTTTTTTAAAACAGTATTGCCATTATTTAAAACATTTTTTTCATAACTAAAACAAACATTTGTTTTAATCATCCTTGAAGATGATTGGATCCAAATATTTATTGAAAATAAGAAAATCAATTCTGATGTTAAGAATAAATAACATAAATTATTTAAATTTTCAAATATGTCAGGACATTGAACAAAAAGGTTTGTGGTTTAATTAATTCCTAGTAAAATGTTTCTATATAATATACAAGAGACTAAATTATGTTATTAAACTTAGGAATCATGAGGTATTTAAAAAAATTACAAAACATTAGAACATGTTGAGCAGTAAAACTAAATGTGTTTACAAAATATTAAAACATGTTAATGAAAATGTTCATTTCCTTATTTAATATTTGATTTTTGTATTCTATGTTCTTTCTAGCTCTATTTAAGTGCTATTATTTATTTCTAGATAAGTTCAAATTTAAGTGAGGTTTAAATATTACTACTAATCAAATGACTAAACTAAATAATGTACCCTTGTAAACATAATTTACCCTCTGGTTCCACAATGATGCACCTTAAATATAAGGCCATGGAATAATTGTACCATTTAGGTTAAACAGAGTGTACATCAATTTGGAATATATAATTAACCTATTTTAATCTATAGATTTAAAAAAAGGGTCCATTAAATAGTATTATTGGATAAACTTAATGTGAGGTTACCAAAATCATTATTAAATAAGCACACTAAATTATATTTCAATAAAGAGGTTCAACTAAAGTTAAGAACCATTTTGTGATTTGACTAACACTTAGTGTTACACTAATATGTTTAGATTAATTTAATAAAGTTGGCTACAAGTATATTAATGTAATCATGGATGACATCATTGAAACAACAGTTTTAGTTCAGAAGCCACACTCCTATGAGAAAAAAGTTACAACAGCTACTAGTATGATATATTAAAGTCAAAGTCACACATTGTGAGTTATTAACAATGTATTTTCAAGTTTTTACTTAACATACAATACTGTTTCGAGCCTATGGCCTCGGTCAGTTTTTTATTCGAACTTTATATTTTCCACTGCCGGCTGGCTAGGATTGTTGTAGCTTCACATGCCTTATAACCTAACTTAAGACTAGGACAGGCACAACATCCAGTCTCCAGCCGTCAATTTATTAATGTGAAATGATAAGCCCATATTTTCACTAATGATACATTTTCGACCATGCCGCGAATCAAACTCGGGACCTTTAGTTCAGTAGGCAGACACTACCGACTGAGCTAAGGAGGCATAGAAACATGTATGTATTCCTGTCAGCTTATTCCAACAAAATATACCTCAAAAAGTTGCACAAAGTCAAATATTTAATTTGAAGCATTCTCGAATTAAATAATATAAATATTCCCAAAGGTGAATTGAAGTGAGGTAACAAGAAAATTGTATGTTGGAAAATATATTATATACCATTGTGGATAACTATAATACTTTAGGCATTAAATATAATTTTATGAAATATTATTTTGCAAACATGATTAACATATTTTGTGCCGAGTTGATAAAGTATGTTATAAAAGTTAAAACTGAAGAAAATTCAAATCAAGTTGAAGTTTTTGAAGCTTCACAGAAACCTAATACTAACGATAAATAGAATCTCATTTAGTAAGATAGTTTGAAATTTAAAAAAAAATTAAATGTCTATACCTTAGCATGAAATATAACTTTATTAACTTGAAGAAAATAAAAAAATATGTTGTGCAATTTTTTAGTGTGGCCTTCAGTTGGCACTCTTATGGAAAATGTCTATAAGGAAAAACATTTAAATTTTCTTGTGAAATTTAGACAAACTTTGCTAAGGTTTGCTTCAGAATGTTTTCAAAGTAAAGGGAACTGTGGGTGTTGAAGTTGAAGCAGACAAGTGGTGATATTGATTAACTTTTCAAAGCTTTGTACAGCCAAAGTTAGTACTTATATTACATGTGGAAGGTGGTACAGGAATAATAGTTTCACAATGAAAAGATGGAATTAATCCTCATTAGACCCCAATTTTCTTACAAATTGACATATGGGACAGCTATAAAAAGTCACTGAATCAACTTTCGTGTATTCATACATCAAGTCATGTTATTTGCAGCTGTCACTTTTTATAGAAAATACTTTAAAATGCCTTTATAATAATTATGATGATAATGTAAAATGTTATCAGCAAAAAATGTGTTTGTATTTTCTAAAATATACTGCAAATGTCTATTCATAGGAAAATCAAAGTCTGGTTAAGGTTATGAATATATGACTTTCAGTTTAATATATCTTACAGTAAGAGAGCCAAACAATATCATGGTGGAGTTCTATCTTTTCTTTTTTTGATATAGAACTTAATTATTATATACCTTAGACTAGAATTATTTTAAAGAGCCTAATACAATATTATACTGAACTACATACAACACCACCCAATAGGCAGCACACTACAAAGCCAGAAGTAATCATTTTTAAAACTAATTGTATTTTTAAACATTCTAAATTCTTTGTTTATTATCATAATATTGAGTAATGTTAGCTGTCAAGATAACACTTGTCATTAGAAATTACCTGACGAATGCTATTTACCCACACACTAGAGATTAAATTTAAATCAAACTTTGTTTCTTGGAAAGTTTTACACCTAACTACAATTTTATTTTTTTCAACGGTGCAGTAATATCAGTGATGTAACTGAACAAAATATAGTCTTGACCAACAGAGGAAAATAAAGACATACAGCTAACCTAAAAGTTCCTTCAAAAGTGAAAATAATTTAATTATTTGAATGTAGGTATAGTCTTCTTTGTTTTTCAAATTTTTGATACAAATAATATTTTAAAAATTCTAATTTTGAAGCCAAATTATTTTTTTAGATTTTTTAATGCTTTTGATGTCAAAATAATTCTAGGTCAGAAAAACATACAGATTCCAAACCATTAATTTATCACTGCTTGTGAAAAAAAAATTGAAGAAAAATAATCATTACTAATCTATAAAAGTTCACCGCCTGTAAATGCATTGTTAATAAAATTCTGTTTCAAATTCAAAATTTTAGAGAGGATAAAGATTCAGATTAGAGAAAAATATAATTTTAGCTGATTTATCTATTTGAATACATTACTTTATAGATGCGCCCTAATACATTACTTTATATATGTGTGCAAAGTCCACTTTTTCAATTCAAAGAGAAGACAAATTGAATATGACATTCTTGAAGCCCTATCAAAATTTTGAATATTAAAATAAAATTTGTTTAATATTTGTAGAGAATATAACACGCAATTTTAGGTATCAAATATAATTTACAAAATATTAAATAGCAAATACCATTAATATATTTTGACCTAATTTGATAAATTAAGCTATTCGTATTATCACAACGTGTAGTTGAAATAATTATTTAAGATTTGTGTCACATGATCGTTAATTTGTGATGATATAATGACAAAATCATAAATGTACATTTTAACTTGAAATATTTGGATTGTTAAAGCTTCATAATTGTTGAATCAGAAATTTTACTTTTGAATTGAAGTCAAAGATGACGAATTCTCAAAGTGAAGTCAAGTTTTCAAAGCTTCACACACCCCTATTAGTTTATCTATGCCTGGGTTTTAAAGTAAGTATAGTTCTATATAATCCAACTGTTTAAGGTCATGTTAAAATACATAAAACTAATATATCTAAGTAAATTGTGAAAAGAATCATAAAAGGGGTTTGTGATTATGTGATACTGTTTAAAAATATATATTTCATGAAGAGTAAAACATACACTGTAAATAAAAATTATACTTAACAAATTAATGAAAATTAACCTAGAATTGTAATGTATCTAAATGCAAAGAATGAAAATAATAGAAAGCAAAAAAATATTTTAGAAATTGTTTTGGCAAATATTTTTATTTGTTGAAGCCAGAAATTTGTTTCAAAGCAGAGTCAAAACTGAAAACTACTTGTAGTAAGGGTAAATTTTAGAGATGGGCCACTCAAATCTTCTAATCCTTGAATCCACCAAATCCTTACAAGTATTCAAGATTTGAGGGTTCAGTGTTTTACTGGATTCGATGGTCGAATCTTTCCCCTCATAAACAAAGCATAATATTTTGAATTCAAAAATTACTTGGTTAGGCCTACTTGAAAAGCACAACTTAATTCGTATCTTTATTTTGTCAGAAAAAAGAGATTAGCATGAATAAAATCATTATTAATATTGTTAGGTGTGTAATATCTAACGTGCCTAATACTCTACCCTCCCACCTCTATGGGAAACTTGGACTCAACCATTTCGGTGCATGCTCACTTCTAAAACTTTCAACTCATGAACAATCTTGTAAATATTTAAATGAACACATTAAAACTCTTCAAAAACTGAAACTCAAAACTATAATTACAAATAAACTCAAAATAAATAAAACAAAGTACAGCTTTTTTAAACATAATTAAGAAGACATTACACTTGATACAAAGTCGGCCGCCATGATGTATATTATGTTTACTCGCCAGAGTTATAATTAAAATAAAAATACTGTTAATTCTTACCGCCTAACTGGTTTTAATTATCTACAACTATGCAAAGAACCCCAATTTATTGCATACGATCATTAAGTTAGACATTTTGTTGGGTTTCATGAAAAATAAATAGTCAACAGTCAGACACCGATAAGACTTTATTTATGCCTGCCGGCCTATGTATTGTATATCGATTGTTTGTTTAAAGTCGCTTCAGATAATCTGATCACTTAATAAGTACCCTCGAGCTTTAAGAATCAAATAACGACTTTCTAATTCATTATTTGTTTTTAAATTAATCTTAACTAAGAGTTGTTTTTTTAAATATGTTATTGAAGTAATTGTAAAAATATTCAAATGTAGTTCTTCCTTATAAAATGGAATGAACATATTGGAGTCGAAAATATGTTTGTGTTTTAAATAGAACGTATTCTCAGAAATAGATACATAACGAGAATAAATATATTTTTGTTTTCTACACGAAGCTAAATAATATATAATAAAATAATAATAATAAAACATACTTAGGCATTATTGATTTCACTATTTCCAATGTATATTTAGATGTTAAGCATGCTGTTTTAGTCTTTATTAAAAATATCAATTTGTATTTTTATTTTTGCTTTCTTATTAAAATAAATTATAATCCTTCAATTAAAGTTAATCAAATGATAACTAGGCCTAATCTGTACATTTCACATGTTTTTTCTTAGAAACTTAACTCATTCTAACAACACTTTTAAAAATAACAAAAGAATACACAAATTTTGATTGATTTGATTTATAAATAATAATATGAGTATAGATTGTTTAATTTGGCTGGATTTTAACCTATATTTTGTGAGGGGTGGTTGAAGTTGATTAGAATTGAAAGCATGATTGAAATAAATCTTGATTTACAGTTTGGGCCTGCACTGTGTAATGTAGGTATATTTGTAAATCATTAACATTTCTAGCAATTTGCTAGATTCAGATTCGAGATTCAAAAATAAAATGTAGATTCGGATTCGAGAAATAATGGATTCGACCCATCTCTAATAAATTTACCAAAAATGTTTACACCGTTAATTTTTATACTATACAAACCATATGAATACAAATTATAGCCACTTTTATTGCTTCAGTTTTTAGTGTCTTTAGAAGACAAATTAAAAAATGTATATTAATCTTAAAAAGCAAATTAAATTTATGTTACTATATGATAGTAAATAAATAATTAAGTGGTAGTAGTAGTTTTGTACTTTATAAAAGAGTTTTATTGTATTAGGTGTAGGCATCTGTTTCAAGAACCCTTGATTAAAAATGTATTTAAGGAAAAAACATATTTGACAAAGCAATACAAAAAAAGTTAATTTTAAATAATAATATTTTAACGATTTTAAAGTAAAAAAGACAGGATTGTTGATTGTTAAATCATAAATAATTCAAGTTATTTCACCAGTAAAGTCAATTTTAAACGCCATTCCACAAAAGTAGCAAATATACACATGAAATTAATGATAATTTTAGTTTAATTACAGGTTTCTGGTCTAGTCTTAACACAAAATCTTGAAACATCACGTGGATCCAAATTCTTTCATCCATTTTTCATATTTGTTCAGATCTTCCCTAGAAACACTTTTGTTGCACTTATCTAGGGCCTCGTCAAAGTCTTGTACAGATACAGGAAGATCCAATTCTTCTTTAGGTAGTTGGCGGATTTGATCCGGCCGTAATCCCGAAATTTTACGTCGCATAGACATCATGGATGCATCCCTGAAAGAAGGTAGAACAAGGAATTAAAAATGGGAATTTCTTTCAAATTGAACTTTTTTGTCCACTTAGGTTAAATACAGTCTAATTTTCATAGACACAGTTTTTATAAATCCAAACATAATGTTCATGACTAAAATTGTTACATTTATTAACCTATTAGTGTTGTTTTATTATTATCTTTATTTATTTGTTTGAGGTATTTAATGTGCAATTTCTGAACCGACAGATTATATCAGCACATGATAATTTCAATGAGCGAGAGCGAAAGGATCTACCAAATTTGTCAGGAAAGGTATTTTCACATAACTTCCAGAATTCTTTTACATGTCACAATCAACATGGGAGAGTTGGCTTTACTTCCTTTGAAGGAAGTTTTGCTACAGATTGTTACTGCTCAAGAAAAATCTATTAACCCCGGCTGGGTCTGAGCCCGCAAACATCTGCTCCTGTGAAGGACACTTTACCCTAAGACCATCAAGTTCGATTGTTGCTTTATAGGTATTGACTATATAAGTTTGTGAAGAGCGTGTTAGCTGTCACGAGGAGAAACTGGGTAAGGAGTTAAGTTATCTGGAAAAGAGTGGAGATACAGGGAGTTTTATTATTATTATTATTATTTACCTTGACTATTTGACTCAGTTTCTACGACTCTAAGTCCTATTTTTCTACAAACGTTAATTGCTCAATTTTTTTGTATCCCTTTTATTTTATTTATTCAAACTGGTATTATTGACTCCTAATAATATTTAAATATAAGTTCTAGTTTGTATCCACTAACTATTTTTGTATCACTCCAGTCAGTTTGACCCGGGTATTTTTAGTTTCCCCGGTACCCTCCCCACCTGGTACTCCCAGAGCTGACCATTACCAGTGAGCACCGGAAACTCTCCAGCTGTGGCGAGCGTTCCCCTATCCGCCACCTGTGGAGGTGCCCTATCGAAGATGGAGCTCTGGTTACCTACTAGTGAAACCAATGGCGGAAAATCATAAACCTACTCTATACTAATCTAATCTAATAAGATTTAATTAGTTCCCTAATATATCCTAGTAACTGGTTTATCCTAGAACTAACCTACATTATACTAGTATTGAACAAAATTGTTTATACATTCTTTTATGATATTCTTTTAATCTTTCCTGGTGCACCTTGGCTGCATTTGCAACTGTCAGTTCTTCCAATGATCTCAGAGGCCCATCCACTGTCCTCTCCATTTTCTTTCTTGTTCCCAAGAGTATGGAGCTGGATTGCCTCGGGGTAGGCTCCGTCATCTTCTTGAGTTATCTTTCCAAATTTGAGCGC
Source organism: Timema shepardi (assembly GCA_902151425.1). Lineage (NCBI taxonomy): Eukaryota > Metazoa > Arthropoda > Insecta > Phasmatodea > Timematidae > Timema > Timema shepardi. Next base: position 43,150 of record CABFVX010000526.1, on the reverse strand, counting down.
CACACGCTGACTTTTGGGTGGGCCGTCCGTTTTCTTCAGTCACCTCAGTGACTGGAAACTCCGGCATGGGCCCTCCTTCCAGATGCACTGCAGCTAATCTCATCTTGTTGCTTCTGCTTGCCAATTTCTTCTGTCACTTGTATTTATATGTGTTTTTGTGTACAATCGACACTATCTCCCTACCTACTTCGTTCAAACTACACTTCACTTTTACTCGTACTTACTTCAGAGGTCTCTGAAACTCCACTTGAGTCATCTCCACCTGATTGCTCCTCTCTTTGTTGCACACCACGGTTAGCAATAGCCCTCGTCATTATCATTTCCCTTCTTTTCAGGGCATTCCAGAACCACAATGTTCAAGCATTGCCAGCCCTCTAAAAACACATGTTGGACTTTCCGCCAGCCCTTGTCCATACAAGGGAGCTTTACGGTCCCTTGCCAGTCAGGAAATGAACGAGCCCCTGATAAGGATTGAGATGTTTTAGTTCTACTCTTTCCGCTATCGATGGTAACAGTGAAAATGTGGTTCCCCATCTTTCTTGCCACACCTCCTCAATTGATATATAGGCATTCCCACTTATAAATCATCCAGTTGATTAACAAATTATTAAAAATTAATTTCAATTTTCACATTAATAACGTAAGAGAGGTTTAAAACCACTGACTACCGGTAAATTTATTCAATATTGCCATCCATTTTGAATTATACTTGATTGAAGTTGTTTACTTGTGTTGCCATGACAAAGCAAAGAAAATCAAAATAGCTAAGAAAATTACTAGATAAGTGAATGATTCATTTAACTATTTTTATCGGGTGCCTTTCTAAAATAATGTTTGTTGAATTAAATATCAAGATTATATTATTATACTAAATGTTTTCAAACTTAAGATATTTAAAACTTGTATTAATTAATACGTTTAGCTACAAAACTAGCTCTAGTTTAGTAACTATTTAGTTATAGAATTATGTTGGTTAACCTGTTTAAAATGAATGTAGATCTTATTTTTTGCACACATATTTTACCAAGATTAATTATATTAAAAAAGCAATTACTATTTCATATTGTTTGCTAGAAATATTATTTTATTCATATTATTTTTTTTAAACTCTCAGCATCAACTTTTATAAGGATTAAAAGTTGAATTGAAGTAAATTTATCATTAAAATAATGTCTAACAAGAGCAGGTACAATGTGCATGTGCAACTGCGCATAAAGGAATGGAACAAAAGATGTGATAATGCACGATTACACAAAGGAATGGAACAAAAGATGTGATAATGCACGATTACACAAAGGAATGGAACAAAAGATGTGATAATGCACGATTACACTAAGGAATAATAAACGAATTACAAAACACTTCAAATTTCTTTGTTTATGATTCTGACATTTTCTTATAGGGCAAATTAAGTTACTGAAGCATATTTTGGGGAAATATTAGCTTATTAAAATGTCGATTTTATTAACTTATTACCAAGAAAGTGTAGAAACAGTGTACAATAATGTAAAGTGACAGTGAAGGAAGCCAACCTGAAAGGATAGTTAGGTTAGGCCTAGAGATAAACAAACACACTTCTCTATTTCTTCTTACACTTTTACACTTCCCACTTCTTCAAATTTCCACAGTTGCACATTGTTTTGAATTTTCGGAAATATTTATTTTTCATATGAAGAGACATTAATGAAAAAGTAATATTTCCGAAAATTTAAAGGAGTGTGAAACTGTGGAAGGTTCAAAGAAGTGTAAAGTGTAAAAGTTGAAGAAGACATGGAAGAGAGAAGTGTGTTTGTTCCTATCTAGGCCTAACCTAACTATCCTTTCAGGTTGACTTCCTTTATTATCACTTTACATTACTGTACACTGTTTCTACACTGTCTTGTAATACATTTCCAAGCCATCATGCAATTATCAATTTTACTAACTTTTTTATAATTATTGTTGGTGTAATTGTAATGTCCTTAAAGACATGAGTGTGAAACCATTTTAATCATTTTTTATTAGATGTTTATTTGAGTGTTGTCTCTAATTTTAAATTGTGTTTTATAAGTGTTATTTCTAATTTAAAAAACGATATCTCCGTTGTTTAACTCTTTTTTTCAAAAGTATCTACTTTTTATAAAAATGAATGTATTTCTTATTTAAGAACATGTGTTTTAATATGCTTTAACATTTTAAAATTATTAATATACTCAAACTCGGGAGCTTTCAGAAATACTCAACTCGAATGAAAAAAACCAAGCTCGCAGACCCCTAGTAATGAGGATGGAAAAAGAGAGGATACCATCAAGAAGGATGCTCTATAGGGAAAACCTCTTTTCGCTTTATGAGGTAATTGTATTATATTTGGAAGAAGGTATGGGAAAGGTGGGTAGAAACATATAAAAGGAGACAAACACAATATGGCTTTTACAGTTCACACTTTACACTGCTGCAATTGGACAAAGAGGTAATGGTTGCCACTTTAAAAGAATTGATCGTCACCGCCCAATCCCCCGACCTAGGTTTCATTCTATCGGAACCATCAAGGGGAGTGTGAAACGCGCAACACAACTTCCTAAAAGAGAAAAACAAAATACAAAAAAGAGAAAATGGAAAATTGTAAAGAATGATTCCTCTTTTGGGAAGTTGCGTTGTGCATTTCACACTCCTGGGATAAATTTAAGATGGTAATGAGGGGAATAGGAGAAAAGTTTAGTGTTTTTTGCAATTTTTATATCAAAACATTTGTTGGTCAAAATAAATCAAATTAAAAACATAAGTTCAATTTTCTTAATATAGTAAATTCAATATTTCTTGAATATCTCAAGGGTGGCCTGAAATAAGGAATAAAATGGCAGCTTTTTCTCTTCATTTAAAAAGTTTTGTCATCTAATTCCCCTATTCTCATGACAAAAATTCCAGAATGTTTGACATCGCAATATGAATAAAATTAAACTTTATGTTTCTAGTAGAGCAATATTTTATTTGTTTTACTATAAAGGCTGCACTGGCCTTTACTCGTTTCCTCTACATCCCCATCGTAAACATAAGGCTTCACAAAGTTCAAAATGAATACAAAATAATTAGTCATAAATAATTTATAATATGATCTCCTTACCTGCACACATTGGTGATATCAGCTCCAGAATAACCCTTTAATCTGGTTGCAATATCCTTAAGGTCAACGTCAGATTCCAATTTCACCTCTCGCAAATTGATCCTAAGCAAGGCTTCTCGGCCATCACCTTGACAACAAGCAAAACTAAAAGTTAATATAATTCACACAAAAAAAATTTAAGGCTGCACAAAGTCTTGAAATTTGTAATATTAATGTGAAAATAACAATATTTTGTATTTATTTAAGATTCACAGCCTTAATTATTTTGAAAGATCCAAATTGGATTCAAAATAGAGAATTTCAAAAGCCATTTTTTTAAGCTAAATGTATATGAAATATTTTCAAAGCCAAATCAAAGTTTGAATAATGATCCTTTCAGGTTGGCTTCCTTCACTATCAATTACTTTTCATTATTGTAAAGTGTTTCTACACTATACAAATAGATTAACCCAAAATATTAAAACTTTGATTTGGCTTCAAGAATAGTTCATACAATTATATTCTACTCAAGTTCACTTCGAATTGAAAAAGTGAACATTACACACCCCTAATTTTAGCCATTAATATTTTTATTGAACAAGCTTTGTATTTTTAGAAGCCAAAATTTTTTCAAAGCAAAATCAAAGCTAATGAATATTAAAAGTCCAAGTTTTCAAAGCTTTGCACACTTTTAGGATGTAGACTTTACAGCAGAAATGGCAGTAAAGATGTTTTTATTATCTTAATTGTAATGGGGTTCAGTGTTTATTATTGAGATATTTACAGAATTCTGAAAATATTACATAAATTATCAAACAAGGCAATTCAATAGGGGAAAGACGAACCATGTCACCTACCACAGTTTCTTAACAAGAAAAAAAAATCACAATATAAATGGTCTTGCTAAACCACTATAAATTATGAGAACTTACTGTTCGGAAGAGGAATGTAGATACGTTTTTCTAACCGCCGTCTCAGAGCTTCATCAATATCCCAAGGAAAATTTGTTGCTGCTAAAACCATGACTATTTTCCCAGGATCATCACTGAAAACCAATAAGAATAAATTAATATGATCAAGGATTAGGCTACAACTAAATATATAAGAGCATGATCCTATTTCATAAACTTTATAAAAAGACACTCAACTATGCTAATATTGGATATTTCTACCCGTTCAGGTTATACGCACTTACGCTAATGTGTAATGGTAGGGTGATTGTGAGATGAAATGGAGGACCTACAGTTTAACGTGGAATCCGAACCACGGTGGAGGCCTAGCATTCCCCACATTCACAAGATGTCTTGTCAAAGGTGAAGGAAGGGTTTGGTAATCAGATAAATCTGTGCCGGGACCGAGGATTGAACCCCGGCCGTCAGCACAGAAGTCTGACACCTTACCCCTAGACCGCCAGGTCACCTCCACTCTAAAAAATTGTGTAAACACTTAACAGTGTTTGTATATGTTTTCAAATGACCATCGTTGCTATGAAAAAAGATTGAAATATCAAGAAAGAAACATGGAATCACAGGTTACATGCTAGAATTTATGAAAAGGTTTGTAATATATATACTTTGTGGATGAAACAGAGCTATTTTATTGTTTAATTCTAGGTCGAGTTAGTAGATTTCAAACCGGAATCTTACAAACTAAACTGAGAGTACTGGAATTTTTGAGCAAAGTTTTTAATAGACCAAAAGATTTATAGGCTTGAAAGTTTTTTAGTTTCTTGCACTCCCTTGTGTGACTGGTAATGGATGACTCATTGTCTCTACTTGGCTAGATGTTGTTTGTGAAATGTGCAGTTGGGTGTTGTGGACAGATTTGGGGTGGGGGAGGTAGGAGGCAGAATAACCAAACAAAGAAGATGATGATTAAACCAACTTTTGGTAACGATAACATTATATTTTGTCTACTAACCTATTGGAGCTGATTCCATCCATTTGAACTAAAAGCTCAGACTTGACTCTCCGCGAAGCTTCGTGTTCAGATTCGGATCCCCTTCTTGAGCATAAGGAGTCAATTTCATCAATAAAAATTGTACTAGGAGCATAGAACCGTGCCTGAAACATAAAATGTTGTTAGTAAATGATATTTACCCTTATTAGCACTGATAAAACAAAAAGCATAATTTGTACTAGAATTGTTGGCCAACTTCCAAAGCCTTGTTACACACAAAACCAAAATTCAAGAGATAAAAAAAAACAATCTTAAAAGAATATGACAAGCTATAAGGGGTTAAATTTCCTGAATTGGCTTTTTTTTAAGTAAGATGTTATTTTCATATTAAATGATTGATTTCTTATTAGGGGACTGGTTGTTACATTTTTCTAGCTAAAGCATAATACAAATTTCATATTGCACAACCTAGGTTTCATTCTGTCTGAACGCATCAGGAGGGAGTGCTAAAAGCGCAATGCAACTTGCTAAAAGAGTAAACCAAAAAACAGAAAAGGGAGAAAAAGGAAAATAGTAAATAATGATAAGATACTTAGCAATATATAAAAGGAATGAATAACATAAGTGACAAACAAATAAAATAGACATTGGATGTGAATATAAAATATTAGAGTTGGGTTCTTTTAGAAAATTGTGTTGCACATTTCACACTCCCTCCTGATGAATTTCAATAGTTTGAAACCTAAGTCAGAAGATAAGAATAACGATCGATTTTCTTCGAAAAGGCAGCCATTACTTCTTTGTCCAATGGGAGCGATATACATGGCAACATCAGTAGGTGCCTTACTGTTCTACATATATTGATGCTATGAACTTGTAATATGAAAATAGTCTTACAAAATTTTGGGACAAAGCTAACAAAATGAAGTTGTATGGAATTCAATACATTCAACTTTTGCTGACTCAAAACACTCTAATCTATCTACTCATTTATACCATGAACATGAAGAAATTGCTTGTGGCAGTGAAAACTTTTTTTTTAATGTTTTATGATTTAAATTGGTAAGGCACAAACCAGCATATTTACCTGAGTGGTACTGGAATAGAAATAGTCTATATAAAAAATAAAAGTTACACATTTTTAAAGAAAAGCTTTCACTGTCATATACAGCTTCTTCAGGTTAAAGGGAGAAGACTGATGCTCTTAGTTGAAAGTCAAACCTACATACAAACCAAGGGTGTGTGAAGTTTTGATTTGGCTTAGAAAAAAAAAAATTCAACTTTGACTTTGCTTTGACTATTACAAAGCTTCACCGGTGAAAATAATGACAGCTAAAATACACTCAAATTAATGGTAGCTATTTCCATTCTGAGCTGTTGGCACATTATAAATTAACATTTATCTGGAGAAAATCTTAATTGAATTGTATTGTATTGTGTATTCTGATAATAAATTGATTTATTAAATTAGAATTAAATATTACAAACAATTGTGCAGTAAAATACTTTCTAAGTGACTTCAGTCCATTAAGTTATACTATATTTTCAAGTATAAACCCAATAAAAAAATATTCGAGCTTTGATTGAGGTTCAAGAATATTTTATATATTTGATTAGAATTTGTGTGAATTTAAAAGTGGACTTATTACACGCAAAATGTCAAATGCTGATTGTTGCAACTGAAAAACAACCAACAACGAATAATAAAATATTTGGAAGTGATTTGGAAGTGTGATTGAGGTGAAAGGTGGAAGTAAGAAGATCCAATGAGGAGAGGACAACAGGGAGAGTTATTCTATATGTGTANNGTGTATAAAAGATCTGCTATGGAGAAGAGAAGTGCCCTTGTAGTGTTGTACAGGGTGTACTTTGTACCCATTGTCACATATGCAACAAACTAGGAACGGGGAGGCCATGGGAATGAAGTTTGAAGTTTGTGAGGAGCATGTTAGCTGTCATGAGGAGAAACTGAATAGGGAATGAAGTTACCCAGGAAAGAGTGGGAGTACAAAGAGTACATGAGATAGTAGAGGAAGCAAGACTGAGATGGTATGGACATGTAACGAGGATGGAGAAGGAAAGGATGCCAAATCCAATTATGGAAATGATGTATGTAAGAAAAAGACCGAGGAGGCCAAGAAAAATATGGGAGGTGGAGATAACAGAAAGTGTTCAAGTGAGAGGAGAATAGAGGCATTTTAGTACACTGACCTGGCCACAGGCTGAAAAAATTTGTTGTTGTTGATAATGATGATGATAAATTGAGTCAACCTTGTGGTTCAACCAAGAGCATCAATCTACTCTTGACCTGAAGAAGCTGTCTGTGACAGTGGAAGTTTGTCCTTAAAAATGTGTTTGTGCAAGGCCGTAGCCATCCAATAATTTGGGGAGGGGGGGGCATATTACCCAATTGCCGGAGGCTAGAAAAAATTCTAAATGATAAAAAAAAGTTCTAGAAGCTATCTGAAGTGTTTTTTAAGTCTGCCAGAGGCTAGAAAAAATTCTAAATATTGAACACCTCTAGAAGCTTTCTGAACCGCTTTTTATAGCATTATAACACCATAATTGCCAAAAGCTAGGGAAAATTCGGAATATTAAACACCTTTAGAAGCTCTCTTAAGTGCTTTTAATGGTAACACAGCCCCCTAATTCGTACTTGTACCTTAATTTTGATATTGTTTGAACCATAAATAAAGCCATATATATAGTTCATAAAATTTAAGAGGGTTGGGGGGTTGAACCCACAAATTATAACTCAGATAAATGTGCTGGCCATCTTGCCCAGTGCTAGTGCTGTATTCTCAACAAAAATGATAGTTATCATGAAAGGAATCCGATGCATGTCAAAAATTTATTTTACCCACCATTTCAAAGAGCAGCCGAACCAGTTTTTCTGATTCTCCTCGATACTTGGAAGTGAGTGTGGACGAAGAGACATTGAAGAAGGTTGTGCAGCACTCGGTGGCCACAGCCTTCGCCAACATAGTCTTGCCTGTACCAGGCGGGCCAACCATTAACACACCTTTCCACGGCCTTCGAATACCCTTAACATACACAAGAACATTTTATTTATTTAAGATATTTTTTGGTTTAAAAAAATTTAGCACTGCATCTTGCTACAGACTTGGGTTATAAATGTATGTATTAATTACACCAATGTGATATGAAGGTTTAACTTAGAGGAAGTGTGCACGTATTTGAGTGGAGGGAGAGTGGAAAACCATTTAAGTAAGACCACACTCACTAAGCTCGAACAGGATTTGAACCTCAATCTTCACAACAGCAGCAGCAATCTCGTCTACTGCAAGAGTGATGTCTTAGACAATGCGGCCACCATAGCAGATATAAAATAAATTAATTTAATAGGGCAAGGGTGAAAAGAAAAATCCAAAGAAATCACATAGGAAATCACCTGAAGAGGCATGGGAGATAACTTCCATGCACAAATATTTCTCTCATTAAAGCCCATTTCCAAGAGCGATTTTAAAAGTGCAAATGAGATGAGACTAATACTGACTCACTTTTACATTTCTGGATTCTGAAATAAAATGTAGTTTGCCTAAACCTTAGCCTCTTAGCATAATTAGTACATTTTATGTGTATAGCCTGGAAAGTAGGCGGCAAAAACAACCTCTGGATATATATGTATATATATCCAATAAAAATAAATAGCTCCACCTATAAAACAGTTGCTAGCCTCACAATATTAAATACTACTAAATATCATTAAATTATTAGCATTGGATAGCAAAATGTGTTTATCTTTTGTAATACATGCATATCTCACACTCATGGAAACAATGACCATTGAAAACAACATTGGCTGCACATTAGAAATTGCACTGCCAGTCGCAAAGACAGGTGACCAGTTAAGCAACCAAGCATGTTTGTGAAAAGCAGCATATTTAAAAAGGTTTATTGCTACTCAATCCTACTAACAGCCATGCTCATAAAATTGCTGGTAGAAATGGGTTCTTGGTTTTTCTTTCATTACTATTCTTGATTTTTATGTCTTCAAATATGAAGAAGCACTAAAAAAAAACCAAAAAACAGACCTTGAAGAAATCTGGCATCCACATTGGTAGCACTACAGCTTCCTCCAGCAACCTCTTTGCTTCCTGCAAGTCCGCTATGTCATCCCAGCGGATGTTCGGATTCTTTTGGACAATATCTCTCTCTGTGGATCAAATCATATCATAAAACCACTATTTAACACTCTGGTATTAGTGGTAACATCACCTATTTTAAAAGGGAGACCCTCCACCGTGGTTCGGATTCCACGTTAAACTGTAGGTCCTCCATTTCATCTCACAATCACCCAACCATTACACATTAGCGTAAGTGCGTATAACCCGAACGGGTAGTAAGACGCGGTGCTAATAATAATAATAATAAAAGGGAGACTTATGAAGGTGTATGTAGTTTAAATTTAAATTTTCTTAGGGAAAATGTATTGGAGACAGACGAAAACAACTCGTACATACTTTCTCATATTGTCTACCAGCAATCTCGCAAGGCGTTGCCCGTGACCCACTGTGGTATAAGAATTGTATAAGCCCCCCCTAACAATCCCTCGACCTGCATTTCATTCATGATGAACAAATTGTGGTATGAAAAAAATGTATGAAAACATACCATTTGTTTCCTTGCCACTAACTTGTATTTAAAGTGTTTCTACGTTTCATATATTTCCAAGTGAAATATTTGTTTTAATCCTTAGTTTTAATATGTTTCAGGTTACATTTATAAAGGAAAAAAAAGTTTAAAATAAAATGATAATACTGTAGACGGATTCCTCATCAATACCCACATAATTGAATAAAAATGTAACTTGCTTACCCAGCATATCTATTAAGTCTCTATCGAACCCTGATCCCTCATATCGCTTTTCTTCTTCCTCTATTTCTTCTTTTTCATTTTTATCCTGAAACAAATAACACTAATTAAGAAAATGTTAAAATCAAGCAACATTTGGGCAATGCTTTGTTAATGCCATCTCATAATAGAGTATGCCAGTTTTTTTAGTATTTTTACCTGGTACCCTTTTGTTTTTTATAAAAGCTAAAAAGAAGCCAAAATGTTCATGCTAATTTAGTTGTTACTTGACTAATTCTACAGTAAAATACTAGAGCAATTAATCCCAAATGTGATATCAAACCTATTCTTTCCTCCAAGTGAACCTTATTCTTTTGTTTTTGCTTGCTATTCTATTTTTTCATGTTTTCTTAATTTTTTATGCCTTAAAGTATAATTTTAGCAATACATCTTTGTCATCACCTAGTATTATTTATTTTTAAGGAAAACCTCTCTTTTTTCCTTTTTGAGGTATTTTGTAATATTTATATGGAAAAAAAAGGTATAGGAAAAGTGGATAGAAAACTTATAATAGGGAACAAACCCAAAATGGCTGTTGCAATGAAAAGAATACAGCTCACACATTACATTGCTGCCACTGGACAAAGAGGTAATGGCTGTCTCTCAAAAAAATTGATCATTACCGCCCAATTCCCCGACCTAGATTTTATTCTATAAGAACTCATCAGGGAGGAGTGTGAAATGCACAGCACAACCTTTTTTTTCTTCCTCTTGTATGAAGTTGTGGTGCGTGTTTCACACCTCTCCCTGATGAGTTCCGATAGAATGAAAACTAGGTCGGGGGATAGGGTGGTAACAATCGATTTTCTTCAAGAGACAGCCATCACCTCTTTGTCCAGTGGTAGCAATGCTAAGTGTGAACAGTGTTGTTTTCAGTGTAAAAGCCATATTGTGTTTGTTCCTTTCATATATTTCTATCCACCTTCCCTATAACTTCTTCCAAATATTTATCATCACAATTTATGTAATTATTTAACAAAATATGAGTTTGGTATAACTAAACTCACCAACTAAACTTTTGATGCAAATCTTTCAAGTTAAATGTTATTTTAAACAGTAGCGCGCTTCTCTAAATATTATTTGTGCACATACTCATCTAAATATTGTAATGTGTATGACAGTATTCCTAAGTTAATGGAACAAACTATTCCAATTCACATCCAACATTTGACAGACAAATAATTGCTATAACTTAAATATATTTCAAATGCTTATTTATTATAAGGTATACCTTTGTCTCTTCCTTCTTATCTTCTTTTTTTGAAAGTTTCCCCTTATCATCCTTCCTGTTTTGCGTCCTGGTGTCGGGTTGTTTCTTTCCTGTACCATTGGACCGCTGAGGTCTAACACCCGGTTTAACAGAGTCCGGCTTTTTGGCTTGGCCCTTGATAGGTTTTATATGAGGTCCAGCCCTTTAATGAAATATGGATTATATAGACTAGATAGATACACTGAATCAATATTAGGGAGAAGTGCTTTAACCCTGACAATCCTCTTAACCTGTAGCATTAGAGATTATAGTCCGATCAAAAGCCATTCAAAATTAATTTTTGCTTTAAAAAACTATTTTAAAGCTTTTATGGTGGTCATTAGTGGTTTAGCCCAAAATAATTAGAGGATAAATTTAATCAACAGACCCCAAGTAGTTAATTTACCATTTAACTTGATGTGAATTCAGAATATAAAAAAACATGCAACATGTATTTATTTTTCTATAGCAACTTAAAAATCAATGTTTGAACAAACCAAAAATTTGGGTAAAAACCTTTTCCCCTGTGCGAAAGTCAATTTCTTACACATAACATTTCCCCCAACCATTCTAGTTTTTTTCCGGCCATACAACAGATCTTGTGATAAGAATATCTGAGCAAAGTGTAAAGGAATGCTATAAAGGTTATACTCATAGGTCTACCTGTAGTTACATCTGCAGCAGAAACATGGACATTGGATGTAACAGCGACCAGGAAGGTAGAGGACATTGGAAAAGCATGTTGGCTGTCACAAGGAAAGCGTATTAGGAGTTAAGTTATCTGGACAAAGCCACAGGGAGTATATGAAGAAGTAGAGGAAGCAAGGATGAGATGGTATGGCCATGTAATAAGGATGTAAAAGAAAAAAATCTCAAAGAGAATAATGCAGATGTATTTAGGGAAAAGACCGCAAGGGAGATCAATAAAGGGATGGGAGGAGCAGATAACAGTAAGTGTGGGAGTGAGAGGAGAAGAAATAAAACAGAAGGAAGAATGGTGGAAGGACAGAGAAAGATGGAGGCATTTTACTAAACTGACCTAGTCACAGGCTGGAAACAGTTGAATGATTGATATACCAGTTGTCTGGGTAGATATCTCTCTATGCAAGAGTATAATTGATCTTTCAGAACTAACTAATGTTGCTCATTGTGCTTTAATGAAAAATATTTTCCCTCGACAGGTAGATTTATTTCCTCCCTTCCCTTTAACTTACTTGTGTTCCACAGGAGTGGGTGCTGGCCAGACATCGGGGTCTCTAGGAGGTGGTGGTAGCCACACGTCTGGATCACGAGGTGTTGGGTTGTACCAGTCTCGCGTTGGTTCTTCATAGGCAGGGCTTCTCAAGGCAGGACCTAGATTTCATACGTAAATTTGAAGCTCCCCATTATATTGTGGGGTTGGGGTACTACAGTGAAATTGGTTTACTTGAAATTGTCAAAAGGGATTCATGTAGTTTACAGATAGATTTTTAGTCAAAAACTGTACACCCTACCTACTAATAAAGTTTATTCACACTAAAAAAAAAGTTTTGACCATAAAATAATTTACTTAAGGCCTATTTGATTCAAAAAAGTAGATTTAAGAATTGCTAGGCTTAGGTTTTTGCTGTCATGATCCAACTTTTTATTTATTTGTACTGTGTGTCAATAATGACTATCAGGACTTTATATTTAAATTAAAGGAACAGGCTGAGGATATATAATTTGCATGAAAGTCCAAGAGCATTAAGGGTGACTCACACAATGCTGGCTTACTCGCTGCTTTTTTTTTCCATCATCTATTCGTTACACCGAAGCGAATTTCTGGCTAAAGAATTTGCTAGCGAAAAGAGCCCTCACACAGGGCTGATAAAAACCAGGATTTCACCAGGTATTTTGGGGACAGCCAATGTTTAATATCATGGTGTCAGAGGAGTATGCCCTTTGTGCCCCAGTTTTGCTTTGTGCACAAGGTCTTCGATGTCATTTGGTGATAATGTAAGAGAAAAATAAAAGAAGAAACTAGGTACGGAAGTGGATAGGTAGGAGGATATCTCAAGGAGCTTCCAACAAAACAATCTGTTGAAGGAAGGAACTAGCATTAGAGGACCCACAGCCGTATCGTAAAGTTAATAATAATAATAATAATAATTAGCACCGCGTCTTACTACCTGTTCGGGTTATACACTTTAAGTACTAATTACGCTAATGGATTAGGAATTGGGAAGGTTGTATTAGAGGAAATGAACCCACATTTGCGTTGAGGGAGAGTGGAAAACCATTAAGGAAAAACCACCCCCAGTTCACCCGACCGAGATTCAAACCTCGATCTCCCCGTCCTCAGCAGTCGAGCTCAACACGACAAGCGCGTTAGCCAACTACACCACCAAGGCGGGTATCGTAAAGTGATACGGTTGTTGTATGTAAAGTTTGAGGAGCACGTGCACAATGACTCACTCTAAAATAATGTTGTATGACTGCCTACCTGCCTTCACATATGTGCATTAAGACCAAACTAGCCCACTTTTCGCTTTGTCACAGCAAATAAGTTGGACATGTCTCCACTTATCAGCTAGTGAATATTCTTTGCTTTTGACATCAAAATTGTTCGCTAGCGAATAAAAGACCTTTCCAAATTTTGCAAGCGAATACATGAGTGAATAATAAACGCTAATCAAAAGTGAATAAAACCAGCACTGTGTGAGGCACCCTTTAGAGAAAGTGTCAAAATCTAGCTTGTGGAGAAATCCCTCCAAATATAACCGGCCATGATTGGTCTCCAAAGTGAGAGAAAGGCAATCCCTTATGGTAGCTCACCTAATGGCCTATCTATGTGAGTATCCATCTTGAACAACTGAAGTGTGTTTGTAGTGGCCTTCACCTGCTCATATTCCTGGGCTATTTGCTGTTGAACCTGAAATGAACAAGAGAATAGTTTCAAACTTTGGTTAGAAGAGTATCAAAGCAATTGAAAATCTACTTGGATATAGGCCTATTAGTTTTTTAAAAAAAGACTAAAGGATTTACAAATAAAACTTACAAAATCATTTTTTAAATATTTGAGTCTTAAATTTAGATGAGACCTTAAAATGATTTATTGAAAACTAAGTTTGTCAAAATATTTTCAACAGTGGCAGCTTTCCTTTCAACCTTCCAAACAAAAGGTTGTCAGTCTATTTTAAATAATAAAAAATAGCCTACCTTTTTCTGAAAGACCGAATTTTTATATACGTGGTTGTGTGTGTGTGTTTATTTTTATATATATATATATATATATATATATCCTAATTACTAATAAACTAATTTATTAATTATATTTATTAATAAGCTAATTTAAATATAGGCTTAATATTTCACATAAAATAACAGATTTTAAACCCAAACTGGTAGAAGGCAGAATAAATGTCACACTCGTATGGTGGTATGGTTTGCTGGTAATGTTAAGGTCAGGGTTTGAATCTATTCTGGGTGTTCTGACAACTGTTTTTTCCTAAATAGGCCTACTATTTTTCCTTCATACAAATTAGAGTAAGTTTCCTCATCCACATGTAGTAAAACACAGAGAAAAACAAGAGGATATATATATATATATAAACACACACACACACAACCACGTATATAAAAATTCAGTCTTTCGGAAAAAGGTAGGCTATTTTTTATTATTTAAAATAGACTGACAACATTTTGTTTGAAAGGTTGAAAGGAAAGCCGCCACTGTTGAAAATAAAATAAACATCGCTCAACCTTCCCTGCCCTCCACTACCTGCCCGCCATAACTACCAAACACCCGCGGTAGGGTAGATGAATGATGATTCATCACTCAATAACGCCTTTAGCCAGGTTGAATTATTAGATTTTTTCTCTGCCCCTTATCTCAACCTCTGACTTCTTATCTAGAACTCTTAGCCCCTAGACACAACTCTTTGTGCTTACACTAACACTGCCTCACTATGTCATCAGTTTTTTTTTCTACACAAATGAAACTACCATATCAGAACCAGAATGTATTAAAAATGTCAACCAAATTGTGTAACTTTTCCCTGCCCCAAATTTCCCCCGAACCTCATTTGCACATTCGGACATATTCTGCACCCTCGTAACTTAGTACAGTAAGTTAAATAGGTATTTGATGTGTAAGCCACTTTTTGCCAGTAGACCCAACCGAAAATAAAATGTGCTAATATATATAAATAATTTGTTCTATTTAATAATTAATAATAAATGCTTACCAATTGCCATTTTCCTTTCCTGGTCGGATCAACAATGCTGATAAGAAGCCTGTGAATCTGCTGGACAACCCCTTGGTAGTAAACACCAGCAGTCTCGTAGTTGCCCATCAGTGCCATTTCCCTAGCAAGTTTAGTATTCTCACAGATTTCATTGATGGAAACTGCCATTACGGTCATTCCCACTGAAAAGGAAACCAAAAGTAGAATATATTATTTTAAAACTTAGTGTATTAAGAGTTACTTTTACTTAACATCACCATCAGACAAACTCTAAGAATAGGCCTACCCACTTCGGACACTTTTTTCTCATTTTTGTAAGGAGTATAAACTGATTTTTTTTAAAGTGAACTTCCTGTAATAGCCTTGGGGATTAAATTTACTGATAATAAAACATAAATATTTATTCACTACCACTTCAGCTTATGCACACTGAAACATAACTTTAGTGGTAGGCTTAGGTCTATTTATGAATATGTATGAACATTAATATTTGTAGTCCCAGGCTGAATGGAACCTGCCCCTGTTTAAAGGCCTACATGTCACCGATCTATAATATTAATTTTAATTGTATTTTGTGAACTTTCACATATCATTTTATTATGAAGGGTAGCTTTTCAACCAATTGCATAGTAAAGGACCAAGTTTACATTTTCAGTAAGCGAGCTTTTTGAAGTAGTTTTTCATTTGAAAAGTATTTTTAATACTTTAATGAGAATGAATAATTTGAAAAAAGTAATGAAACTAAATTCCCACTTTAGGGGTATTCTAAAAACATCTGAAAACCTTTTTTTAATAACGAATAATATCATAAAGACTTGATTGTTATGAAAGAAAATAAATGGATAAACTTATTCGTGAGATAAACTGAGACGGTTTGAATTTTTTTTAACATTAACCACTTCAAAGTTTAAAAATTCATATATTTTCAATCAGTACACATATATGTGAAAAAAAGAGTGGGTTAAAAATATCACACATGAAAATGAAACTTAAAATATTAAAGCCACGGGATATTTATAACCAAAAGTTGAATTGACAGTTAAAATATAAAGTGAATAAATAAATAGATGTGATTACAACTTACCTGCTTTATGATTCCAACACAACTAATAGCTAAAAATTCCTCCTGAGACTTTAGACGATAACTAAAACAACAAAACATGCTTTAGGAGCCAAGGTCGATATATTTTCTCGTCCCACTTTAAGATCGACCTTCAGTCCCAGAAAGGAAAATATATATAAAGTGAGAAATGACAAGTACGCCATCTTGTTTACTAATACCAGTAAGTTATTGTCAAAATAATTGTTGGCTTATTTAATCACTTTAAAATATTTGTATTCAATTTTGTATATAGTATCAAGTAGTACTTATTACTTAAAACATAATTTGCCTGCTATAATCATTGATTGTACGTTCATTTACAATACTAACTTTCCTAATTATACATCTATCTATTTTAAATTTTTTAATTAGCATCTAGTGGAACATTATTGATCAGGATTTAAGACGCATAAAAGTGCCTAGTAAATACTGCTTAGCGTACAGTGCACAAATTTATAATGTAAATAACACGGTTTATAGTGAAGCGTAGTCATATTTAAATCGATTGTTTTTATTAATATAAATAGGCCCATACTCTGTGCGCTTCTATTATTATTATTATTATTATTATTGTTATTATTATTATTATTATTATTATTATTATTATTATTATTTAGTACCGCATCTTACTAACCGTTCGGGTTATACGCTTTAAGTATTAACTACACTATTGGATTAGGAATTGGGAAGGTTTAATTAGAGGAAGTGAACCCACATTTGCGTGGAGGAGAGTGGAAAACCATTTAGAAAAAACTACCCCCAGTTCACCTGACCGAGATTCGAACCTCGATATCCCTGTCCTCAGCAGTAGGGCTCAACACGACTAGCGCGTTAGCTAACTACGCCACCGAGGCGGTTTATGCTCTTCTAGTTAAGGTATTTAAAAATACTACGAGGGGCTTACACCAGAAAAACATTTTTCATTTAAAAAAATGCCCCTAGGTTTAGAATTAAAACAATAACCTGATTTAACCTGTTTTATTAAATCCAATTAATTTTTATTTGGTTCTGATTTTAATATCGTTTTGTCTCAATAAAATAATAAAAAATGTAATATCCATAATATTCATTGAATTAAAAACTCAATAAATGTCAAGAAATACCCTAAAGTTGGCTATATAACAATGAAAATGTTAAGAAAGTGTGTCCCCGCCTCCCCCTTTCCAACCATGTTAATTACATAACTAAATTAAATGTGTTAATAAAACGAACACAAAATGGTTTCCCAACGAAAAAAAATGTTAAAAGATTAATTCAAAACTCGCTTGAACACCCTTGATGCTCTAACTTCATCACTGTAATATCCAGAACCAAAACGTGTCCAGCCTTATGATGTGTTCAGTCTCATTACGTGTCCAGACTCATTCCTTGAATTTTAGTATAATTACTCCATTTAAACATGTGAATGCATCGTATCGTTCTCTTTGCGCTCTAGGCATATATGTAACCACAAGTCAAATAGATTCATTATTGGGTGACGTTGATGTACAAAATAATTGTAATAATTCTGCAGGTCATTAGCCTAATTAAACTAATTAAATACACAATCTGTCCCTTATGTAGTAGATTAAATATTATTAAAATAATTATGTTCGTAGCTGTGTAAATTATTACATAGTTACTTCAAACAATCTTAAGTCTCTTTGGCTTCTATCACGAATCTAGAAAATGCTATTACACTTTTGTTCAGATTGGTTACACCACATTAAATTAATAATTAACGCGTTATCCTTGGTATATTTTTGTGCTTAGAACATTGGAACACAACGTTACATTTTCGGCAAAGTCGCGAATCGAACTCTAAACTCTTAGTTCTGGGTTCAATTATATTATTTGGATTGCTATTTTTAAATATAATATAGATGAAAAAATGAAAGCTACATTTAACACAAATATTTTTTCCTCTGTTCTTTGCATCTTAATATCTGTTCAAAATCTTCAAATATATTCTAATGAGGTAGAGACAAAGAAATTAGAATCAACACGTGTAACCACATTTTCGTAAAGAGAGAATAATAAACTATTTAAGAAAAATCAAGATGGGGAGATCTGGATTCGAATCCCGATCGATTATACTGAGGGTGGTTTCCCCCTGAATAGTTTCCCACTTTCCTTCTGAGCAAATGCGGATACATTACTTCTAAAACGCTTCCTTCCTCATACCTACCCTATTTTACCACATATGCGTTTAACCTGAACATGTAGTAGGACGATAAAAAAGAAAAACCACCTCAGTAAATACAGTCGTGGCTCAAAACCCAACCTTTCCATAGCGGAAAACCAGAGAAGATGAGATTTAAACCTTAAAATAGGCCGTAATTGAAATATATTAATGGCACAGTTGATGACAACATATTTATTTGGATCGACATAGGTTATTATCTTATATGACAGTTTTAAGAGCCAGAAAATTTACTTTTCATGCATTCGTAAGTCAAGCCATACGTTCTGTAGACTGTAACCACCACTTTTGACAGTTGGTGATGATTTCCACAGCTTTAATAAAAAAAATTACCTTTGGTCAATGTCTAAGAATTTATTCCTATGGAGATTCGACAATGTGTAATTTTATCGGTCTAATTTGAAATGGTACATTTTTATAGTTCGTAGTATATAATATGAAACTTTTAAACATACATTTTGTATAAAAAACATGAAATAGGGCATAAGACCTTCGGTAGTTACTAATTTGATAGTGGGACGAGCCCGTTTGTAGTTCGTAGCTATCTTCATAAACACACCACACTTCGGAATCGAACCAGGGTCTCATAGTCCTCTGATCGACCACTATACCACTCAGCCAAAGGGACAGTCAATATATGGATCCCTAGGTGAGAGACCAAACCATCCGCAACCGCAAGGTCTGAATCCACATCCGTAAACTTTTCCCGATATTAACATCCGTGAATATTGTAATATGTTATGGTAATCATAATCACAACTCTTAATTTATAGCAGACTAATTTAAATTTAAGTAAAATCCAAAAAATTAATAATCGTGTAGTTTAATTAATTTATTCGAGTACAAATTTGAAAGTTAAAAATAATCTATAATAATTAAAGGAAGTGTTTGTGTGTGTTTGTTTGTGTGCGATGCCCGGCCAAATATACGGCACGCAGAGATCTGAAATTTTTAACATAGGTGGAAGGAAGGGGGTCCGAATGCACTTTGAAGCCGGATTTATAAATTTCTAATTAGGCTATTGTTAACAAATTTTTGGTGGGTCACGGGTAACGTCATGCTGGATTGCGAGTATTGTATAAAACAATAAAATAGTCCTAGCATTTTAAAATGTAGTTGTTTGTGAATCTTTGCACAGGTTTAGCCATCTTGTTAATGTTATTGCGAATATCCTCAGCCACACAACACAACATCCACAACACACAACATCCATTGTAAAAATGGTAGTTGCAGACAGTGGCGCCCGCAGAAATATTTCCGGGTGGAGTAGGGGGGAGGGGAATATATTCCTATATCCACACACACACACACACATACATACATACGTGCGCGCCAGGAAAAGCTTTTTGGGGTACTGGCATTGTACTGCCACTGTAAAGATACCAAAAATATAGAAATTGTAAAGAGCATTTTACTTTAACATAAAAGCAGCTACTAAATTTATATATATNTATATATATATATATATATATAAAGTGTCATACATTTTAAAATAAAAAATAATTTAAAAATCTTATAATTTTAACTCACTTCACACGATTATATAAAAACACTGCCAACTTAATAGAAATTGAAGGCTTCTACGGTCATTAAGAAATTAATCATAACTTTTTCTACAAAAGCAGCGATCTACATTAATTTAAAATATATTAATGTGATGGGTTTTATAAGGAAATGAATCGAGTGGATGTAGTGAATATATAACACGATTGTAACTCTGGTAATTGTGAAATTTTTGAAGGAAAAAATTATTAAATAAATTAAAAGATTTAAAAATGTTAAAAAGCATTTCATGTATTAAAATAAATTGGAAATTACAGGTGCGGGCAAGGGCCCCCCTTTCTCGTTACTGATGGCAAGCATCACTTCAGATCAAATGACTTTACGTTTAAATATTTTTGAAAAATGTTTTAGTAACTGTCATAAAAGTTCCTTCCTATCAAGATCGGACTGTACATCCATTTTTATTTAATTTAAAGAGGTGTCTTAGACTTTTGATCAAACGTGTCATTTGCGACAGTCCTAGATATTCCTTGTAGATTTTTAGACGCAATTTCTTGAGACGATGCGCCGGTCCGATACCAAGAGGTTTTTTTTTAAGAAGGGAAGATTTAAAACAGCGAACTGAACTCGTCCAATACGGGGCTGAGCCTATCATGTCCCCACGCGCATTCAGTTGATGCGCTCTCGTGTTTGAAATAGGAAGTGGGTCGTTCTCTTTGACTAAGAAACTACCGCGGTAATAAAAAAATAAATCCTGTCCAACAACAACAGATGAGGCGATCTTGTTGTCATTAAGTGCCTTTATATAGAAATGTGATTTATTTCTTGGTTCAATGTTATTACAAATTTCTTTTTTACTAATATATAAATAATTTGGTGATCCTCTCGTGTGGACGAGATTTGAATTTTAAACAATGAATAATGTAACCTGTTTTCATTCAAGAAATAATTAAGTAGAATAGTAAAATGATCCGGACAACAGTGAAAAATTTGTATAAAAATACGTGTTTACTTTCGTTTACCGGTTCCTGTACCCATAAACGATTTGTGATTAATTTTTGACATTCAAGCCATTGTTGTGACATTAATAATTCGATTTTACGGCTATTGGCAGTTACAGCAATGAATAAGCTACCACGATAGTAAGCGTCATTGTGATTACAACCTCTATTAACTAATGGTAAGAGCAATATTTGTATTAATTTTTGTAATTTATAATTGAAATGTTTTTTTTCTGCAATGGTATTGTTAGATTTTAACGTGACGTGAAATAAGGCATGTCCCGCAATGATTTTGTCCTCGGTTTGATAAATTAATATAATTTGAAATTTTTGTGGATTAAATAAAAATGCTGTAATAAAATTAATTTTCTAAAGAGTTTAAATGCAAAGTATTTCAATAATGAATATAAGAATAACCAACGACTAGTATTTATCCCTCCTGACCTTTTCCCCTAACGTTTCTCTAACTTTTTACACACCAGTAAACTACTTTAATGTACAGTATAGTGTTCTATAACTGTCGTTATATTGCTACATTTAATAGAATTTACTTATATACACCGTCCTATAAGGTAATCGTCTAAGTAACAGGAATATATAAAACATTACTAGGCCGTATCATGTACCATTTAAATAGAAACTACATTATAAAGAAGTTCTTTTAGTCAATGTCCTCTAAAATGCCAAGGAAAAATGAATACTTAGAATGACAGCTTGCTGGCGGGGTTGAGGGGTGGGGGGCAGACTTACCATAAATAATACATTCTTAAATTTTTTTAAATTGTAAACACATTATTCTGGTGACAAACACACATTAGAGTAAATTACCATAGTTGGAGGTTCATAAATGATTGTCTTTATTTTATTTATTTAAGGTAATTAACGTGCACTTTGTAAACCGATTGATTAAACCAGCACACAAGAAATTCTATGAGCGAAAGCGAAAGTACCTACCAATTTTCCCAGGAGAGGTATATTCATATATCTTAAAGGGTTATTTTACATGACACAATTGGCATGGGACCGACGGCTTTATTTCTCCTCCGAAGGAAGTTGTGCTACGGATATTTATAGCTTTAGAAAAATTTGTCAACCCCGGCTGATTAATTAACCCACAAACATCGGGTAATAAGGCCGATAACTTTACCCCAAGACTATCAAGGTCAACTTGTCTTTTCTGAATGGAATACTAAACATATCTATGTTCTTCAGTGCCGGTAGGTAATAAATCATCAGAAAACAGGTCAAGGTTTGCTTGATTTTTAAAGCTACAGGATTTGAAACATTTTAAACATAGTGATAGGGCGGTGACTAAAATTAAGATTAGGGGTGAGGGGGTTCCAATTAAAACATGATTCGTACAATCAATTTTTATACTTTATTTTTTATGAGGATGTGTCCTAAGAACTTTAAATTTAAAAAATATTCAAAGGGGAGTCTTAGAACACTACAATTTATTTCGTCAGCAATTTCTCGAGTACTACCGGACCGATTTTAGCGACGTTATTTTTTTCTTAGAAAATAATTTACTTCTATAAATATTATATACCCTAATTAAGTATTCACATTTTGAATAACAAAGCCGCCATATATATAATTTAGGCCTACGTTAATTAAACTAATGGATGTTGTTATGACAGAATTTCAGATGTCGCCTGCATATAACTCCTTTTATTAAATATAACACCAAGGATATGAATGGCTTAATTTTCAGGGTAAAGATGATAAAGGCAGCTAAGAGAAAGTGCACCTGCATTAGTGGGTAGAGTATATGGGAAACACCCAATACACCCAGCCAGGATTTGACCCTTGACCTCTCCAGGACTGACAGTCCAATCCATTGCGAGAATGACACCTTTGACCGTGTGATCACACACTCGTTTATTTTAAATACAATTCGTATTTTTATGAAATGTAAATCAGTGTGAAAGGTGTAAATTATTATTTTTATTAAACTGCGCAAACATTTAGTAGTAAATAAGGTAAAAAAAACCATTGTGTCAAATAAAACATCTTTATCGTCGTTGATCGTAATCGAATTCTGGCTTCCCAGAACCGAATTAGGCTTGCTAGCACCGCGTCTTATGACCTTTTCAGGCTATACGCATATGCACTAATTACGGTAATGAGTTAGGGATGAATAAGGTTGAATTTAGAAGGAGTGTACCCACATTTAGAGAATGTAGAACAATTTATGAAAAGCCACGCTCAGTACACCCGACTGGGATTGAACCCCGATCTCCCCGTTTTCGGCAGTCTACTCTATTGCGAGAGTAGCGCCCAACCTTACTGATCACTACCATTGTTATTTACTGCCTCGAATTGTGGTGTTTTATCTATCACAAAAGAATGAGAACGTTTTTGTTTGTCAAAGTACATTTATTTCAAGTTCATAGATTATACTATCTACACGAGCGAAAGATTAAATTTGACCTCGGTAGTTCCCATAAAGCCTTTTTAAATATACGTACCTCACATAAGTGGTCATATTGCTCTAAGAAGTCATTCTCGAGATAACCTGGATTGACGGTGACGGGGAGATCGAGGTTCGAATCTCGGTCGGGTGTACTGAGGGTGGTTTTCACAAAATGATTTTCAATCCTCTCCCCATGCAAATGTGTGTACACTTCTTATAAATATAGCATTCCTAAACCTTAAAACCATTATCGTAATTAGTACATAAGCGTATAGATCGAACGAGTAGTAAGACACGGTGTTTACAAAAAAAAAATTATTTGTAAAATCGAAAGTTGTAAGGCAGACGTGTGTTTGTTTAACATCTTATAGGGCCTAATGTTAAAAGTTTATAATCCTTGTCCAACATAAAATAAACACTAGAAACACTAGAAAATATGTTAGCCTACTACTAGATCGTTATATTTAATTTATAATTTTATTAATTCCAAGGGTGACCTGGCGGTCTAGGGGTAAGGTGTCAGACTTCTATGCTGGCGGCTGGGGTTCAATCCCTGGTCCCAGCATAAATTTATCTGATTATCAAACCCTTCCTTCACCTCTGACAAGACATCTGGTGATTGTGGGGAATGCCAAGCCTCAACCGTGGTTCGGATTCCACGTTAAACTGTAGGTCCTCCAATTCATCTCACAATCACCCTACCATTACACATTAGCGTAAATGCATATAACCCGAACGGGTAGTAAGACGCGGTGCTAATAATAATAATAATAATATTAATTCCAAGTTAATCCATCCAAATTAGACTATAACGTAATCTTAAAAATGCCAACCAAATCTACGTTAGATTAGGAATAGTTACATTTTAGGCTTGTTTATTTTTATATTACTGTACCACAATTGAAAAAGACCTATAATTATTATAGTCATTATAAAAGTCAGACAAAATCTTATCGCATAAAGTAAGGTTATGTCATGTACTACAAAATAACAAAGTAGACAAAGAGCTACAAATCGGCAATGACAAAACCTGAGATAAATTATTCGTTAGTTTGTCAAAAATACAAGGATCCAAGATGAAATTTCAAAGTGACCAGGAATCCTTTAGGAACTACGAAGATTAATGTATGCCAAGTTTAGTATACATTAGTTTACAAATATAGCCTAGAACTATTGAAAATGATTGGTTTCTTGACATAGTTCATGGTTTTTCTTATATTTGAGAATGTCAGATGAATATAGGTATAACAAATCCACTATATTATTTCTGTTGCCTATTTGAATCAACTTGTTTAGTTTTTCTTCCCTCCATTACTATCAAGGAAAATGTCAAATGTTATATATTTATTAGTGTTAACATATCGATTTGAGCATCACACATTACAACAAATCTTATCTCATATTGCGACGAATTTTCTACTTGATTCGTTGCATCGAAATTAACACACTTAAACAAAGTTTAAACAGGTTCGGGACATCACTAAACTATTATTAAACACGTGTTTCAAGATTCTGTCACTACCTCGCCACATATATGAAAGGACGGTGCCTATAGCTTTGGAGCAGCCATAAACCTTAGCGTGTTCAGTGGATTGGAAAAACGCAAGTCATAAATCACATTTGGAAAATCAATCCCAGTGTACACGCTCGAGATTCGAACCTTGACTTCAATGACGACATTATAATAATATAATTGCGACTGTATGAAAATATATGCCATTACTCTTCTTTTTTTTTTTTGCAATAGGTCTTACTACCCTTTCAGATTATGCGATATGTATTAATTACGCTAATGGGGTAGGGATGATGAAAGGATAATTTAGAGGAAGTGTATCCGCATTTTCATATAAATAGAGAGTAAAAAGCATTTGGGAAAACCACTCTCTGTTCACCCGATCGAGATTAGAACATCGATCTGTCCTGTCATCGGAAGTCTAGTCTACTGTGAGAGTAGCGCCTTGGACCATGCGGTCACCGAAGAGGTTTTAACATTGTTAATAAAGGAATGTACAGGCCAGTTACACAACGGGAGGAGGAAATAGTGTATTTGTTTTCAAGACTCCACAGTGGTACAGGCGCTGCGAATGGTTAAGTTATCAAGAGCAAAAATATGAGTGATAGGACTCGATACAAATATGACATGTAAAGTGGTTGTTTGCAATATAATTCTTTTTCTTTCTTTTTTTTAAAAAAAAATCTGCTCGCATTTGACCCACTTTTTACTCTGTCGGGGAGTAACTTTATACTCACAGGTAGGTGGTTCCAAGTTAGGTAGGGTTCAATCACAACGCGGTCAACATGTTTTACTTGTTTTCTTTTCAATATGCTGAACACGTCCCATTTTATCAACCCACAAACACACACACGAACTATTACTACAGAATCGCACGCAAGTTATAGTCGGATCGTCATAGTAACACTATCAGGTAATTCATAAAGCTACTCAATCTATACTCCGATTTTTATAGGAAGAACTTCCTCTGGCACCTAAAAAAGTTACTAGATTTATGGTTCAATTTTCATATTAGCTAGAAACTATAAAAGCTATTGGATCTACTTTTAGGTATTTAAACGTCAAGTCCTGTGATCGATCAACAGTTCGTCACCCGAGAATGCAAGTGTTCTATCTCCAAAATTGTTAAATTTGAGATATTTGGTGTTTACGTTTATTTACAATGTCTAGTAACATTGGTTTTATACCCAAGGTCAAACTTCAATGCTCTTTTACACAAAAGTGAAAAATTGGACATAGAACAGTTGCATTCAATAAAGATAGTCAATAACTATAAAATAAAACTAATATAACACTAAAATGCTATCAATGTTAATCGCAAATAGTATAATAAATATTTCTTCCTTACCAAAATCCTATCATAGTATGTTATACTATGGAATCAATTACCCCGCTTTGGGCGTCGATTGAATCACTATTGATTAATGGAGTCGCGCTTTGGGCGTCAATTGAAACACTACGGATTAATTCCCTGATATAAGAATGCTGTGATGATGTATAGATTGTCTATAGCTCCGTGATCGAGCGCCTATCATCACTGAAAATATTACCGTTTAACCAGCTGTCTATAGCTCCGTGTTCGAGCACTGATTAAATCGGTATATTAATAAAATTGAAGAAAGAGAACTGTTGACGGCTGTTTATACACACACGGTTTATTTAAATGACACCTGTTAATTACTTATACATATTCCAATTAAATGATTTATACTACTGAACACTTGTGATATTAATGTAAGTTATTTTATACTGTGTTAGACTGTGACTGCCAGTGTGTGGCTCTGACTGACTCGTGCGTGGGTGAGATGTCGGTGTAGATGTTTGGATCCCGGAGATGCCTTAAGCATACGCACAATGGTTTATATATGACATACCCATTGCCTTTTTCTCCCCTCAGCAACACTGTAAAAACCAACTAATAGAAAGAGTCCTGGCGACAGGTTTTGTGAAGGCTAGCTTCTTAATTGTATAGAGAAATGGCATCTTCTGCCAAATACTATGAAGTTGTTCCTTTTAACAGGAAAGATAGTATAAAAAATATATATTAGTGGTGAAATCCTTTTCACATTGTTTCTGAGAAGCGCGTGTTTCTTCATGGATGAATCTTATAAGGATACTCTACATATATTACTTTAAAGAAAAATTACCTTCATCCATGACCTTTTACATAATTTATAGTAATCCTAACCAATATCATTACACGTATTTATATTAACTCGATTACAGGCCCCGTTTTGTAGTGGTGTAGTGCACCAGGCTACAAGCCTAAAGGTTCCGGGTTCGATTCCCGACTGGTATCTTGGATATTTTTCTTTTAAGGGGAATTACCCCAACAGTCGCCAGGGTTTGGTTAATCAGGCTTAATTTAAGTTTAAGAGTTTCCACTGGTTCCACACCCCCATACTCACTATCACCATCACCTCATCTCATCGGGACATGGAAAGAGTCTCTACGAAAAGGATGTAAGAGTAGTATATTCGGGTGCCCCCTGGGCAACGGGTTCAGTAGGTCTGGTACTGGCTAATCTTTCCACAAACTGGGCCACGAGTGCTGTAGCCCGGAATTGAAATATTATATTACTATCTAGATAATCTTACAGCAAAACCAAAGAACTCAGAAACGCTATCCAAGCGAGTGCACACATCCACCGGCCTTGGTATTTTACCCACGTGGATAATTAACCTATATTTCAACCTTCTTACGAAAGTTATAGTTACTATCGTCAACATTTCACCCTCCACGCCTCCTTCATCTCATTTGAGCCTGGACATTAGAATGGAAGAAGGCACGCACACTTAAACTTTATTCCCTCTCTTTCACTCCGTATCGGTGGTCACATGGCCTAATTCGTCACTCCAGTATTAAATTATTAAATTAGATTGCTGGTGATGGGGAGATCGGGGCTCTAATCTCGGTCGGTTACACCGAGGCTGGTTTTTCCTAAATATGTTTCCAATATCACATTTACTCTCAATTTCTTCTTTCCTCGTTCCTATCCCATTAGCGTGGTTTATGTATCTGTAACCGCCCCGCCCCCCTAAAATCCCTCTCTGTCGAGTTTCCATTGGCTAAAGTCTTGACTCCTTGCCTAAGTTGGTGGTTTTGTGTTTGTTTTAGAGTTGAGCTATTTTTTTAAATTCGTGATCTGGTTAAATTAGTTACAGTGCGATCACCTCAATGGGCTAGTGGTCAGAGCTCCTAACTACAGATTCAGGGGTTCCAAGATTGGTCCCCGGTGCTTTCAGACTTTCCTGTGAAGTAGTGTGTTTGTAATGGTGTCGACTCATCCTCGTGGGGACAAATTAATGAAAAAAATTGTGTCTCCGGTTTAGAAAATTGAGATTAACGGCTGGAGGGCTTGTTGTGCTGACAGCATGACACCCTCTAGCCGCATAAGTTGGCTGTATCTTCGGAAACAGCTGGTGGACGCTCAGTCAGTATGGATTATTTGTGGGCTGACGACATTAAGTTTTTTTGGAGTTAATGAAGTGCACATTAAGATTGATTTTTAAAATATTGCCTTTTGTCAAAAAGTTGTAAAGATTGCATCTTGTAGCTCAACACTGTGACTCAGTGCCAAGGGGGTGGGGGGTTGACCCCAAGCCTGGTTACCCCAATTAGATAGTGTCAATATATATATATTTACAAATACGTGGAACTTATTTTTGAGTTGTGCTCTACCACTTTCGATCCACCTGGACGTATCCGGACAACTGGGCGCCAAAAGTAACCCCACTTTTTTATTTAAAAACTTTTTTCACTTTTTTTCTAGCATAATGCAATGCACTTTTTTTCTTTTTAATTAAAAAGTAATGAGTAAAAGCAAAAGATGCACTCTTTCACTATGCGCAACATCATATTTTATTTAAATGGTCTTTGTCTTGTATTAATGCACTGCAATAGGTAGGTTAGGCTATGTTAGGTTAGGTTATCTTTATAAATATGAATTAATTAAGTTTCCTCTACTAAGATTTTTTTTAAAACAACTCCAAAAATGAATATTTACGTAATTGAAAAATATATGATGTTGCGCTGAAAATTATGATTAGTTAAAAAAGTTCATTTTTAGTTTTTACCCATCATTTTTTAATTTAATTAAAGAATATATGAAAAAAATTGTGCATTTTTTATATTTTAAAAAAGTGCATTGCATTATACTATAAAAAAGTTAATAAAAAGTGTTTTTTTAACGCCCAGTTGTCCTATCGCCCAGTTCGTGCTCGCCCAGTTTTCCTAGACCACCACCTGGGCTATCTGCTTTCTTACATTAGTGGTGTAAGAAAGGAATAAGATAAAATTTAAGTGAAGTGTAATCACATTTAAGTGGAGAGTTCAAGTAAATACTATTTTGAAAAAAAAAAAAAANAAAAAAAAAAATAGGTTCAGTACATCCAACCAGTATTCGAACCTTCAACATCCCCGTTACCAGAAATCCATACTAGGTTCGAGTGATGCCTTTGTAACCGTGCCCACCGATAAAGGGTCACCTATAGTGGGATTCAGGTGGTAGGAAGAACAGTTATAAAACACAGACACAATTTTTGGGGGTTAGCATTGATAGAATTTTAATTAATGATTAATTTTTTTTATCATTGTGTCTTACTACCTTTTCAGGTTATACGCATGTAGCTACGATAGCTACTTTAATGGAGTAGGGATGAAGTAGTAAGTATTTTAAAGGTAGTCTACAGTAGCCCCGTGGCTTCTTTGGTGCTAACTGACAGCTCACAGCTGACTTCTGACAGTCAACATTTAGGTATATACATAAATGTTGACTGTCAGAAGTCAGCTGTGAGCTGTCAGTTAGTAGTAGAGTGTATATACCTAAATGTTGACGGTCAGAAGTGACAGCTACTAAACACATGTTTTTGCAGATAATATGGTTTGGCGTAGGGACACATAATTTGGTCTGGTAGCTTTTCAAAGCTGTCAGTCAGCACCAAAGAAGTATATGTGTGTGTGTGTGTATATATAGTAAGATTCTGGTAGGAAGAACAGTACATATATATATACATATATATATATACATATATATATATATATATATATATATAAAGATTCTTGTAGAAAGAACAGTACTGGCGGTCAGGTTTGACTGGTATGACCCCTATCATGTTGCGAGTTCAACCGAATGTACAATAAAAACAACGAGATAAAAAAACATGTCTCCCTCACGATTCTTCCATTTCATGATTAAATAAGGAAAATGAACTGACCTTGGTGCGGTTCTTGTCCCGCTAGAAAATATAGTTTCTCAAGGAAATAATAGCAACGATGAACAAAGTGTATTCCCAACCTCCGTGACAAGTAGACATTGGTTTGGTTCCGGGATGAGTTCAGCCTGCTATTTTTATTTATAAATATCTATGTGTTGGGGCCGTGTTGTAGTTTTATAGTGGGATTTAGGTAGAAGAAACGTTAAGAAATATTTAAAGAAAAAAATTGTTATGGGTCATTAGTGATAACATTTTACTTTATTGGTGGTGTTTGTTATTCTATAAGGTAAACGACCTAGTAATGACAGTGTTCAAGTGATGGACATATTTGTCAGTTTTATGCTTAAAACAAGCCTCAAAGTGCACACATATGTTATATATTAATGTTATGTATCAATTGAAGAATTAGGAAATAGTTCATTAATTGACCACCACAGTGGTTTAAATCTCCCTATTGTTATTATTATTATTATTATTATTATTAGCACCGCGTCTTACTACCCGTTCGGGTTATACGCACTTACGCTAATGAGTAATGGTAGGGTGATTGTGAGATGAAATGAAGGACCTACAGTTTAACGTGGAATACGAACCACGGTGGAGGCCTGGCATTCCTCACATTCACAAGATATCTTGTCAGAGGTGAAGGAAGGTTTTGGTAATCAGATAAATTTGTGCCGGAACCGAGGATTGAACCCCGGCCGCCAGCACAGAAGTCTGACACCTTACCCCTAGACCACCAGGTCACCCTCCCTATTGTTAACTAGCATTGTAGTTTTCTTTGTTGGTTCAGTGGTGTGGTGGTGTTTATTGTGTAAAACTTTAAGCTACCTTGGACTAAGTTAATCGCGATTTTAGCCTTTTTTTTACCCAGGAAGACATTTCAGACTGGAGGTAGGTGAAATAGAATATAGTTTTCGTAAGGAAAAAGTATAATTAATTGTTTATTTGTAAAATAGCATACAATTATGTACATGTTCATTACTGGTACACGACATTTCCCAACTGTGACCGGTAATGGACACTTGTGTCCATAACTGAAACATTACAGTAAAAACTTAAGAGTTAAATATAATTTAAATAAAGAAATCAATATTAGTCCCAATAAAGAATTGGCTTTGTTAATTTTCTATTTATTTTTAGAGCAGTAATGGAAATATACTAAGTTAAATACGAAAAATAAAATAAATTGTTAAAATTGTGTCGATTTATTCTACTTGTCCATAATTGGTACGCTAAAATTTACTACACAGCCGAAGTAATTAAGGGAATTAAAATCTAAAATTTTAAATAAAAAATATTTGATTATTATTTTTAATATCTACTTAGATATTTCATGCTTGAATAGTTTCATTTTTTATTTTACAGACGTGAAATGGATCCTGTTTTCAACTATAAGGAGCAGGCCATACAAAATTCGTACATATGAATATGAGGATAATCTTTAAGAAACTACAGGAGAAAGTGATAAAGATGTTACTGGCAAATCACATGGTCGAGAGAAGTATATATTGAAAGTGTAGATAATTTGAAAATATAAAATTTTGAGATCTCAGTGACAGATGTTACATCAGAAATACTGGCAAAAATATAAATTAACAATAAAACACCTCCATAAAATTCTCAAATAGTTACGTGATAACCGTCAAAATCACGTTTATGTGACAGTTTGAAAAATATTCTAAATCCATTTAAAAGTATACTTTTTTGACCGAAAACGCCAAAACAGGTTTCTCTAAAATCAAAGATAAGAGTTAAAAGTACCTGTTGTTGCCACATCACAACAATAGAATGATTATCATGAAAAAGAAAAAGTTTAAAAAAAAGAACAAGAGATTCAAGAAAGAAAGCGAAAAGAGAATACAAGAGTAAAGGAAATAAATGAAAGCCAAGAAAATTAAGAAATCCATCAACAATGAAAGCTGGTTCTGCAATATATGTCAATAATCAATTGAAAAGTTTATGATTCAGTGCTTGTCATGTAAATTATGACGACATGAAGATTGTACAACTGTAACGCCTAGTTTGAAAAAGTATAACTGTGTAGAATGTATTAATTAATATGATTTAATTCACTGCAATAAGTATTCAAGATTAACTGTCCATTATTAGCTCATTGATATGACGCCTACTAGTACATTCTGTTTTTTCGACGTGTCCACTATCGGAACATTGTATGTTGCTATAAAAATCTATATTATAAAAAAAATTGTTATACATTTAAGATCTCTCGATTTGTATAGTAAAACTAAACACTATGTTGAAGGGCATTATATTAATAACAAGTCGAGTAACACAGAGTATTTTTTTATTTAAGACAATGAAACTAAGATATTGTCGTAGCATCGCTTAATATGTCCATGAATGAAACGTTTACCTTAGTTATTGATAATATCTTTAAAATGTGAAAGCAAAAGAAAGTATAGTAATTTATCTCATTGTCAGATAAGGTTCTTTCTATGAACATTGTACTGTAGCTCCAAACCACCCTCGGTACTTCCAACCGTGATTTGAACCCCCCAATATTCCCGTCAACGAGAGTCTAGTCTATTGAAAGAGTGACGTCTTCCAGTTGTATTCAACCTGGGGTACGCGAATACATCTTAGGGGGACAAAAAAATTAAAATAAATAAATATAGACCATAGAATATGACGTATACCATACAAGGTCGTAGAAAGCAAGTTTTTTTTATAGTGGTTCCATTTAAGAACGCAGAAAGAGGGGGTGTCGGGAGGGTATAGCCCTCCCCTCCTTGGAATTTGATGGACCTATCCATTTTTATTGGCTAAAGCGAGATGGCCGTAGCAAAAAGAATCGTATTTTTTCTAGCGGAACCCAATATTCACCTCCTCTAAACAAAATTAGCTTCTTACGTTCCTTGTTCCACTAGAAAATTTGAGTATACCTTTAGCAAATACTAGTTAATATACATATATATGGACCCCCTAGGGGGGGGGGTAGTCAAATTCCAAGGGGGGCTGGACCCTCCACTCCGCCTTTATACAGCAAAAACTTTGGGGGAACGGGGTCGAAGATGAATTTAATTTAGCCCGGTACATGAACAGAAAAGGTTGAATAATTCTGCCGTGGACCATTCGACCACCGAAGCAGGTGACACATTTCTGGTTGAACTGTGTCAAGGTTCGTGAGATGTTTAGAAATATATAATGGGACGTTTCGCCTACGAGGTTTGTCTTATTGACTTTAGTGAAACTGTTTACTAACACTTCCCAGTATGGGAAGTAAGCAAATACTGGGTTATGAAACGCACGATAGAGATAATTACCATGAAAGAACTCATGAATATCAGGATGATCCGTTGTGTTTACTTGAAGGGACAGCAATACAGGAATGTATGTATATAAAAAAAGATCCTGTGCATGCGTTTACTTGAAAGGTAAAAGAAACTCACATATGTAAAAAGGACCCTGTGTAATTGTTCGTTTGAAAAATAAAATAAACACAAATATATATTAAGGAGTTTGTGTAATATTGTTCGCTTGGAAGATAAGAGAAACACCAATATATAAAAATAGATCCTGTGGAATTGTTTACTTTAGCGATAAGAGAAACACCAATATATAAAAATAGATCCTGTAGAATTGTTTACTTGAAAAATAATAGAAACACAAATATATAAAAATTGACCCTTTGTAATTGTTTACTTTAAAGATCAAAGAAACACAAACATATAAAAATGGACCCTTCGTAAATGTTTACTTGGAAAACAAGAGAAACACAAATATATAAAAAGAGACCTTGTGAAATTGTTTACTTGAAAGATAAGAGAAATAAAAATATATAAAAATTGACCCTTTGTAATTGTTTACTTGAAAGATAAGAGAAACACAAATATATAAAAAGAAACCCTGTGAAATTGTTTACTTGAAAGGTAAGAGAAACACAAATATAGCCTTTTAAAAATAGGAACCTGTGACGAGGTCTACTGTTAACAGAACTATTAGTAGTATATAGATAATGTCATCATTTAGTTACTATTTCTGTTCGACAGCTGATCTCAGTCGGTAGCGTGTCGGTCTACTGAGCTAAGGGTCCCGGGTACGATTCTTGCCACGGCCGAAATATTTAATATTGATGAAATGAGGGTTAACCCTTTCACAGTGATGAATTAACGACTGGGGACTGGATGTTGTGTTTGTTCTAGATTTAAGTTAGTTTATATAAGTCGTGTGCTGATATAATCAGTCGGTTCAGAAAGTTACTATTTCTATTTTCTCTCGCAACTTAAGATTTACTTTAGTAAAGAGGCCTTTGAATGTTTAAAGGTTTTCTAATATTCAAATTCGAATTAGAGATTTAGGATTT
This sequence comes from Timema shepardi, assembly GCA_902151425.1. Lineage (NCBI taxonomy): Eukaryota > Metazoa > Arthropoda > Insecta > Phasmatodea > Timematidae > Timema > Timema shepardi. Next base: position 8,580 of record CABFVX010000526.1, on the reverse strand, counting down.
GCTTGTATATTGAAGATTTGGGATTTGGATTCGTAAAATATTGTATTTAACGCATCTTTAATAAAAACACTAACCAAAACACATTTGACCCTAATATAAACAAACGCCTTGCTACCCAAGAAGAATCAGTTTCATCGATCGTCGAGCTAACCCTTGTTTACATTGATGGGTTAACTCAGATTGTGAAATACTTTTTGATCTGAATATTAAATGATACCCTACAGGTTACTACTATCCTCCTATTCGGAGTGGGTTTGAAAAAAAAACTATATTTCTTGAAAGAAAAAAAAGCAACTTGACTTAAATTTGTTTCGTCATCTGTTGGATATCGATTGTAAGTGGTTGGTATGGCGGCGGAAAAAAGGGTTTGGGAGGAGAAGTAGGTCAATAACACGACTGACACGGGGTAGCTCCGGGAGCACCCTTCATCCCCTTACACCCCCAAACCCCCCTCTTCAACCCCACATGAACAATTCTTCCGGCTTTCCCACCATATCCACCTGCGTTCTCCGCAAAAAAAAAGTAAGAGTTCTAGTTTAGGCCTACTTCTTTGACGTATTTATTTTGAACTTTTTTAAAAAAAGACAAATATTATAAATTATGTATGTGTACAGTAGAGACATATAGTCCGCTAGCTCAGTTAGTAATGTGTCTGTCTACTGAGCTAAGAGTCCCAGGTTCTATTTCTGGTATGTCTGAAAAATGTATACTCATATATGTTATATATTAACGCATTACTTACTAACAAAATTTACCTTAAGGCGGGGTGCTAGTGAGCGCGAGTTTAGGGTAGTATTTTTGCCGTTTTTATAGCACAAACATCTTTTGGCCAAAACAAATCAAATATTTATTCTATAGAATCATAGAGTTTAGTTTTCTGCACATGCTAGTCTCAACAGTTGTTGAATATCTGTCATGAGCATGGTGGAATTTGGTGACAAACCTTTCTCTTTATTTAAAAAGTTTGTCACCAAATGCTTCCATACTCATGACAGATATTCAACAACTGTTGAGACTAGCATGTGCAGAAAACTAAACTCTATGATTCTATAGAATAAATATTTGATTTATTTTGGCCAAAAAATGTTTGTGCTATAAAAACTGCAAAATTAATGCACTAAACTCGCGCTCACTAGCACCCCGTCTTAAGCATCATGTTTAGTACAATCCCCCGCCACCTACCCCCTCCCCTCCAGCCTTTCTCAACGCTCTAGCGCCAAAATACTTAAAGTAAAATTAGTAGATCTAGTAAATTTCTAACTGTAAAATAACGGTCTTTAGACTTTCTTCAAATTACCCAGAATTTTTTTAGCTTAGTGTTCTACTACCCGTTTGGGCTATACGTTTATGTATTAATTACGATAATGGTTTTAGGGATTAGGAAGGTTATATTTAGAAGAAGTATAGCCACATTTGCATGGCGAAAGAGATTGGCAAAGCATTGATGAAAAATCACCTCTAGTACACGCGACTGAGGTTCGAAACTTGATCTCCACTTCATCGGCAGTCTAAATCTACTGTGAGAGTAGAGCCTTATATCATGTGGCCACCGAAGTGGGCTATTTTATTTGAATTGATACTTTAAACACACGGGTTACTATTGGTTTTGAGGAATGCCAAGCCTCCACCGTGGTTCGGATTCCACGTTAAACTGTAGGTCCTCCATTTCATCTCACAATCACCCTACCATTACACATTAGCGTAAGTGCGTATAACCCGAACGGGTAGTAAGACGCGGTGCTAATAATAATAATAATAATAATAATAATAATAATAATATTGGTTTAATATAAAAGGTAATGACGTGGAGGGTATCTTGAAGAGGAAGACGAGGAGGGTATCTTGAAGAGGAAGTGCACCAATATTATCGGGGAGAAGGAATTATTAAAACCACAACCAAATGTGGAACCCCAATCTACCCGTCAATGATAATTTAGTCTATTGAGAGCCTTAACGCTTTATACCACACCACAACTAATGTGGGCCAGTCAACGCGATTTTTAAGAGAAAACTCATACCAGCCCACGACTAACAAACTAACATTTCCCTAGAATAAAAACAATACCTGGTGCTCCGACAGTTGAATTTAGCTTTGCGGTAGGAGACAACGTACCGAGAGTCAAACGCGAGACTCCTAGTTCAATGCACTGACAAGGATTTGGCGTGAAGGGGGCGTGATAAATCGTTTAGGGAAAACCACCCTCATTACACCTGACCAGGTTTAGAAACCCTATCTCCTTGTCATCGGCAGTCTAATCTAACATGAAACTGATGTCTTAGACCATGCAGCCACCGAAGCAGGTCTCCTCATGTTAAAAAAAAAAGCCATCCTAACCGAAAATCTTGAGATGTGTATTCTAATACTGCGTGGATTTATCTAAAGTTTGTTGAGCAACACATTTAAGATAAGATAGTTTGTTGAAATATACATTTTAAGTCAAGATATTTAACATAAGAGTCTTTAGCTTAATCTAAATCGCCATTAAATCGTCAATACAGATGTAAATCAATTTTTAGCATTACTCATACCAACTCTTTTATCTGAAGTAATCAAATTATAAGCCTTTCTTTATATAATCAATTTTTTAAGCCCTATACAATACATACGTACTGGTGGTCACACTGTCTTAAGTGTCAGGCTTGAAACATAAAGTATTACAAGTGTTGAGCAGATCGAGGTTCGAATCTCGATCGGGTGCATTGAGAGAGGTTTTATAAACATGATTTATCAATTCTGTTTTGCCATCTTCTCTAAAAAATTTAAAAAAATGCAGATGCACTTATTCGAAACCACTCTCCTCACCCTTATTTCTTAAACTTTAATATTAAAGTAAGCTTATAAAAATCAACGATATACGTTTATAATTACTTCAATTTATTAAGATAATATTTTGATATTTTTAAAGAAGTTTTGTTCAATTTGTAGATAAAGAGTTAAATTAATGCTACCATCGATGAGAACGCGGACTAAATATCAGGCTGATCAGGTCTTATTTTATGGTGATGTGGAGGTCGGAGTTTAAATCCCAGCTGGGTATACTGATGGTGGGTTTTCCTAAATGGTTTTACACTCTTCTTTTTCGCATCGCATCTTACTACCCATTCAGATTATATGCTTATGTACTAATTACGGTAGGTGACCTGGTGGTATAGGGGTAAGATGTCGGACTTCTGTGCTGGGGGTCCGGGGCTCAATCCTCGGTCCCGGCACAGATTTATCTGATTACCAAACCCTTCCTTCACCTCTGACAAGACTTCTTGTGAATGTGGGGAATGCCAGGCCTCCACGGTGGTTCGGATCCCACGTTAAACTGTAGGTCCTCCATTTCATCTCACACTCACCCAAACATTACACATTAGCGTAAGTGCGTACAACCCGAACGGGTAGTAAGACGCGGTGCTAATAATAATAATAATACTAATTACTCTAATGGTTTTATGGATTAAGAATGTTATATTTATAAGAAGTGTACCTGCATTTGAGTGGAGGGAAAGCGGGACACTATTTTGGAAAACCACCTTCAGTGCTCCCGAAAGATATTAGGACCTCAATCCCCCGTCAACGGCAGTCTACTGCAAGAGCAGCGCCCTATACCATGTGGCCACCGAAACAGGTTTTTACAAAATGCCTTGAGCAAAGTCTATACATTTCTTCTAAAACTCTACCTTTCTCATCGCTACCCAATTAGTGTAATTTAAATTTGTATGGTCCGGACAGATATTAGATAACGTAAAAAAAGAAGAGAAGGTTGGTTTAGCGGCTTAATTTAAGGAATAGGTACAAAAGGTAGTTTTAAATAAAGTGCACCCTCATTGGTGTAGTGAGGGGATGAGAAAAACAGCAATGATAAATCACATCGTACAGAGTGTAAACAGTTACGAAGCAGAAGTGTGGTATTTAAGTCGGGAAAAAAGTTATGGGCAATAGAAATGGATTGCTTAAGGTGTAGGGAACGCGAGAAAGGTTCAGTGTTTTTTTTTTAATTTTTATAGCAAAACATTTTTTTTTACCCTAATAAATTAAATATTGCTCCAGTAGATATATAAGAGTTTAATTTCCTTCACATGTCGACCTCAAAAGTTCTTGAATATCTGTCAAGGGTGTCCTTGAATTTAATTACAGCATTTTCTCTACATTTAAAAAGTTTCTCATGTAATGCCATTAAGCTCATGACAAATATTCAACAAATGTTGATATGACAATGTGGAGAAAATTAAACTCTATGTTTCTACTGGAATAATATTTGATTTATCGCTATAAAAAAAACCCAGCCAAAACACTTGCCTTTTAGGTGACATGGTGGTCTAGGGGTAAGTTGTCGGATTTCTGTGCTGAGGGTCCGGGATTGAATCCTCGGTCCTGGCAGAGATTTATCTGATTGCCAAACCCTTCCTTCACCTCTGACAAGACATCTTGTGAATGTAGGGAATTCCTGGCCTACACAGTGGTTCGGATCCCACGTTAAACTGTAGGTCCTCCATTTCATCTCTCAATCACCCTACCATTACATATTAGAGTAACTGCGTATAACCCGAATGGGTAGTAATACGCGGTGCTAAGCATAATAATAATAATAATAATAATAGCCATGCTCATCACAGATATTCAACAACTGTTGATATTAGCATATGCAGAAAACAAAACTCTATGTTTCTATAGAAGAAATATTTGATTTATTTTGGCCAAAAGATGTTTGTGCTATAAAAACTTCAAAATTAATGCACTAAAATCGCTCTCACTAGCACCCCGCCTTAAGAAGAAGCTGCAGAAGATCAAAATTAGAAACAATTAACAAGGAAGACACCTGGGAAATGATTGGCATGGCGAAGAATATTTTAAATACGACGCGGAGAAGAGACGGCTGACATGGTTCGGACACACAAAAAGGATGGCAGAACATAAATGACCTCGAAAGATTCTGGACTGGACACCGTCCGAGAGAAGAAAGAGAAGAGGAGGTTGGTGGGATGATGTCAACGATGCAATGTTTGCGAGAAACGTAACAGAAGAGGAATGTTACAACATAGCAAAGTGGTGAGTGGGGACGGATTACAGGCGACAGCTGTAAGTAGAATTCTTGGTAAAAAAAAATCTGAAAAACCACCTTTAAAGCACCGATCAAGATTTGAAACTCGACCTCCTTGTCAAAGATAATCTAGTACCGTATCATTTAAATTAATTGAAATATGACACCTGGATTCTTGAATTGAACCTGTGACCTTTGGCTTTGTGTCCCATACTCAGGGTCATTCTTCATTCATAGTTTAAGGCTGAGTCTTGTGAGTGAAGTTAAGAATGACCCAGAGAAGGGGACGAATCCTTGGACAGCTCAGTGGTAGATCATTGCCATACTAAGTCAAAGGTCCCGCGTTAGATTCCCGTGTCCTGGTGTCATTTTTCAACCAATTTTTAATTAATTGAATTGTAGTGTCCTTCATATGGAGAGTGCAGTAATTACAATTATTTGTAAACTGTGTGTTGATATCCAGTATAGTTTTAGCCTGAAACTATTGACTGTGTGAAAATTGGTGCGTTTCAAAAGGGGCGGGTACCTAGCAGCCTCTTAACACTATTGTAGCTACATCACTGATGAATGTCCTTGCTGCAGACTATTGCTTTCACAGAAACTCGACCATGCGTGACAAACCACTGCTCAGAGTAGTTATAAAAACCGGGTCGGTTTCTCTCTCTCTCATGATAATGACTGATTATAAGTGGTCATCGAACCACACAGTGTCACGAACTGAGTACTCGCGTGAATCACGCTCTAAATAGAACCTAAATACTGCTGACCACGACTTGCAAGTTGTACAATAAATTGGTTGGCGACTAAATGCTTCTATAATGAATAAGGAAAATAATCGTTTTAGTAACTTTTAATCAAATATTCAGGTTAAAATAATTGGGTTTGTTTTATCACACCGCGTCTTATAACTTGTTCAGGTAATTACTCTAATGTGGTAGGAATGAGGAAGGCAGCACTTTTGAAGTAATCTACCTACATTCGCATGGAAGGAGAGTGGGAAACCAATTAGGAACAAATCCCAGTAGAACTGACTGGGATTCGAATACTAATCTCCCTGTCTCGAGCAGACCAGTCTAACACAAGAGTGACGTTCAGCCGTTTTGCCATTGAAGCGGGTAATATTAAATTTAATTTAAGTGTACATTTAATTTTTTAATCTCACGCTGCTTCTTTTTGTAAATCCAGGGTACCCGTATTTAACTGCAATACGAGGTAAGGATGAGTAAGGTTGAATTTAGAGTTAATATTCCTGTATTTTTATGAAGGTAGAGTGGGAAATCATTTAGGAAAGAAAATCTCAGCGGGTCTATATATATGTGGGGCAGAAACCCAACCTCCTAGTGACTAGTAAACTAGACTAAATGAGATTGACAAAGAGGTCAGTTCAGTCTCGCTTTGTTTGGGTTGTTGGCGACGGAGAGTTAGGGTTACAGAATATAAGTTGGGTCTGATAATGCTTATTTCACTCGTCTTTATAATGAATACTATTCCTAGATAATGGCGTTTAAGATTAAATCCAAATAATTTTAATTGGTGTTAATTAAAAATATATGTTTTGGAAATCTTTATTAAATATATTACATTTAGTTAAGTCATGGTGTCTGTTTTAATGTAAAGGCTATTTTTTTTAAAATTCTAGTAAACGTTAAAAAAACGAACTAATTTAGTTAAAGATTCACAAACTTTTTGATTTTGTATATCATCATAAAAAATCAAGTAATTTTTTTTAACATTAAAACTACTTTGAAATGAAAACACGCTGTTACTGCCGGTGTCATAACATTATTTATATTTTATAACATATTAATTCTGACCATATTTTGGTACAACTCTTTTTAGTTGGTTCAATTTTTTTAGCACTGCATCTTACGCTAACCGTTCGGGTTATACACTTATGTATTAATTATGCTAGTGATTTTTAGGGACCAAGTAGGCTGTATTTAGAGGAAGTGTGCCTGCACTTGTGTGGGAAAACATTTAGGAAAAAACACCCTCAATGCGTCCGACTGAAATTTGAACCTCAATTTCCCCGTCATCGGCAGTCTAGTCTAATGCGAGAGTAGCAGGTTAGACCACGCTGCCATCGAAGCGGGTCAGTTATTATTATTATTATTATTATAAGTAGTAGTAGTAGTAGTAGTAATATAAGTAGTATTTGAGGTGTTTGACTCGCACTATCTAGATCAACCGATTATCTCACCACACAATAATGTTTTGGCCATACCGAGAACCGAAACCGGAACCTTACAATCAGTGGGCAGACACGCTCCCTACTGAGCTAAGGTGTAGGACTAGTCAAAGTATTAGTATTAATTTGTTTCACTTGTAAAACGGCCACACCTTCCTAAAGCTAGGAACCCTGAACGTTTGAGCGGATGACACAATAACTCCTCAAATAGTCCACAACAAAACCAAGTGTTTTTAAAGTTAAGCCTAACCTCCGTAGTATTCATGAGTGTTACACCTTTCGAGAAAGAATGATCTATGAGGAAAATATAAAACTAAAAATGTTTTGGGAAATGCATGAACTCATTTCCTCTATGACATTAGGAACACGAATGTTCATTCGCACACTTAGGAAAGTACGCCACCTATCCCTAATTTGAGCTAGTTATATCCAGTCTACCTCATTACACCCTATCCCTAATTTGATCTAGTTCTATCCATTCTACCTCCTTTTACCCTATCTATATCTTGAGCTAGTTTTATCTGGTCCACCTCATTACACCATATCCCTATCTTTACTAGTTCTATCCAATCCACCTCATTAAAACCTATCCCTATTTTGAGTTAATTTTATCTAGTCCATCTCATTACATCCTATCCCTATCCTGAGCTAGTTATATCCAGTCTATCTCATCACATACTATCCCTATCTTGAGCTAGTTCTATCCAATCCACCTCATTGTACCCTATACCTATTTTGAGCTAATTTTATCCGGGCCATCTCATTACAGCCTATCCATATCATGAGCTAGTTATATCGAGTCAATATCATCACATCCTATCCCTATTTTGAGTTAGTTCCATCCAATGCACCTCATTACACTCATATCAATTAGGTCCATTCTAATGTTATCCCCCCATTGCGTCTAGATCTTCCCAATGGTCTCTTCCCATTGGGTTTGCCAGTCAATACCATGAACATGATTTTAGGTTCTCTCATTCGCACTCCATATCCTTCCCACCGTAGTCTGCGACATTTTATCACACTATGTCTGGTGATGAGCTAAGGATATGTAGCTAATAATCATCAGGACCAAGATTTTGATGCCATGTCATTGTGGTTTGTTTTACTTTCTCTAGAGCGCTCGTAGACAGAAGTATTGTGATAGTTAAAAAAATCAAACTTTAGGTTTTGATAAATGTTGACGTTTCATGACCCTCTGAAACCGAAAAACCTATTTTTGCAATGCTCTCTGTTTGTCTGTGTCTTAGACTTGAACTGAAATAATTTTACCGTTCGGGCTTAACGCTGTGCACAGGCTGCTTGGGACAGATATATTCCGATAGAGCGTAGCACTATCGGTTTGTCGTACTCGTGACGGACTGG
>CABFVX010000525.1:243636-273564 GCA_902151425.1 Timema shepardi | reverse complement strand
GATACAATTCAGGATTTTGTGGATATAATGCAAATAATTACAGTGGATACAAATCAGGATTTTTGTTAAAGTAGTTTATTTGAAAACTGTCTGAATGGCTACCATTCAAAATGGATACAATTCAGGATTTTGTGGGTATTATGATAATGTATACAAATCAGACTTTTTATTTGTGGTACTTGTTTAAGAAATATCTGAATGGCTACCATTCAGAATGAATACAATTCAGTAGTCTCAATAATAAAGAAATATTCAGATAATTTCATCTCCACCAGAGAGGTTTACATCCTTACCAATCAAGTTGGACTCACTGAAGACAACATCCTATTTAGTCTAATTACTACTACTTCCTGAAGAAGATCCTATAATAGCATCAAAATAAAGAAGTGTGTGTAAATATGTGTTAGTGTTTTTACTTTTATTTGTGCTCTACTATTTTCCTAATATTCTATCATTTTATTTATTAGCAAAAGGTGAAAAATAAAATAGAGGTTACACCACTTTTTTAATCATAGTGTTAGGCTAAAAAAAATTTATTTGTAATAATCAGAAATTATATCCTTATCACAAAAGGTAAATTTTTATATTTTCTGTTTACTAATATAAAAATAAAGACTATGTATCAATTAGTTTGATTATATGTAGAGGAATATGTTTAAATTGACTCCAATTAAAACAAAACATACAAAACAAATTATTTCTTTCACATAAGTGTAACGAGTTACAAGTTAATGTTATATCAAATGGGCCGACACTCACCACCACCCCTGATGAACTCCTACACATAGAGCACGAGCTCTAACCTCCACTCTCCGACTGGCACAACTGACTGAGCGGAGCTTTCGACCGACTGACTGCGCGGGACTCGATCCGTGGCCGGCCGGAAACGAATGAGGTTCCACGTGGCCAGACAAAGTTATGACGTCCGCGGCTAGGACAATCTGGAATGATCTAGCTGCTGCCAGAACCATCCTTTGCTCTCATGTTTGTTCTATCGACTTACTCCCTCCTTCCCTAGCCCTGTCTCTCTGTGGATACAATAATGTATATATAGTTGAACGCGGGTTTTCATAGTCACTTATTATTCCACCGACTGGCTTAGGGGAGGTCGGCGACTAGGGGCCGTGATTTATTTAACATTAAAAATTCCATTTTCGGCGTAATGGGGGATATCTTGTCTAAATTATTGTTTGGGACTTATAAATATTCAAACTTAGAATTATGAAATGTTTCGTGGAGGTCAAGGAGAACGCTGCTTGCTTTCTCTCTCCTCATACGAGGTTTAATTCATTCTAATTGTACAATTTCATTTTGTTATATATACATAATGTATATTTAATAATTTCAAGTATATATTTTGGGCCACACTTTGGCGAATTCTGCGTCTCGGGCTTACCACTCGTCCTTTCTTGTTTGCGTATTTAGTGTATATGGGATTATCTAGTTATCTCTTTTCTGAGAGCGCAGGGCACTTAGGTGTTAGAGTTGAGGCTTGGCCTTACATCTTATTTTATCTATTATTTTGGTTCAACGTTATGTTGATTTCATCTAGCTCTAAAGGCGCGTATTTGTTTTCTTATTATTGCCTAAATTTAGATGTATGTCAGGAGTTGCGGTGTAGTATCGTTGTTTGCACTTAATGCTATAACCGAAGGAACCATAGACTTCGATGATGGCGATTTATATTACTGTTGTACTGACAATCAGATTATAACTATATGTTTCTTTTCCTATTTTCAGATATTGTAATGTCAATTAATTCCTTTATCTCAGTAGAGTTATTTAAATCTGAGAGGATAAGCTCTTCATGCCATTTTGTTATATTTTGCTTTAATTATTTATTTACTTTCTATTTTGTCCTAAATAAAACAAACAATCTTTGTTAATGACTGTTAAACTTCTTGGCTGATTTTCCCATCACTCTTCCTAAAATGTTAGCTAATTGTTCCAAGAGGTTTACATAAGCATCAAAAGTTTAGGGAAAACTGACTATAGTAGAAAGTATTCCACGGGCCTTGTGTTGTATATAGCAGCGCAACCGCTACAGCTTTAAAGCTGGAAAAATTGTGGAAGGATAGAAGGCTAGAGGAACATGGAGGCATTTTACTAAACAAACCCATTCACGTGCTCAAAACAGCAGATGATGATGATGAATATTTAATATAATAATGTTAAAATTCATAGTTAACATAATCCTAATTAACATTAATTTAAATTAAATACCATATGGAATACCCACTTCAGGGTGTCTACTGAGTTGGAGAAACAAAAATTAATGACTTTTGAGTTACCTTTTTTTGACCATAAAATTCCTTCAGTAACCAGTCAAACATTATATAATGCAAATATAGGCAAAATGCACTCACACGCAACATTAAACTTTAACTAGATGGTGAACGTTAGCCTTGTCCTTGATATCACAGTAAAAATAATTGCGCAGCTTGTGGCTATTGCATGGCATCATAGGTAGTGGGTAGCTTGAAATTCGACGCATTCACATTGGTACAATGAGCGGGAAATTCAAATAAAAGTATTTTTGTCATTTTATGGCCAGAATATTGAAAAGACACTAGCTTAATAACACACATACACAATATATAATCAGCCTATATTGACTATTCATATATAAGTAGAGAAGACTAGTTGTGTACCAGTTTATATATTATTCCAAGCCAAAAGTTAATACAATGCATAAACAAGCATTATTAGATAAAATTACATGATGTGTGGTGTATTTTGAATAGTTTAGTCCCCTAAGAGATTACTTTGATATATTACAATAATATAAACCATTATATCTTGTGTTGTATTGATGTAGTATATTAATTTTTCTTCTAATCCTAAAATTATTTAAATGCCATTGAGTAATTTTGAAAGTAGGAGGTATGGGCTTTAAAACAACAAAGAAGTATGTGAAATTAAATATTTTACCATATATACAACATACATTTAGAACAGGAAGTTTTGATTTGTACTTGAATATGTGAAATTTTATGAGCACCTGCTGCAAATTTCAATTGAAGCTGGAAAAATACAATTGGAGATTCAACCAGCAACAACCAGTCTCAAACACAATTTGCAGCAGGGCCCTATTATAATAAATTGGTTAATAAACTAAATAAAATGAAGGATTAGACATAATTAGTTATTTTTGTTAAAATATTATACAAATGTGTTACCTGTAAGATGTGTCTCACTGGCTAAGACCCAAATGGGATGTTTAGGGTTCTTAAGGAAGGAACCCACCTCACAATAACGAAGATGTTCAAGAAGAGTCAGAAATCCCACTTCACACTGATGATCTACACCATGTAGTTCTGTAAAAAACAAACCCTAATTGACAAACTGAAGTAATTGCAATCAGTCTCCAAAAATCCATGGCTTCATATATTATAGGAACTAACCACTAAAAATTAGATTGATTTTTTTCTAATATTATATGATAATCCTAAAAAAAGATTTACATAAAGATATTTAATGTCTTAAATTAATGCTACATGCCCTTTAACTAATATAGATCTGTTTCGGTGGTCACAAGGTCTAAGGTGTCACTCTTGTGTTGGATTGATCTGCCGGTGACAGGGATATCAGGGTTTGAACCTTGGTCGGGTGTACTGAGAGTGGTTTCCCAAAATGGTTTTCCAATCTTCCTCATGCAAATGTGGGTACACTTCTACTAAAGAGAACCATTTTCCTCCATAGCTCATTAACATAACTAGTACCTATTCGTATAACCTGAACAGACAGTAAGGTGCGGTGCTGAAAAAAAAAAAGAAGCTAATTCAGGATGGGCACACAAGGACTAAAATAAAATTCCACCAATAGTTCCTATATCTGCTGGAAAAGAAAATTTTCTTATGCATGCATGGATATATTGTGTATAATGTTTGATGATAAATCAGCCAATAAATTTAAAACTATACATCTCAATGATAACATAATACTACATCGAATATGTTTGATTGAAGAACATTTAGAAACAATATTTATTACACGGCTACCATTTGGTATATATTTTGCATTTAAACTAGATGAGAGCACCAATATTGCAAATTGTGCTACACTTTCAATTTATTTCAGATATGTAGGGAAAGATGATTTTGTGGAGAATTTATTATGTTGTCTAAATTTCACCTTGTATGCGAATGGATTTTATGTATTAATCATATTCTAAAAGTGCAATGTTAGTCAATATAAATTAAACTCAACCAAGTGAAAAGGAATTACAAGTGATGGAACAGTAAATATTACCAGAAAACATAGTGTCTTTGCCAGGGAGATAATTTGAATTAACAAAATAGCTTCATTATTCATTTATGATGACTATAAAATAATTACGCCTAGTTATGTTGTTTTACATGAAATATGCTCAGCCTGTTACAGTACTTCTTTATGAATTATATTTTTTCTAAATGTGTTGTGAGATTTTTTTAAGAGCTTTCCTTGCTGCGCATCTGTATTCACCTTTATCTTCACATTCGTTACACAGTGAGCTCTTGAAAAGATGAAATAAAAAGTTATTCATGACTGAACACTTGCTTCGGCATGTACACACCAACTCTATGGAGGGTCTGACCCTGTGATTTGTTTATGATATAATTGAAAATGCCAGTTTGAGGGGAAACTGCCTTTGACACATGATGAAGTGGATATATGTATCACTAGAGGATAAATCAATTCTTGGAATGAATGCTGAGTTTCCTTGTGAGGATGATACCGCTAGAAGTGTATCAGTTATAATTGTTTTTTGTCACTAGGCGAGTCCCGTTACACGGTCCTTTTATTGTGTTTAAATTTCTGAGTAACATAATTACTGTTACCCACTTTTAAGTTTAACTTATGAAGAGACATTCCTGAGGAGGTGAGAATGTTTAATAACTCTACTGGGTAGTTATCTCTTTCAGAAGCATCCTCACAATCAACTGAGTCATTGCTCTGATATGTAGCGGTCTCGCCATCCAGAAGGTTCAGGACCTCTTAAATGATTCTTGTAGCATTTTCATTGCCGGGGGAAAGGTTTGTTGTACTGGAGTAATTTTAAACATTACCAGCATCCCAATTGCTTTCAGAAGTCGCTGTCACAATGGAGTCATTGATGATGAGATTATCTGGGACTTCAATCACAACCTAGTCCATCACAGTTTTTCAGGTCACTATCACCGAGCATAATTAGCCAGGAACTGTATGTAGCAGCCACTGATTGGCCGTTTCTATGCAACTTGAGGATTTTAAATTATGTCCAGAGTAGACTTTATTTAATGCTTATTTAAACCACAGTTGCTCTATGAGTGTGAGATACCAGAGGAAGGCATTGCTGAAAGTTTCCACCAAGTAGAATGACTTTCTACCCATATGGATGATTATTTTTCATGATACTCTTTCAAGAGTCAATCAACTGCTTGGATCCATAGTCGACTCGTCCCAGATGATTATCTTTGTTTGTCTAAGGGAGTCTGTGTCAGTCAAAGTCATTCTCACATTCGATGTGGACGTCTCCCACCAGCTAGACTGGCAATCGAAATTGGTAGTGGTAAGTGCAACCTCCTTTAAGAGGTTTGGCCACTATCCCCGTGGATGCCACAAGTAAGGACTATGTCCCCCTTGCTTCGCACCATGCTCAGCAGTGGAGGTGCGTCTAAGAAGCAGTTTGATGAGATGTTGGAGGTATAGATGGTGTCTATCACAATGTCAAACACAGCCCTCTGCTCATTGTTTAAGCTCTTCACCAAATCCTTCTCATAGGCTTCTTTCTTTGCGTCAAATGCTGCATAAATATTGTCGGGCAAGTTTTGAGGAGGCGTTTGAAGTCCTAAGTTGGCATACTTTCTGCCATGTAGAATTAGAAAATTTTCAACATCACAAAGACTAAAATTCTCACAATCCTTGCGCCTAATGAAGTAATTTTTATGTCTTTGAGTTAGGTCTTCTAGGAAGTTTTCCTACAGCCTCTGAGGCTCTAGGGATACCCAAATAGACAAATTAAAGAAAATAGTTCTATGAAGGTTCGGGACATGCACCCTGCTACACCATCAGCCAGGGTAGCTTCCCACACCAAGAGTAATCCTCTAGGAGACCCAGCTTCACTATCCTGAAACTCTCGAAGCTGGTTGCACAAGGGATGTGCACAAGAGTAGTTTTAATAAGTAGCATTCACCCTCGAAGACACTCACAGTGTGTATAGGCCCAATGATACATTCACCTCCTCTTTTCCTTTCCTGGCACCCATTTTTCTTTCTAAGACATAGTGCTCTGGTATCTCTACATAAAAATACTGCCTAGCAGTAACATCTCTTTTATCTAATTCAAACCTGGCCACAGGTGTGGAAATATTAAAAGACAATGAAGCTGAGATTCCATGCGTATCTTGCTGCTGCTGCTGTGTACTGCTAAACACACAATACTATTTATTTGATTGTGCATGCCTTTGCCAATGAAGTGCCACGCAGCCTCGGTGCACTTACATATATGGCATAACTTGACTTCGTTATGTATGAGTTTTCTATCTCCACGTTTCCTTCAGGTCTCTGTGCGGGTATCTGGGGTAGCCTGGTTGCTTATAGTTTCAGCATTGAAGAGTTTGGAAAAGTCTTTGGTGCATTTATCATCTTCCAAGCGGGGTGACTGGAATTGGCAGTGCCACAGGGTACATGCAAGATGTGCTTGGTTACTATTTTATGTAGCTGCAGTTAATGTAAGTCTAGGATGGAGAACACTGATTCTTTGGGTCCTTGTCGTGATGGGGTTATTGTTGTCAGGTCTCAAATGGATAATGAGGTCTTGCTCAAAGGGTGATTCCTTGTCTGTATTTTGAAATACAAACTTAAGGCAACTCCGTTGCAACAGAGGGCAATGTCTGAAGAGCGGTCATACTTTATTGTCATCGTCACTTTGTTTGTAGAGACGCCATTTTTTTTTTTGCTTCAGCCACTTTTTCCATCTCTACTTCATTCACACTTTTTTATGTGCCTTTGCTAATTCATTTTAATCACACAAAAATGTTCCAATGCAATTCATAACCACCCGCTTACAACCAAAGTTCACCTCTAAGCTCAATCTCAGATGTGTGGCCTCCTCAGCCACAGATATCTTCATATGTACATGCAGGACGCATTTGCGTATGTCCGCCACTATGGCCGTCCAGACTTATTCATCACGTTAACGTGCAACCCCTCTTGGGAAGAGATAACTAATGAGCTTATGCCTGGACAGAGAGCTACAGACCGCCACGACCTCATTGCCAGAGTGTTTAAAATAAAAGTAAAAAAATTGATACACCTGCTCACGAAAGCAAGAATATTTGGCAAATCCCAATGCTTCATGTACTCGATAGAGTGGCAGAAACGCAGCTTACCCCACGTCCATACTTTACTGTGGTTAAAGATAAATTACAGCCTAACCAAGTAGATCACATCATCAGTGCTGAAATTCCAAACCCAGAGAGCGACAAAACACTACACAACTTAGTGGTCAAACATATGATCCATGGACCATGTGGTGCGCAAAACACGTCAGCTCTGTGCATTAAGGATGGCAAATGTACAAAGAAATACCCCCCAAGCTCTATTAAAGGACACGCAGACAAATAAAAATTGATACCCTCTCTAGAGGCATAGAGCAACACAAGATGGAAGGCGCACAGCCATCATCAAACGTGGCAGCAGTGAAGTTTTGATAGACAATAGCTGGATAGTGCCTTATAATCCCCTGATCTCAAAAATATTTGATGCACATGTTAATGTGAAGTTTTGCAACTCAGTCCAGGCTATCAAAAACATTTGCAAATATATCAACAAAGGCAGTGATCAGGCAATTTTTACCATTCGGCAAGCAGGCAATGTGAACATTGATCCTAGGAATGAAGTTCAAACGTTCAGGGCTGGCCGGTACATAAGCAGCAACGAGGTGGTGTGGCGAATCTTGGGCTTACCATTGCACGAGAGATATCCCAGTCGTCCACCTGGCAGTGCACCTGCCCAATGGTGAGCGCGTTTACTTCAATGAGCAAAATTTCTGTGAAAGAATCAAGGCGCCCCCTAGAACGTCATTGACGGCATTCTTCCACCTCTGCCAAAATGATAATTTTGCAAGACCTTGCTCTACTATGAAGTACCGCGATACTATACCTTGAATGCACCGAGAAAAGAATGGAAACGCTGATTGCAAGGAACATCTATCAAGAGCTGGCTAGGCGTGAAGGATGGAGATGCACTGGGTCGGATATATACTGTGAATGTTAGGAACTTTGAGTACTACTGTTTGTGCATGTTGCTCAATATAGTCCGGGGCCCAACGAGTTTCCAAAATCTAAAATCTGTGGATGGCCAAAAGCTTGTCAAGTTCAGAGAAGCATTTGAGGTGCTCGAACTTTTGGAAGACGACAACAACTAGAACGTGACCATGGACGAGACTGTGCTATGTCACTCGCCTGCAAAAAATAGAGAGCTGTTTGCAATATTAGTGTGCACTTGTGGACTCTCTAACCCTCACCAACTGTGGGAAAAATACATAAATGCACTTTCA
This sequence comes from Timema shepardi, assembly GCA_902151425.1. Classification (NCBI taxonomy): domain Eukaryota; kingdom Metazoa; phylum Arthropoda; class Insecta; order Phasmatodea; family Timematidae; genus Timema; species Timema shepardi. The sequence continues at coordinate 265,044 of CABFVX010000525.1, read as the reverse complement.
GAGGATAATGCGCACAGATTAGCCTAAAAGGAACAAATGATGATTTAATCATCAACGAGGCATTGATAATAATCGAAGATAAGATCATTTCTATGATGGAAAAGAGACTCGCAGATTCTGGTTTACCTACACCACAGCAAGACGGACTGTTGTCTAGCGATGTAGTCAAAGAGCTCAACTACGATGCCACATCACTACAAACAAATGTCTATGACATGATACCACGTCTACTTCCTGAGCAGAATTTTTTTTTTTTATACAATCTTGCAGTGCATACAAAGTGAAGAAGGGGGACCTTTTTTCCCCAAGGTACTAGGAGGTACGGGCAAAACATTTGTACTTAACCTTTTGTTGGCACAAATCCGTAAAGATCGCAAAATAGCCTTGGCGGTGGCTTCTTCGGGCATCGCTTCGACTTTGCTCAGCAATGGAAGGACTGCACATTCTGTTTTTAAATTACCGCTTAATCTTGCAACCGAAGAGTATCCAACTTGCAAAATCAGCAAGAGCAGTGGCCACGGTGCTCTTATGCAGCAGTGCAAGTTGATCGTCTGGGATGAGTGCACAATGTTGCACCAGAAGGTAGTAAAAGCGTTAAACCTAGCCTGCAGGATATCCATGGCAATGAGATGCTGATGGGCGGAGTGGTAGTTTTTCTCGCTGGCGATTTCAGGCAGACTCTACTTGTTGTTGAGAGGGGTACTCCAGCAGATGAAATGAATGCGTGCCTCAAGGCATCACCCCTGTGGGCTAAAGTTGAGAAACTTCATCTTACGTGCAATATGAGGGTACAGCTTTATAACAACCAAGAATCTGGAGCATATTCCAGTAAACTGTTGCAAATTGGAGAGGGTCGCTTACAAACCAATGAAGAGGGCAAAATTACGTCTACGAATGAATTTTGCAACCTAGTGACATCGGAGGAGCAGCTCATTTTTAAAGTGTTCCCAAATTTACAAACCACCACGACTAACAAAGAGTGACTGTGTGAGAGAACAGTATTGCCGCCAAAGAATGACTCTGTAATTAAAATTAACAAAAAAATATTAGATGGAGTAGTCGGTAGAACAAAGGTGTATACGTCGATAGATACCGTAATGGCAAGTGATGATAGTACCACCTATCCCGTAGAGTTTTTAAACTCATTGGAATTATCAGTAGTGCCGTCCTATAGTCTTGAATTGAAGATCAGTGTCCCCGTTTTGCTGATGCGTAATCTTGATGGACCGAGGTTGTGCAATGGTACCAGACTACGCATCACTGAGCTGGGGAGAAACGTCATAAAGGCTTCTATATCCACAGGAGGATCTAAAGGAGATGAAGTTTTGTTTCCATGGATTCCTATTATTCCCAACAACCTGCCTTTTCAATTTAAACAGTTACAGTTTCCAATGAAGATGGCTTTTTCTATGACTATCAACAAATCACAGGGCCAGACTTTAAAAGTAGCAGGAATCCACTTAAGCACTCCGTGTTTCTCACACGGTCAACTGTATGTCGCCTGTTCTAGAGTATCGAATGCCCGAAACTTACATGTACTTGTCGAAAACAACAAATCATACAAAATTGTCTACAGAAACATTTTGCTGTAATATATAAGTGAAAATTTAATTCTTACTTATATTATAAATGTGAAAGTTTGTGATTTAATATTTTGTAATTTAAGTAAAGTGTAACGTGGTTTCATACTATTAAATAATAAATATGGGATTTTAGCTACGTAGTTTGCAAAAAATATTATTTCATTTATTTATCCTACTAATTATGAAGATAAATTAAAAAAATTAATAATTGATAACTTAAATAATATATATTTCTTTTACTAAAATTATTTAAAAGTGAAAATTAGTATGTTAAAGTAAAGATAGCATCATACGGCAAAATTATTTACAGCTATAACTGATAAAAGCACATAGATATTTGAAAAAAAAATCAAGTTTGATATATGACCAAAATAGTTTAGTTAAAAATTTAAAGATTTTATCAATTATTGTGGACGAAGCCATGACTGGTAAAAGCTAGTGTGTGTGTGTATATATATATATTAAATTGTATGGCACATTTGACAGGGAGGTACTTAGACTTCTAAGTTCGGTCACCTTATGTGTAGACTATTAGTCGCTCTGGTGGCACAGAGCGTTGCTCAGGGTACACCAAAGGAGGTCGTTTATGCGTCAAATCCCACAACAAAATGATGTTAGCCATAATGATAGTTTTTATGAAGTTGTGGAGCCAGGGTGAGTTTTAACCTAACTTAAGACTAATTAATCAAACCCTGGTGACTATTGGGTCTATTCCCCTTAATGGAAAAATACCCAAGGTACCAGCCGGGAATCGAGCCTGGGATCCCTAGAGTTGTAGCCATGTGCACTGAGCACTACACCACAAGGCCGGTCAATTATAATATTAATAACAGTTTATAAATGGTTGTTAGATGGAATTATTAACAAGAGATTCATATAATTCTACATTTTCCTACTATGTAGTAGCCACTTATGTACTTAGGTACTTTATGTAGAATAAATTAAATGTATTTGAACCTACTGATACAGATGAGGTTACATGATCTCTTTTGAGTTAAAAAAAACTGTCGACATGGTCTGAAAGTCAACATTATATTAAAGCTTGAATAATATTTTTTAAATTATAATATCGGACTAATATTTTTAACTATCCTAAATATAAATTAGATTAAGACTTACTTAATCCACCAACATTTTGATCATAGTTCCAAACATGACCAACAGCTTTCCCAGTTAAAATAAGGTTTATTAAGCTTTGACTTCCATATCCATATGTTCCATCTATTAATGGTTCCATTGGGTCACTCATTTCCTCACGAACTTGTTCTAAGCCCTAAACAAATACAATAATATTAAGTAAAACACTATAAAATATATTTGGGCTATTTGCCAAAACATAACTATAAATTCAAAATAGAGTAAACTTCTAATAATGTGAGAAAATGGTCTGGCAGATGGGAAAATATATATGCATAAAAACAAAGTTATAAAAGTTTAATTACATATTTTCATGCAGCTATGGGTTATGGGATTCAAATATTTATGAATGTTTTCATTTGTCACTCATTCATAATTTTTTTTTCCTCTCCTTTATTGTTTGGCCTTTTACTATGAAATTAAGAAATACTATGCGAAGATTGTGTCAACATTTAATATAATTTTAACTAGCTGATGAATTTTGAATCAACATATGGCACACATAGGCATTCAAAGAGATAGTTTTTATACCCACACTTAAAAAACTTTATGCATGGAAACAAACACATTTTGACTGTTACAGGTACTTGTAGAAAGAAACACACTTGTAGCAATGTCATTGGACAGAAAGTGTTGTTTCTAGAAAACCCTAGCAGGGAATGAGGTGACAGGAGTGTTATGACAATGACAGTCAGTTAACAATCATGTAATATTATTGCATGTGTATCACAAAGTGAAATGTAATGGTTATCCACAGGATCAGTCCTGATAGCTGAATCATATTCATTTAAGTGAAAAATGACAAACTGGACATGGGAATCATGCCCAGGACCCTTGGCTTTGCGCACCAATGCTCTACCACTGAGCAATCCTGGTATGTCTCATTTGCAGGGCTATTTCTCACTAGATGTTGGTGTAATGAGTATATATGTAGTAACCAGTGAACATATTGGCCACTCAGAGTTATCTACAATTATAGTCCACAGCAACTCATAGCTGACCGTATGCTGCCATACACTTTGTCTTATTAATTCATGTGTATCACAGACTGATACATGATGATTATACACCGGTGAAACAAACTCAATAAATTTAAAAATGATAAGAGGAAGAAAAAGAGAGAAATGACAGTGGTAGAGAATTGCCGCACAAAGCCAAAGGTTCTTTGTTTAATTCCCATGCACAGTTGTCATTTTTCACTTAATTGAATATCAATCATGTGCTTACAATAGTTTTGGAAACATGAATGGTTCTTAAGTAGATGTTTAATCAAAGTAAGACCCCACTCATATGGCGGGCTAGGTTCCAGGACCCCGCAGTAAAGTGGAAATTGCTGTAAAGCGGAACATAGCCTTATTTAACTTTAAAATGCATATAAAATCCCAATAACATGTTTACACTATTATATATATATATATACATACATATATATATATATATATATTTTGCACAATAAAGCTAGGCCTAGAAATTATACAAAAGTAAAATTAATATACAGTAAACACATTGCTTATCTTAAAATATTTTTGTTCATACCTTAAAGTAACTGACAAATGTGTGTTACATATGTACACTAGATAAAATAATAGCTTAGTTAAATAAAGGGAAAACTAAAACACCTTTTCAAATAAAGAACTAAACATTCACAAAACCAACTGGTGAAACCTCAAAAAAGGAATATAATATTTGGTCTATTTTTATATTTACAGTGTTTTTGCATTAATGGCGTAGGCAAGTGGATAAATACCTACTATCATCATTTTGAATAATCAGCTTTGTTATGACTGGAGATACTGATACACAAACCACAGCAGCTATGAATGAATAGGTAATTCAGTCAAATGAAAACAATTGAAAACAAGTGAATGAAAACTATCAAATGATCATTCAATATGCAATAGTTTAAATCATTCAATAGTGAACATCACTACTAGTCTAGTCATTTGGTGCTATACAAGGTATATCCCATCCCGTCCGATCAAATACTGTCCGGGAAACTCTTTTGCACTCAAGGTGAAAAACGGGGTGATGATTGGGGAAAAACTATTATCAAACGGATACTACCAGGGAGCGAATTTCCTCCACTTGACGCACAATATCATAACAAATGTATGAAAAACTGTACCGCCTCCCTGAAGTTAAAAAGAAAAAACTGAAGTTAAAAAGAAAAAACTGGTCAATTTTTCACTTACATTGAGCAAGCTATAAAATTTATTTATTATTTTTTAGAGAATTCGAAGGAGTGTCAGTTTTCCATGAGCAAATTGAAGGTGATTACCATACTGATTACCATACTGTCAAAAGTTACCTTATCAAGAAGTGCAGAGAAGATGTATTGATAACAACCACAGCTAATCAAATACTTGTTGTCTGCTTCAAAAACACAAGTTATAAGATCCTGAAATATGTCTGGTACCAATAGAAAAGTTCATCTCAACAGGAGGAACGCATTCATATTGTGAAGACAGCTGCAGCAATACCCTTCACCCAATCATTTCTTGGAAGTAAATGAATCAATCATTCCTGATACTCTTTGTGTATTAATAGAGACTATAGTCATGACAAAAAAGTGGGGCAATATAAAACAACGGGAAAAAAAGTGTACTGCAATTTCAAATTGCATCATCACAGCAGTGAGACCAAAATCATGTCTATCACCATTGCAGCTTGGATTGACAGCTTTTCTTTATAAAAAGTATGGTTCTAGGAAGTTGATAGATGTTCTGTCATCTCTGGGCTTTTGTTCCTCTTATAATGATGCTGTTCATTTTGAAGTCTCACCAATAATGTGTCCACAATTACAGACCAAGGAAAATGGATTCTCTCAATTCGTGTATGACAATGGAGATTTTAACACATAAGACTATAGATGGTTACAACACCTTCCATGCAGTGGGCAGCATCCATTGTATTAATCTAACATCAGTTATATTGCCAGATCAATATATTCCTCGAGTGACGAAAGTACTGTCAGGCTAAAATGTTAAGAGGTTTTGGAGTTGTACAGATGAAACACTCCAATAAAAAAGATGATTTGGGCTTGAAAACAATCGGGATACAAAACCTTGGTGAAATGCATCCATTTTCAGAAAGAACCGAACCTTCTTTGCCAGATCTGCTGTGGCTCTTTGGCAAATGTGCAGATTTACCATATGTTACAGGTTGGAGTGTATTCATGGAGCAAGCTACTAGTCACCTTTCTTTCGAACATACATCAGTTGTTGGCCTAATCTTTGTAATTTCTCCTCCTACTGATTATGACACTATATATACAGTTCTTTTGAGTTCTGTAGAGAAGTGTAAATCGTTGCAACAAGAAACATGTTTGGTGACCTTTGACCAGCCCTAATACCTAAAAGTGAGAGTGATTGTTTAAAGCAGCCAGGATCTAAATCTGAAAAATGTTGTATTGAGGTTGGGGGGAAGGGGGTTGCACATGCTCATGTCATTTTTAGGAGCAATAGGTTATATCATGGAAAGAAGTGGTCTAAAAGAACTGTTCATCACAGTATATGCAATAAATTCCATTGAGAAGATCATGTCTGGGCACGCTTATGCAAGAGCAGTAAGAGCTCACATTTTGGATCATGCTGCTATAGCCAAAATTATCACGAACATGATCAACCTAACCCCTCAACTGAAAGCAGAACTTGAAGAGATTTTGTGTAATGCTGATCGATGTGTGGTTCTTTCAGCAAATGAAGATGACTCTGCGAATGTACGTATGGAGGTTCATAACCCAACTAAAAGGATTGAAAGATTGTGGTCCTACTGCTAAGCTTTGAGACCTATACTTTGAACTGGCCACACTTGCAAAACAATTTATTGAATCAGAAAGAATGGTCAATTGGACGCTCCACCCGAAAACTGCCATATTTCTACGCTAGTGGCCACTTTTCATGTGCTAAGTGTTGCCACTTATATTTGCAAGATCTGCACAACTTGAAGGAAATAATGACTGCAGAAGAATACGAGAAGTTTACTACCAAAATAAACTTCACTATTAGGCGAACAAACAAGTTCTGGTGCGGAACAAGGAGTGACATGGCTATAGAACAGTCACTAATGAAAAATATGAAATCAGTTGGGGGGCCTCGCCCATGGTCATGGGATCAGTGATAGCATACTTTCAAGGTGGGCAATGGGGATTACAGCACTCCAACAAGTTTGTAATGAAGTAGAAAAATTCTCCGGTGTTTCTTTTGTAAGCTCTGAACAACATTTGAACATCAGTGAGTCAGGAGTCCAGTGATATAGCAATGATTGTAAGAACATTCTGGAATTATTGAATCTGCATAATACTTTCCCAGAAACTCTTAACTTGATATCCATAAGCAGTGGTATCATCGAGAATTCAAGGATCAATTGCCACATGGACCAGGAGGTTGGTACTCTTGGCATAGAAAGAATTCAAGGTGGTGATTTTCATACCATAACATTCAAAATAAACGACAGAATACAACCTCTAGATGTAATGAGCAGCGCAATCAAAATACAAGGGAAAACAATTCCCATCAATCAAATGATGACCTTCCAGCGAATCAACATTGCTAAGCCATCAGATGAATAACTCAGAAAATTTTTATAACACGAACTGTGCCCTTTTCCATTACCTCTTTTTAATGAGGGTGGAATGCGCAAGTGTCTTAAATCAACACTTTACAAAGCATTTCAGCCTTGTAGACAGGAGATTAATTTGAAAAAGAGTGTTATCGACGGAGGACACCTGGTCCACAGAGCCTCATCTGCCCATAAATGTTTCTGCTTCATCTGCTTGAAGCACCTTGAGTATACTGAGTAAATTGTGATCCTACAAATTCTTCTTTTGTTTAGTTTGTGATGACTGTGCTCAATGATAAAGGAAGGGAGTGTTAAATAGATTAGTCTCAACTCGGCTGTCAACCAGTCAGGCGGCTGTATTGATAAACAAAGATGAAAGAACAGCTATGAATTATGATAAGCTAAAAGAGATTGAGGGCAATATGCCAGAAAGTACAGTGAACGCTTAGTGGACCAATAGTGTGGTCCCGAGCACACTATCCCGCCACCTTTTAACCTATGATGACGCAAGCAAGCCCACGCTAGTGTCAACAGAGCATCCACTTAGTCAAGTTCTTGCATATGGTCCTGAATGCTGGAGTTTCTTTTTGCTTGTCATGCAAAAAATGAGTGAGGATTTAAAAACAGTGTAATATTTTCATCTACAGACAGACCACCCTAACTAACATTTAATCTCAGCATGGAACATTAGTGAAGTTAGCAAAAACAAAATTTCTTTCGGTACCAATTCGATACCGGAGTGTGAGCACTAATATCAGTAAAAGTATCAAGTGAAAATATACTAGTATCGAAAGGAAAATACCATTATTAGTAAAGTATCAATATTTTTTTCACATCCCTAATCGGTACTTTTGTGACACCTTTATGAGGAAAAAGGTTTTACAACTGTTGAGCTGAAGCACTCACTCACACATTTAGCTTTGTTGATGATATAAACACAATAACTTGTGTTTTTTGAAATCCCGCTTTATTACTTGTTTGGATTTCTTCATATGAACTAATAACTCTTAATGTTTTAGGATTGAGGAAAGTTGAACTTAGGAAGTAAACCCACATTTGCCTGGAGGTAAAATAAAAACCATTCAAGAAAAAACCACTCTCAGTATACCCAATCTCCCTAATCTCGACAATCAAGTCTAATGTGAGATTGAAGCCTTAGACCACCGAAGCTGGTCTTGTGATTATTTAATGAACACACCTATACCAATTGATTATTGATGTCGCATACCGAGAAAATAGCTAGCTACAGCAAACAACACAATAACACAAATTACTGTGTTACTCAGACAACTATTATGTTCCATCCCATTAACTCAAAAATATGATAATTTATGCATTGTTGATCAAAGATTTTTATTTTTTATTTATGGTTTTGAAACCTTATATTTGAATTTTAATTAATATCATTACATTTTTTGTGGTAGGAAAGGGTCCAACCTCCCACTCACCCTTGGATATACGCCCATCCCATCATTATTCATATGTAATAAATATTATTATAACATAATAATAGTATATCTTTATTTTTCATTTAATTTCTCTAAAAAGTGGAGTTTAATATTCATTGAATCTAATAATGGTTTCCTCTTAGGAAAAGTGTTTCCAGAACCTCATTTACTTATAGTAGAAGAAGCTCACAACCCCCTCTTTGCTCTGCATGCATTAATTCGTAAATAATATTTTCATAGTTTACGTTTTGATCATAGCTTATCCAGAGTTTACGTTTGATCTTATATAATGAATGTATGTTTTTTAAATTTATTATTAGAAAAACAAATGGTTAAGATTTCAGAAAGGCTTGATTATTGAATTTGTTTGAAATTGTTATAAGAAATTAATTTCATATTTACTGATGGATTTGGTACTGAATTTTAAAAACAAGATGAGCTCTTTTATATGATAGGCCCTATTTAGCATAGCATTTTCTCAGTAAATTAATTTTTTTTTATATATATACACACACACACACACACATATATATATATATATGGGTACCAGTGTGATAAAACAGATATATTGTTCCATTTTAGAGCAATAATGAACTATAAAATCTGTAATAAGCTAGAATTATAAGAGGAATCATGGCTACCTTTGTGCAAAGTACAGAATACAGAAGTAGTAGAACACCAAATGTGTTCTGCAATGTTTCTATTTGCTGTAAGTAAAATTCTTCTACTTCTTCAACATTATCAAATGAGACAACCCTAAAAAAAAAAGAACAAATCATATAATAAAATTAGTCTATGTCACTCAATTAACAAGTAAAAAAGTTATTTTAGATATAAAATAATATAATTCTCAAGCCATTGTTAAGTTTTCAACTCTTCTGTACTTAAGATGAGGACCAGGTTTTGTCTTGAGAAAGTATTTATTTTTCCAGCTGTTTTACAGTGTTTTTTTTACGTTTATCTGTTTACCTGCAATTTCCTGGAATGTATATAGTAATATTATTTAAAACTGGACCTTTAGGATCCTATATGAAATATTGTATTTTGAAAAGATTGTTAAAATACAGATGATAATGTTGGTAATATAACAAGTTTGTTTAAAGGGAGTGTTAACAGGTGTCTGATTTAAAATGAGCCTAACAAAGACATGGTGTGGGGTTTTGATATAAATTATCCTGCTTCTCATAAAGGCAAATTTTGGACGAGGTAATCAAATCAAAGTATTAACAAATTATTAAAACACATAAGTTAAAGCATTGAAGATCACAATTAAGTGTATGAATAAGTGTATGCTTGAGCTTCAAAATTATATTTTCTAAATTAGGTCCTACATACAGAAACTATCTATTGCTAGAATTGTGCACAAGACTTGTTCTTTTCTGAACATTTGTATGTCCATATTTTATATTGTAAGTTAATAGGGGGTTTAAATGGTTGAGACTTTTTTGCCAGTGGTCCTACAAATTATAACTATATGGGCTACCTCCCTAATATAGTGGCAAAAATTAGACTAACCACTGTGAATATCTTTTTCAAATGAGTACAGTATTATTCTGTAAAATAATTAGCCAATTAACTCAAAATTTTTTAAGCACCTGTCTTACTACTTATTTAGATTATATGTGTATGTACTAATTGTGTTAATGGGTTAGGGATGAAGGAGGTTTATTTTAAAGGAAGTGTATCCACATTTGCATGGAAAGAGTGGGAAACCATTTAAGAAAAATGACCCTCAGTGCACCTGACTAGGATCTAACCACAATCTCCAGCTCATTGGCAATCTAGTCTCTTGCGAGAATCACGCCTTAGACCATGCGGCCACCAAATTGGGTCTTTGATATTTATTCATGTATATTTTTTCCGCACTTATGTTCAATTTTGCTTTTGTAATACAAGTCTCAATGTAAAGCCCCCAGAGCAATATTTGCAACAACCACTCAGTGGTACTCAAGGGGCAGAGGGGTGGTTGCCATGAGGACAAAATAAAAAAAGTAGTGATAGTAAATTGAAAAATAGTACACCCTCTCTCTCACACAAAACATCTTCTAATGTTCGAACAATCTACACAAGAGCTGGCCAAAGAGTCAATCTTGACTTGTCATTAAGAAAGATTGAGAGAAGGGAAATGAAGAAGAGGTTTGGAGTGCACCTACACACAACCGTTCTCAACAGGAATAAAGTTAACACAATACAATAAACAGAGTAAAAATCGATGGTAGAAGCTGTGGTATAGTATTCTTTGTTTATTATTTGATTTTAGTAAATGTGTTTTATTTTACTTATCGCTAAAAATTACTTCATTACTAAACAACCAAAAAAGCCTACCTATTCCATAATTAATGGGAAAATGATTTCTTTTTTATAAGATGTCCAGAGATAAATGCCTGTGTTTGATATGCTGAGTTAGTGTTGTGGTGTCAAAAAACAGCAATTTAGAGATAAATTTTTAGAGCTTTCATAAGAAGAAATACGATCATGATTTTTCACCTAAAAGTGAATTACGAAAGATTAAAGTGAAAACATGATATCTCTGTTGGCAGCACAACAATTATCTTTTTCTAAGCCTATTGTATGGTCACAAGCAGGCATCATTTTGTATCGAAATACTTTAGTGAAACATAAGAAACCTTTTCACAATGAGGAAATGGTGAAGCAAGCTTTTCTTAAGGCCGGTGACGTTTTTTTCAGTGAATTTAAGATTATGAAAGCTATTAAAGACATGCAGCTCTCTTGCCAATCTGTGATGCGACGCGTAGAAATAATGGGTGGTATTTACGAAGCAAAATGGAAAATTACATCGATAATTGTAGTTATATTTCACTTCAGTTCAATGAATCAACCGAAGTGGTATATACTTATCAATTAATTATGTTCATTAGAGATGATGATAAATCACTGACTGTGATTTTTTCACCAATACCATTTGATCACTGTTACTCCCAGTGACTCAATCTCAAAAGTATTGGTGATTGACATATCAGTGATCGGAGATACTCGCATCAGATGGTAACCGTTACTCAAGCTACAGAACTAGTATTGCTTCTTCTAGACATTCGAGTAAATACTCGCTTCGCAGTCCTTGTTATTCTTTTATTTTTTATTTTCTACCAGTTAATTAGGAATCGACCTTATTGACTGACATGTTTTACATGTTATTTCTAGTTCAAACACTTGATTTCAAAGAACTCATTTTACAAAAACAGTTTCAGATTGCTAATCTTACTAAGCGAATCACATTTCGGATTCTTTTTAAAAGTAGGCTATGAAAAAAAATAATCTTTTTTTCGGTGATCCTATCCCAAAAATAGTAAATGATAAATTAAAATAATTAACAAAATGGAAAAAAATAAAATAAACCTTAATATTTAATATGCGTTGACGATACTAATCATCCTATAGTTTAATCTAAAGTGTGGATGTATCATAATTGATTAAATATTTAGTTTATTTGCTTCTAATAGATGTATAGTTCATCTACTATTAGATGTACGGTATTTAAAATAAAATAACACTACAATAATAAAATATATGACCTGCATTCCAAACAACAATTTTCTAAACCAATCACCATTATGTTATGTTCATTTTTAATGTCACATAAATTTTAACTGTAGTAAAACAGATCACTAAATAAATTATACAATTACAAGAGTTTCTCATATTACGTCAAATAAGTTTTAATATTGGTACTCAAGTTTAACAAAATGTTTGTTGGACCACTAATTTTGCCCAAATTACATAATATTTCACTATAAAATATTAAATAACATTTTTTGCTTTCTGTTTTTTTCAATTGTACGAAACTTTTTAAAATGCATACTTTTGTATGGACTTTACATTAGTCAGGCAACATGAAACCCAGATGAAACCTAAAGATTAGGTAGCTGTATGTTGATTGTCAATGTCAGTGCCGAAAGGATGAGCTTGTGTTAGTTAGGCTTTTACTTATCGAATTCCATTGCAAGCTGCCAAACTCTTGAGTAATTAGTTTTCCTTTCAACCGATTGTACTCACTTACTTGGATAGCAGTTAAATACTATCTTTTACCGTGGTTGACAAAATATCAGTTCACGTTCACACTTCATTCTGTTGACAATATAGTGACCAGAAGGGGTGGTCTTTGCTTTGATAAGCCGCAACCGAAATAAACATATGGTAATTTACATTTTCTAAAGTATAGAAAGACAGAAAAATATCAACCTACTAGGTACCTACTACCTAGCAACAAACTGTGAAAGTTAAAAAAATATTGGTCCATCAAGACCCCGTGAATGCCAGTCAAAGTGAAAAATCACTGGTATAAATCACAGATATTTTAAAATCACAGTCACTGTAGTCACTGATATTGTAAAAGCAATGTTTATCCTATCTCTACTGTTTAAGGTTCAAGCAGGGAGCAGCAATACTTGCTGCTACATACTGACGTAAAATGGCTTAGCCGTGGAAAATTCTTAGAAAGATTCCAAGCTTTATTGCATGAAATAATTGTGTTCTTGGACTCGGTTGGAGAAAGCTACCCTACACAACATGACGCATCTAGGTTAAGCAACTTGGATTTTTTGACTTAACTAATAGATCACTTCAATACCTTCAACCTTGAAATTCACGGTAGGGACAAAAGTATTAATGAATCAATTAGCTGCACAAATTCTCTCAAGTCAAAATTGCTAATTTTAAAATTTCAGCTTGAAAGAAGAGATTTAAAGAATTTTCCTAGCTTAGAAAAAGTGGCAGAAAAGGAAGATAGCCACATTTCGGAGATATTTTGTAATGGAATACAAAAACTTTGGCAAGAGTTGGAGAGATTGTTCTAAGATGTGAAAAAGTTTGCTCCAGCATAAGTTTTTATGGTATTCCCATTTGGTGAAAAGAAGGTTAAAGAAAATTCCAAAGCAGTCTCTTCCATTTTTAACATAAGTGTTTCAAACGTGGGGAAAGAAATAATAAAACAATTTCTGAGCTATAGTTCACGATAAAAAGTACCCATGTTTGAGGTCCATTACTCTTCGTCTGAGAGTATATTTTGGTTAAATATATTCCTGCGAATCAGTTTTTTTCTCAAATGATTATAAAATCAAAATGCCAAAACTGTTTGACTGATTAACATTTACAATCCTGCCTTTGTTTGTGCCTGAATAATTATGAACCCTCATTCAAGAAACTATCTGAAGATATGTTGTGTCATGCAATAACTTCAAAGTGAACTATTAAATGATAAAATACTGTTTTCAGTGAAATCATATATTGTAGTAATGTAGTTTAGTAAAAAACTTGGTTTTAGTCAGTAAAAAGGATTGTGTTTTTATATGCGATATAATCTTACTATTAAAACACAAAAATGTTTATTAACTATTCTACTAATGAAACAAACAAGTTCACCCTATGGCTACATAGTTGATCGCAAAGGATTTTCCTTCTCAAGAGTAGATCACTAGATCCAAAAATCTGGCCACTCCTGTTCTACACAGTTGAATGAAGGGGGCTGAGTGGTAAAAAGTAATAATGGAACAAGGAAAAAGAGTGATTATTATTATTTTTTATTTCTTTTGCAGAATACTACACTGACCAAATGTCCCAAGTGATTCGATATATGCAAATTGAAGATACAAAACTCAGCGAGTCTTTTTTTGACTTTATTCAATTACATGGGAAATAAGCTGATGGTATTACAAAACAGATTAGTGACAAGTTACAAGCAGATTACCTTAAGCTGAGGCACTGCTAAGACCAAGGATACGACAATGCCGTAACTGGAGTTCAAAGCATGAAGCTGTACGCGTACTTGCTGAACACACCGAGGAAATAATAGACACTGTGAAAGTGTTGAGAGGTGGTCCAGAAGAAACCTCTAAAACCAAGGGTAATGCAAGAAGTATGTTAGTTTGCATCATGACTTATCCTTTTTTCTCATTTTGGCATTTTTGGTGCCCAGTCCTAAACAAAGTGAACGATGCTCAGATCTACCTACAGCAAGGACTTGCGCTTGATCAATGTGCACAAAAGTTGAATGCATTTGTCTTATTTTGACTAGAAAAATGAGACCGTCTAGTGTCAAAGGCAACTGTGAAAGCTCTGCAGATGTGCAAAACGTATGACATTTCTACATAGAGAAGAGTTGGAACGTGTAAGAAGATGCCTGGTGAGTAGAGTTGTGATTCTAGTACAAGAAACATGCATAAATCAACTGGAAGTAATTGATTAGCTTAAGGGAGAAATTACAAAATGTACAATACAGATTAATACGCTTCAGCAATTTTCTTTCCTTCAAATCTAAACATTATTCGATAACGAAAAAATTATTTTATTCATCAACAAATTCAGCACACAGAGTTGAATGCTGCACTTATGATTGCCGAAATAAATCACTTCGGTTCCAAATGTCTTATATAGGGAAGGCAATCCTGAAGAGCAGAGTGTTAACTGGACAGCTTTAGAGTTGCTTTGATGGGTGTACAAGTGTAATCTGCAAGAGAGTTTAACTAACTTTGCTGTGACATTAATAACCTTTTTAACTATCAATATTTCAACTGCCAATTGTGAAATAAGTTTCTCAAAACTTCTATTAGTAAAAACATATCAGAGATATACTATGAACCAAGAGGGACAGAGTAATCTAGGAATACTGTCAATTGATGATAGAGTTCCATATAGATTTCAATAATGTAATTAAAAAATGTGCACAAATTAAAACCAGGTTATTTTAAATATATTTAAGCATACTAGCAAAAAATTAATTGTATTTTAAATACATCAGTATTTTCTTAAATACAATACATGTGATTGGGGGGTTAGGAAAACAATACTGGTCTGGTGGAAGGGCCCCAGGGAGTGCTAACAATACACAGATTAGGACGAGCAATACTTGCCTTTCTCCTGGTGATGGTAACCCATGCTGGGCCTCTGCAACCATTAAATATATTATCTTTTTCCAAAAAAGATTTAAATTATTCATTTACGAGCTAAGACTTGGATTACTTTGTGAAATAATCAAAATCCTAATACTGTATAGTGTTTAATCTTTGAATATTTACTTAAAGCATGCAAACATTAAGTGCCCTCCATTTTCTGATCCAAGGACTGGAAACTTTCATGCATATAATAATAGCATAAGCATGTACAATCTGGTGTTAGGCTAGTTAGCTAAAGAAATAAGTGCCCTCCATTTACTGATTTATTGTGAGGAAATTCTTATGTAATGAAAAAATACCAAAACTATGCGACACCTGGTGTTACGATAGTTCTATAAAAAAATATATTTTGAAGAATTTATTACTCAGATAAAGTACAAACGAATGGACGGTGCTAAAATATACAGATGATTTCAACTCTACTCATACTCTTAGTCATCACCAAACAAGAGAAGAAAACATTAGTGAAGAAAACTATAACCAAGCATTTTGAAAAGTTTATTCACTAAATACCAATCAAAATCATTAAAGACCCCATCTCTCAGCACTCAAATTATTCAATTTACAATGGATTATTCCATGTCAAATCAACATTTAAAAAAAAATATTTTTCATTTTGATGAAATTTTTTACCAATTATTATTCCCTTAAATCTAGCCACGATTTTTTTCTCTTATATTTAATAGCCTCGTTTTGAAGAAATCTATTTTTGAAAATAAAAAATTTGATTTTTTTTCACCTGCACTACATTTTTTAATGCTTATTAACTTCTTTTATATTGGTGCTAGGCTTATGTTTTTTCACTTTGTTATGGGCTTTAATCTGATATACAACTTGCCATACTTTTAACAATAACAAAAAATGTTCAATCTCACAAAAAAAATTTGAAAAAATAATTGTGATAGTGTTGTTTGAAAGTTTTGAAAAAAAAAAAGTTATTTAGCTATTAATTATCTATATAAACTGAAAATTTCAAAATGGGATGCCTATGGGATCATGAGCTATGATGAAAAATGTAGTGCAAGTAACAATATTTTCAGGCCCATAATCTGTGATTATTATTATATTAAACTTCTGGTCTGGAAGGTGATTTAATACATATGATCCAAATTATTGAAATCTGTTTAATTCTTCAAAACTCAGAGACTATGCCTATGCATATTAAAACTATATGAAGAATGGCATGAAAACTTATAAGATAGAACTTACATGTGTATGTACACAGAATTATTTTTCATCAAAATGCATCTAGTCAATTGCTAATTTTGAAAAATTTGTTCTTTAAACACCTTTGTAGTAAGGTATTGTTTGCTTGGTTCATTTCTTCTGCTGTCAGTCTAAACACTTTTCCTGTTGGCGTTGTTGGATCAACGTGAGTGATAATGTCAGATCTATTAATACTCATGGGTCCATATGGCTCCAAAAAACTTAGCTTGATGTCTCCTTCTACACTAAGAACACACCCAAACCACCAATGGTTTGAGTACTGGCAAGTTAAAAATCCGCCAATGTCACATATCTCCAATAGGTTGTCTTCATTTTCTCCAGATACTATTTCTTCTTTTGATTCAGTTGAATAACTGTATACTTAACTTTCGGCCTAGTTTTACTCCCAATTGGAATATTGTTGTGTAACTGTTGTGTCCCTTTGATAGTTTTTGCAATATTTAGTCTTGGTTGTAAGAATGTGTATTGTTTCATAATCTTCATTAGTTGTATACAAAAATTTGATTTTTGGTATATTATCTTAGGCCTAATCATAAAGCTGATGGGGCGTCATAATTACTCATTGTATACAATGCACAGACTTACCAGGGCAGCTGGCCATTTTACAGTTCCTCTCACACCATCAGAAGCATTTTTGCCAAGCGAGAAGGCAAAAAAAAAAAAAAAAATCCACTCTGCTTTCATGTTTAAGTCTTCTTCATGAAAGCAAAGGTTGAGAAAGTTGAACCTATTTTAAAATGGTGATGCTGATCTGAGAAATTATGTATTTTTCGAGTGGTGTGGGGAAAGTTTGCTTCAAGAAATCAATCATTAGTCTTTGAAAGAGATGTACAGCTACTGTATAATGTGGCATACAGTCAGAGATAATCACCAGACTTATATGATTTAACTTCTCAGTATTTTCAGTTTTGTAGTAGATAACAAAAGGATGGATTGTGGCTTGTGCATTGTTCCAGTGGAAGCCTTGTACAGTGTATTGTAATATAAAATAATGATTATCCGCAAAGTGACATAAAACTAAATACTCATTTGGGGGGAGAATCTCCTTGATGTCTTCAGATATTATTGCTGTTTCGCAATATATGAATGACGTAGTAATTTTGGCACAATTTCA
Source organism: Timema shepardi (assembly GCA_902151425.1). Taxonomy (NCBI): domain Eukaryota; kingdom Metazoa; phylum Arthropoda; class Insecta; order Phasmatodea; family Timematidae; genus Timema; species Timema shepardi. The sequence goes on along the minus strand of CABFVX010000525.1, from coordinate 247,067 downwards.
AATAAAGAGTCCAAAAATTCCTGAGTTGGTTTTGTCATAGTTTCTAGTGTTGTCCTGTTCTCTATCTACAACCATTGTTTAGATGTAACATTCTCAATACAATTTTGCTCAAAGCAATCTTCAAAATACGATCCAAGTTCGTCACTGCCCGGACAATCATCACATTCACTAAAATAGTACTTTGTTGTTGGTTACCTACAAATAATATTATATATCAAATCTTAATATTTTTATTGGCATTCCTCCATCAGTCCACAATGAGCCATCATTAATTTTGCATTTTGATGCATCAGACAAACGCATTGTACCATGATGACTGTACAATGTAGTGATCAATCCTAACCAACAAACATTCCATGGACTTACTACATTGCTTCCCGCCGTCCAGGTCACATAAACTTATGAAAAATCACTCGACTGAAGGAGGTGTGCACAAAAATGTTTCAAATATAGGGTGTACAATGTCATAATATTCAACCAGGGTGCAGTCTCTTCAGTGTTTGAAAAGCGTGTGAGATTGTGGAAGAAAATATTAAGTTCTCCTGACTGTCCCCGCACCATGCATATCCAGACAAACATTGCAGTGTGCATCCATCTGTATAATATTACTTCATGAGTGGACGTTAATGACCGCATTAGGGATTAAATCATGTTTCTCTACCTCTACCGGTTTTCCTCAGCTGAGAAGGACTGTTTAAAAGTCAGTGATTATTAATGTGATTTACTCTTTGATGTCCTGCAAGTTGTAGGGACTTACTTCAGCATGTTTATTTGTTTTATATTTTTTTATCAAATTTACATTTTTGGGTATAGCTATTTAAAATAATGTGAGGGAAATCCCTTATTATGTTTTGACTGAGTCTTATTTATATATTTTTTTGTTACTAAATTTATATTTTGGTCTGATTTGTATGCTAAATTTATGCCTGGGGTCAATGAGGCATCAGACTTCTCATCCATGTGCATTCATCACAGGTAGGTAGCTCACGTTTGATGCATTCTTTTTTTTATCTTTTTTTTGTATCTATTCAATGTGCCAATATTAAGAGTAAATCTGATGCCACCTTTAGAATTGTATGTATAGTTAAGGGCAGAATCCTCCTGTTATATTTTCTTAATGATTTCTATTTTCTAATATTATACTTTGGTATTGTTAACAGTAAAGCCATCTAGTGTTAAAATGAGACCATATGTCATGTATTATCCTCAATGGCCATGTAAATATTTTGATTTTTTTTTGTAATACTCATATTTCAATGAGTTTCAAAGTATACAATATATTTTTATGGGGTTTACGCGTATCTCCGGTTATTGTAATTATGCTACTAATTCACTACATTTAAAAACTTGTTTGAAAATAGGGAACAGGCTTGTATAGCCTATTGCCAATGTTAATATCTTTTTTTCAAAACTTGCGTTTTATAATCCATTACTCTATATCTGCTTAAGATCACTTTCCTTCTCCCCACTATGTTTACTATATTTGTGGAGAAACCAACACGGGCTGGATATATAGTGATATTCAAATTATGAATCCCTGTAGGATATATTTATTTCCATTAGTTCTGCTTTTTATATGACTATGTACACTGGTCGATTGCTTGCAACTGATATAGATAGAGGCAACCAGCTGAATTGTTGGAACATCATACAGAATGTGTGCCACTCGACCCAAAGAGAACACAGTGTTTTGGATGAAGCTGAAAGAACTTTGTAAATCCTATTTTACACTCTGGATGTCGTTCTTTGAACAATATTCAGAATCAAAAATTTTTGTACATAAACTAAACTTAATAGCAAATTCAATTTCAAATTATTAATGGAGTGATTTTAGCTAAAACTGTCCAAGCAAATTTTAGAGTATATCTATTTTGTGAAGCGTCCTAAGACAACATTAAAGCCTGTGCTGGGAGTCTGGGGTTCAATCCTCGGTCCCGGCACAGGTTTATCTGATTACTAAACCCTTCCTTCACCTCTGACAAGACATCTTGTGAATGTGGGGAATGCCAGGCCTCCACCGTGCCAGGCCTCCACCGTGGTTCGGATCCCACGTTAAACTGTAGGTCCTTCATTTCATCTCACAATCACCCTACCATTATACATTAGCATGTGTATAACGTGAACAGGGAGTAAGATGCGGTGCTAATAATAATAATAAAGCTAGACTAAAATTATTCTTAACTTGTATTATATCTATCATCATAGCTCATGATCCCATAGGCATCCCATTTTGAAATTTTCAGGTTATATAGATAATTCATGGTGTCTATTCAACTTAACCAATCAAATTCCCAACCTTTCCCCTGATTTTTTCCTGATAATTTCCTAGAATACTTGACTCAGAAGTATGTCCCCGCCCCATGTTTATTTATTATTTTTATGAATACTAATAAGTTTTAAAATTTAAATAGCTATTTTTTAAATTTGTGTTAACATAAGTCTATTAGGAACTAGAAAACTAGAAAACTTTTTACTACACAGCTACAAAAAAAAAGTTTGATCACATTGTAATTTACTGATTTAATGATTAGGTGGTGGATACCCTGTAACTAATAGCTAAATAACATTTTTTTTTCGAAATTAAAAAAAAAACATCACAATTATTTTTTCAAAAAAACTTTTTGAAAGAGTGAAAAAACGTTATTGTTAAGAGTGTGCCAAATTGTATATCAGATTAAATCGCATTATAAACTGAAAAAATGTACCAAAAAATATAGGTCTAGAACAAATATAACAAAAGGTAATAAGTCTTAAAGAATGCGATGTGAATGAAATAATATATTTTTTTTTTAAATTTCAAAAATCAATTCCCCAAAAACGGGCTCATTAAAAGACCCTAAAAATATGTTTGTGGTTAGATCTAAGGGAAGAATAATTGGTAAAAATGTAATTAAATAAAAAAATTGTCAGGTTGATTTGACATGAACTGACCCCAATCAACACAGCATACAATCTGGATGCTAGAGATTTAAATAAAATTTGGTAACCCTTGGGTCCTACAAATATCCTTATTACTGGAAGGTTAAGTAATTTCTATCTATGTATTTTTTAATAAGTGATCAAAGTTGATAGAGAAATTTATTCTTTGACACAAGCTACAACATTAAAATTGCCATTGCTTTTGTTGTAAATGATTTACAGGTGTTTTTTTTTTAGTTTCTTTTCTTTATTTTATTAAACTTTGATTAAATCATACTTTCAATTAGTATAATATACATAAATTTGGTAAGTATTAGTTTAATGTCAAGGTTACCTAAGTGGATATTTGACCTAAGATTCTCAAATTGGACATTTTAATAAGTTTGGAAATAAACAATGTTCACATGAGTGTTTTGTAAAACCGTACAAATATATGAAATTGGGATTACAGTAGGATTAGATGGAATCAAATATTTATTAATCCTCAAATTCCTAGATTCTGATGAAAACAC
>CABFVX010000525.1:160104-243388 GCA_902151425.1 Timema shepardi | reverse complement strand
GGGGGGCATTGTCATTGTGGAGGAACCAGTCACCTGATCGCCAGAGTACTGGGCGTTTCCTTCGCATATCCCCCCTCAAAGGTCTTAAAACTTCCAAATAAAAGTGCTGATTAACAGTCTGACCAGGGGAGACAAATTCCCTGTGCACAATTCCACGAACATAAAAACAAAAACAATGATCATCGCCTTAACATCCGACCTCCCTTGTCTTGCTTTTATTGGTCGAGGGGAGTTGGGGGTCTTCCACTGGCTAGACCCTTGCTTGGTTTCGGTGTCATATCCGTAACACCAACTCTCATCACCTGTAATGACATTGGTCAAAAAGTTTGAGTCACTTCCAATCTGATTTTTCAAGTCCTGGCTCAAATTCAGAAGAATGGTTTTATGATCCTGTGTGAGCAGGCGAGGAACAAACTTACCGGCAACACATCTCATTTGCAAATCCTCAGTCAAAATCCACTGGCACGAGCTCCAACTCGCTCCTGTCTGTTCTGAAATCTCGTCAATTGTGAAACGACAATCCTCATTGATTGTTTGGCAGATTTGTACAATGTTTTTGTCGTTTTGAGATGATGAAGGGCGCCCAAAATAAGCTTAATTTTCAACACTCATCTCGCCATGTTTAAAGCGCCCAGGAAGCAGAATTTCAAACACACTCTTTGTTCCTTTAAATCTGCCATAACGATTTTGCAGGAGGGAAACGAGAACAATTGAGAAAAACAACCCTACAATCAAACGTAACCTTCTATGCAGATGCCGCTTGGGCAACTGATTTGGGAAGGTCTCTAGTAGACGCACCTAGCGAGAGAACTCTCTACTACTCCTAGGAACGGCCATGTGCTTTCAATCCTGTTTCTTTTGGGTCCATCCTCCTATAATGTGCTATTTTTACAATGTCTTAAAATCATTTTAGTATATGAAAATTATTAAAAATAATTGAAATCACATTTTATAAAATCAAGTTGAAATTGTGTAGGGTATGTAATCTACATAAAACCACTTATGAGTAGGATTTATGATATATGATTAAAATGTACACACTCAAATAAATAATTACCTTTAGAAAAAATTATTGAAATAGGCCTAATAAGCTATTATAAAAAGAAAAGAAAAAAAAAAGGTCAAGATGACCAGGACTATATTATATATTTGCTTAAGATTCTCTGTTACTAATTGAGTATTCATTTGGTCAAAAAACGAGAAAGCATGAGAGTGGATATGAGTGAGAGTGAGTATTAGAATAAGTAAGAGTATGAGCATTAATGCAAGTGAGAGTGGCTATTATTGGGAGAGACTGAATATTTGTGTGAGTGTGGCTATTGTAAGAGAGTGACTATTAGTAGGATTGAGTGTGGCTATTAGCAGGATTGAGTGTGGCTATTAGTGTTTGAGTATTGGCGCGAGTATCAGTGCAAGTGAGAGTGGCAGTGTTTTATATGTGTGAGAGCATAAATATTAATGTATATAAGTCAAGTGTTGCCATTTTTTTAATATGAATTAATCTATCTTTTCCAGGTTTTCCAGAAATAATTCTGATTTTTTTGGACACTTTATGTAGTAATTTAGATACATAATATTTTTCATAAAATTGACCATTGTAGAAGTCATGTTGTAGTTTCATAGAACAAAATAATGTGACCTCGATGGGGAAATTTATGCAGGGTGCAGGAATGAGGAAGATAATAGTTTAAGGAAAATGTACTCACATTTGTGTGGAGGCAGAATGGGAAATAATTTAGGAAAAATACTCTCAAAATACCTGGCGAGTAATACAGACCCAACCCCTTTGTCACTGGCAAACTACACTAGATAAGATGGACATTCAGTCCATGTGTCCTTAGATGTGGGGGGGATGAATCCAAGATATCTGTAAACTATTTGATATTTGTTCTTAATACTTAATAGCACAGTGATTTGTGTTTTTTTTCCCTTAGGGCTTTTGCAAGAAACTAATAGTGTTTTTGTAAAGGTATTATACTTATCATATTATCGGAAAGAGTTCAGTATTGAAAACATAATATTCTTTATTTCACTAAGTCAATAAAATATTTTAAAACTGATAACTATTATTTAACATTTCCATGTCAAAAATATGTATAGTATTCAAATAATTGTTCATTTTATTGAGTTTGTAATGTGGATGTAAAATAACAGTAGACCGTAAGCAAAGCACTTTAATAAATTGTGATTTCATTGTGTGTTAATGTCACCCTGCATTTAATTGCACTTAAAAGGTAGTTATGAGAAATATATATTTGAGAGAAAATGAAGCAACATTTTCATGGAGGGAAATTGGGAAACTATTTAGGAAAAATAACCCTTAATACACCCTGCTGAGATTTGAACTCAACCAATCCCAAACACTGGAAAACCAGACTAGATGAGCTCAACGTTTGAAGTGCAAACCCACATTTGCGGGTTCTAATAGATTAAATTAAAGTTGAATAGTTAAAATAATAGTAATCATTACTGCAAGACTCCATTCTATATTTAATAGAGTAAATTTTTCCTAGCACTTCTACACTAAGGGTCTGATAAAAACATCACTATAAATTTGAGTAGTTTGATATTCCAGGGCTGCCACTATTTTTTTGCTACCAAATAACCTGTGTTTTCCAGAAGGAGTTCCCATTTTTCAGCAAACTTATATTAAAGAAAAGAGTAATAATACTTTTTCAAACTGACTGTGAAGTCATGTAACTTGTGTTTAAAACATGATTATTAAAGATTGATATTGTGTTGCTTCATAGCCCTTGTTTAAGGGGTAATAATGAATGTTTTAATCAGCGTGTTTAGTTTATCAGTTAATTTTTAGATTCAAAGAACTCTTTAAAGCTTTCAGTTAGTTGTCCCAATTTAACAAATATTCCAGTATTTTTACTAGATTTTACAAATACCTTGTGTTTTGCCAGTTTTTCCAGACACAATCGAATCCCTGCAGCAACTCTGTATCCAAAGATATCACTTTAATTATAAAAAAACTTGAAACACATTTCCTTCAATTTGTGTACACTTCAGGTACTTGCCCCTAATCCCATTCTACCAGTAGTAATACTTATTTTAACTCAATCTCCTTTCTATACTGATCTAGCTGATTGTTACCTGTGACAATAGGTGTCAGAAATTGAAAGTTAAGGGATGTGGGCTCTAAGGTAGTAATTGCTCTGGAAACACTGTAGGATTGGCTGAGCCACTGATACTTGGGAAACTTTAATTAGTGTTTACTAATACTGTTTATATTAGGGATGGAACTGCTGCGATTCTTTCATTCGAGAGATCATTGGGTGGACTCTTAAAAATTGAAAAATATAAAGTGTGTGTGTATTAATAATTAGAAAGGTTTTTAATTACTTTTTAAATGGGCCCAAAATGAACCTTTAGCTCAATTAGGATTCAAGCTATGTAAAAGGTTTAGAGAATGGCTTGATTTTGTTTTTGTGTATCTCAGCTTGTAGCAAAATAAAATAATAAAAATTCTGGTGGTAATTATTTTTACAAGGTACACAAAATCACCAATTTGATTTAATGCTGAGGTAGTCATACGGAAAATAGTACTTTTCTGCTAACTTTAATGATGAAATTCTCTGACTTTTCCAGGCAATATTTAACTGTCCCTGACTTATTCTTTTTCCAGTTTTTCTTGGAGATGAGGTAATCATATTGCAAATTGTGCTTTTATGTTAATTCTAAATCAAATGACCCTATCACAATATAAATTAACACATGGCGGCCACAGAACTTTTATGATAAAATTCTCAGACCTTTCATGACTTTCCAAAGAATGTCTTTCAATTGTCCATAACTTATACTTTTTTCCTGTTTTTTATAGAGTGAAGATCTTTTGGTTTATAACATTGATCACAGTTTGGGTTTTAACAATGCTATTGGCTACTAAAAATAAACCCTTTTTTTAGTTCTTTCCTCAGTATTAAATGTTTTAAGTATTTATTTGTGACACTCATTACATTTTGGACCCATCCCATATTAGAATGCTATATCAAGCCAACACATTTTGTTAAGGTGCAAGAAACAAAACCTCTTAGTTTTGATTTAGTGCTTAGGTTCATAATTCATATGTAATTTTTATCCAAGTATTTAATTCCCTGGTTTTACCTTGTGTTAGATAAAATGATCTGTAATTTCTTTCCCTTTTGTCTCTAGTCACCATAACATAAATCATAAGTTTACATAATAAACATCACATTAAATTGAGATAATACTCACTTTAAATGGGAATGAAAATTTTCATGCCCAGCTGATTTTTCAACCTGTTCAGATGGGACAGTCCCATCTTCACCTTGTTGAGTTTCAACCATATTCATCTGAGGAACACTATTGGCATCGCAGTGCTCATTCATGTGTACTACTATAAAAGTACCTTCTGTGTCCGAAATTGCCTGAGCAAGGATATCACAAACAGCTTGCACCAAATACTTATTGCATTTTTTAACATCAACCTGTCATAATGAAGCAAATATATAAACGTATTTTAATGCAATGTACAATTTTGAAAAAATATCTGTAGAGTATTATTTGGGTATGTTTCATGCTGTAAATAGTGCTAGGAAATATAGGCATAAAAGACAAAATCTTTGGTTTTTGATACTATGTAAGTAGAACTTTGGGAATCACTAAACATACTAAATAAACAAAAAGAAATTTAATTACAAAGTAAGAGTGAGTAAATGAATTCAAATGTGTCAGCCAAGTGTGTAGGGAGGTGCGTGTGCATGTAAAAGTATATATATGTGTGTGTGTGTGTGTGTGTGTGTTACCATGCAAACCCAATTTCCAGGACAAACTATATCAGACTAAGCCAAACTAATACATCCTGCCGCTTGTGGGATAAACCAATATATCTTGATATTTTTAGGTAGTACTGGTTTTCATTCTTCTCAACATAATGATGAAACGACCTTGGACAGGTTTCATAATTCACAGTTCGCGTGCAAATGTTGTCACCTAACCTAACTCAGCCTAAACCTGGTTTGGCCTCATAAAATCGTATGCATCCTGAAGCTATTAGTATGTATCAGTTTGGCCTAGTGCCATCTAGTTTTCCCTGGAATCGGGTTTGGCCTGTAACGTATGTGTGTGTATTTTGTAAGTGCTGGCTTTTTTTATCTCCAAAAAAAGTATTCTAGATAAGAAAAGAGTTTCAAAAAAAGATTACGTTTTTTTTTGAGGGAAAAAAGGTTTCAAAAAAGTTACATTATTTGGAGGGAGAAAAGAGTACAGAATTATTTATTTATGATTTGATGGACATTTCCAAAGTTATTTCAAGGCAAACTTTGTTTTTTAAATGGAAACCTATTTAAATTTTTAGCAGCATCTTATTTTATGCCAAAAAATCACAACTTTTGTGTGAAACATTTTTTATTCCATCCTTGTTTTCTAAAATGGGCTGGAATTATGGGACAAACAGAGTTGTAAAATCCATGTGTTTGGGTTTACATAAAACTTAAAGATTTATCATAATCTTAATATTTTTTTATGATTAAATTACTTTCTCTTGATATAAAGTATAAAGTAATAAACAAAGAGTGGGAAAACAGGAGGCTAATATCAGAATAAAGGCAATACATAAAGAGAAAAATAGGTAGAGATAGTGAAAGAAAAATTGTATGGGATAGGTAAAGAAAGAAGAAGAGAAGGCGAAACACTTAAAGAAATGTGAAGAGAAGAGATGGTATAAGGGAAGAATTAATTTTTTACTCGATGTTACCAAGGAAAACAAAAATTTCTTGAAAATAAATGTATTTAAATTGTATTTGTATTTACAAATTATTCGAAGGATTGATGGTTGTTTGAATGATTAAAGGTAAAATATATATTCCTGCATAATTTTAAGAACAGTTGTTAAATTAATAGTTTGTTTATATGGATATTTAACATGAATAGTTACATGATTATATCATTTTATCAATCTAAAATATAGTTTCTTCTGTCAATCTTTAACTATACTAAAATTTCTACAGTAAATTTCTTATTCACCTGAAATTAGATTTAGCATTTCCTTAGCAAAGGAATAATGTTAGGGTGTCCAGCTAAAATAAATTTTAAAATTCCCTGAATATTCCAGGCTTTTAAAAGCCAATTTAAAACTTTTACAGTCATTATATATTACAAACATTATCTTATTACAACTACAACATAATGTTATAGTATTTTTTGAAACAAAAACATTCTGAAATTCCATTACTCCATGAAGGGGTTAAAGGATTTTAGCCTAGAGTGAAGGGCTATTGAGTAGTTCGATCTATGTTAGTGTTAAGTGAGATTATATTGAGACATTGAAAGAGCGCGTCTTAAACCAGTACAGTTTAAAATTGTTGCAAGACACCTTTTTTAGTTTCTTCTTCTTATAACATAATTGAATTTTCCCGCATGCCCATAGCCATGACTTAACTTTGGCTAAAGACGTGGGTTAGAGTGGTGAAAATATGACACGAAAATCATATGTTGACTTTGAGAATTAAGATATGAACGCTCAACTGGGACAACTTTGCTAATAGAGATTTGCGGTAAGTATTAACTGGAAGAAAAATGTTATTTTGACTATTGTAAATTAACTTTGCATATTATACAAGTGAATATGTGAAAAATCCAGAAATTTGATCAAACTCCCTGACTTTTCTCTGTTTTCCAGGTCACTGGACACCCTAATTATAATAGAGTAAAAAGTGCACATATGACAATAACAATGTACACATCCAAATATTAAATGTAAAATAATATTCGGTTTTCCCACTGTTTTTGTTGATTGATATTTTTAAGAGGATATTAGAATTTAAAGGGGTTGTACCAAGTTTCAATCGAAGTATTATCTAAACATAGTCTCTTGTTCAAAAAATAAGTTGTGTGCCCATAGGAAAGTAGTAATTATTGGCCAGTTTATACTAATGAAACTCAACTTCAATTTCAGCACTATTTAGGAGTAAGGGTGAAGTTCAGTTTATTATTCTAGTCACTTTTGTTATATGACCTATTGGATAGCAATGGCAGAAAACTACAAAAAATTATGTAAAAAGTTACTTACAGAAATTGAATATAGTCGATTTCTGTGAGCAATAAGTCCTGATTCTAAAAAGTGGTATTAATTGATAATTTTAAAGAAAAATATTAAAATAGTAATTTTACAATTATATTAACTTATCACAAACCTCTTTCCAATTAATACCAGACTTATCTGTCAAGAGAGATTTAAAAATAAATGCCTGGACAGGAGCTAAAACAGCACAAGGACCACCATCGCTTTGTACAAGAGCCGTTGGTTCATCTTTACTGAAGTGGAAACCTGAGCATATAAAATACATACAGATGATATATTGAAACTAAACAATGAAATCTATAGGCCTATCCATTCAATCCCAACTTAACTATATTAGAGAATTCTATCAGATTTTATCTTTATTTGTCAATGAAAAATGAAATCATTGAAATATTTTACAGCTCATTTTGGGCTTGTAACATTTAAAATTATTATTAAGTTTAATTCTTTGAGAAAAGTAGGTTTTTTTAACACCTCGTCTTACTATTCGTTTAGGTCATACACATTGAATAGAATTATTTAATAGATTTCTAAATTCAGTTGACTATATAATGCCCTTATTCATTAACCAAAGTATGTTTTGTTAAGTTAACTAAGTATATTTTTACACACTAGCATAGTGTGTTTTTGGTCACACGAACAAATAAAAGAGGAAGGGGGAAATCCTATAAAAATAGTTTTTTCCTTGGAAATAATATTAAAATCACTCTCCTAGCAAAAAATTATAATTATCTCTACTACTTAGGCTAAGTGTCTGTCTGTAGGTCTGTATGTCTGTTCACTAAGATCTCTGGAACCAATTGAGAGTGGGTTTACACTTGATACAAACCACATTACACCCATTTAACCTCAGGTTAAGGAGGAGGCAGAGGACAGGGCATTTTGGCGATCTAAGTTCATTGACAAAAAGAATGGACCTGTCATGGTACAAAACACCTAATAATAATAAACTGAAAAGGAAATTAAAAATTTTGTTGGGTAATGTCTTATATAGCTATTGTTTTACATTTCCAATGATATCATTATTTTTTTCCTAAAATAATTAAATAGTCAAATCTCGGTTAAACTGTAGTTATGTAAATGTATTATAAAACTGTGAGTGAGATAGGTCACTTTTACTTCTCGTCCTCCATTTATAACTGCCACTAGGACTTAGTTTCCCTGGAATTAGAACAAGAATGAGCAACATTCTTACATCACAGTTAGAAAAGTGATTAGAGAGGGGTAAAGTTGGGAAGGGTGGTGTGTTCAATGACCATTCTAGTTTTTACCTTAGATGGATGAGTAAAAATATGTATGTTAGCAAACTATTTGTGACTTATAGTTCATACTTAAGTTATATACTCTGCTATAATTTCTTGTGTTTTTGGTGCCTTTCACTCTTCAGATAGGCATACTTTTTTTTATGAAACTGGAATACATAACTACTACATGATAATTTTCTAGCTATAAATTATTGTGTTTTTGTTGGTGTCTTCTCAATCTTAGTACTTTTTTTTAAATATTCACTAACTAAACATAGTCCATGCATTTAAAATGCATAAGGTACCTGCAGGTAATAATGCCTAGCTAAGGTCGATTTGAAATAAGATTTTAAAAAAATGCAAATAATAATGTGATAATTCAATTATTTCTTAGATTGGGTGGTCAAGGATATATCTTCCTAGCCACCCATAAGAAATTGTGAGTTAGTGCCTTTTATTTACAGCACTAATGATGAAAATCAAGCACTAACCAGCACTAACATAGCACAAGCGATGGCTGTATTAAGAAAATGGATATCTTGATAATTTCTTAGACCGGGTGGCCAAGGAGATATTTTCCTAGCCACCCATAAGAAATCGTGAATTAATGTCTTCAATTTACAGCAATAACGATGAAAATAGAGCACTAACCAGCACTAACGTAGCACAAACGATGGGCGTTTTCAAAAAATTAATATATCAATTATTTCTTATATTGGGTGGACAAGGAGATATCTTCCTAGCCACCCATAAGGAATCGTTAATTAGTGCCTTCAATTTATAGCACTAATGATAAAAATCGATCAATAACCAGCACTGACATAGCACAAACAATGGGCGTTTTCAAAAAATGGATATCTGGATTTTTGGCCTAGGAGATCTCTTCCTAGCCACCCATAAGAAATCATGAATTAGTGTCTTAAATTTACAGCACTAACCATGAAAATTGAGAACTAACCAGAACTAACATAGCATAAACCATGGGTGCTTTCAAAAACCGACTGGCTAAAAGTCTGGTTGCCAGGGTGTTACACATAGCAATTGCACACCTATTTATTGAAAACATTATCATATGTTTTATTAAAATTAGGACAATGTTCTCATTACTGTACTAAAATTTTCAAGGGGGGGNAATATAATAATAAAACAACAAAACATGAAAAAAAAAATTACATAAAATAAGCATGAGAACAAATCATTAATGTAAGATAGGACTTTACTTTTACTTTGTCCTTCGTTTTTTGCTGAAAAAAGAAGTTATTGATGAATTATTTCATACCCGCCTCGGTGGCGTAGTTGGCTAACGCGCTAGTCGTGTTGAGCTCGACCGCTGAGGACGGGGAGCTCGAGGTTTTCCACTCTCCCTCCAAGCAAATGCGGGTTCACTTCTTCTAATTCACCCTTCCCAATTCCTAATCCATTAACGTAATTATTACTTAAAGCGTATAACCCGAACAAGTAGTAAGACGAGGTGCTAAATAAAAAATGATTTCATCTGCATGCATTTTTTTTTGTCATCTTCTTCCATCGCTTTCTCCACTACTTCTAGCATGAGTTGTCCCGTGGAGAATCCACTATGTCCTTTTTCTGAGCAGCCTCCTTAATATGTTTTATTGCATCACTAAGCAACATTTAAGCAATCATCCTCTTCTCGTTGTGTTCTTGTCTCAGCTTTTTCAGTATTGCTTCATTCTCTTGAATACTACCCTTCACTGTTTATCTCCTTCAACCTTTCTAGCTCCTCTGCCTTTTTTCTTTCATTCTTTTCTTTAATCGCACACTGTTAGTTAAAGAATTTCTTGTGTCTGCTACACGTCAATATTGCTTGAAAGCTATCATATACTAGTAATTATTATTACTTATAATAGTAATGATAAACATTTATGGATAAATTATAATTTGCTAACATAAGAAAAAATACACTATGAATGGAAAAGAGAGACGAGCTGTGTGAATGACCGACTTTCATCACAGTTGATGATTCATTTAAATTCTAAATAATAAACTAATGAGAATGAGGGAAAAGAAGTTAGGTCCATTCTACACTAGTATTTAAAACGCTAACAGCCACGCCATTATATAAAAACCCTTGCTATCAAGTTAGGAAATAAGTTTTCGTCTATACTAGCGTTTTTACCGCTACCTTAGCTGGCGATTAGACAGAGATGATAGTGTATGAGCAAAAAGAAGAGAAGGAAAGAAAGCAATAAATACAACCAGGTCTTTCATTCACTTTATCAATGACATGTATGTAGTTTAATATTGATAGATAAATGGGCAGTACAATATTGGTAGCAAGTGAATCACTCAAATTTCAGCCAGGTTGCCATTGTTTCATTACTTTGAATTTTTACTTTGGTAAATTACTTTGCAATTTGTTTATGAGCTTCTGTGTGGGAGTCATCATGCAAAGAAAGTAGTAATTAATTTTTCGTCTCCATTATGAGTATGTGCACTTTCTAAAACTAATTTGTTATATAAGCATACAACTTACTAACTTATTTCTAAGGCATACAAAAATAATCACTGCTCAGATTGTAAATTGACCAAAGATAATTTTATAGCCCTTCTGGAAATTAAATTAAGGACCCTTGCTTCAATAGGTGAACTAAAAACAAAATATGCCGCTAATAGCAAGACTGTTTAATAGACTAAACAATGGAATTTAAAAAAATCCATTTGATAAATAAAAGAATTGTATAAATTCAGTGAATGAATGAATGGGGTTGGCCCTATTTCATGCCTTAACAATGAGTTTGTTTCAAATAGCTTCAATTTATAGAAGAGTAATTAAATTAGGCCTGATTAGATTCCAAATATACGAGCAATGTCATATAGAAGGAATAGAAAGATAACATACTTCTTAGGCACATGACAGTGTTACCATACTAACAAATAGAAAATTGGGGCACTTCTATAGCCCAGTGCGCCACACTTTTATCCATGTGCCTGTCTGTGGGGGTAAGGTGATACTCATTTTACATGAATATTTATTTTCGTCACTAGTACATTTCTACACTATTCAGAAGTGATTTAATTTTAATTAATAGATGCATTATAATCATTGTTAATTATTTGTATTCCATTTAGAAAATAACACAAATCTATAAAAGAGGGGATTTTTTTACATCTACCAAAAAAAATGGGAGAAGTCCCATGAATAAACAAACTTACATAATAAAGGCAAGATACTTTGTTTGGCACTTAAGATGTGAGGAAGGTGCCTACCACAAACATACTTCCTTCATATAATATCCACCTGTAGCACCATCACTCTCTTATGAAGATACCTTCTTTGCTTATTTCTGTTTCTGTCTTTCCAGGATGATCTGCTTGTATGTTTTGTATTTTGTTATTCCAGAACATTTTTGAACAATGCAGGCCAGGACTTCCAACTAATTAAATCTTTATGCATATTTCTAACAATGGAACTTCCATTCTTTCGCTCTCTCTTTTTATATATATATATACATACATATGTTGTGTGTGTGTGTTTACGTGTGTAGTCAATGTTTTAAGTGTCAAATGGCTAGTTGGATTTGTCATTCAACTGTGCAGAGTGGATGACCAATGATAAATTGCAAGGTGAGATGGAGAGTCGGCTCATATTATTGACAATGCTATTAATAGCTATGGAAAATAGCTTCACAAGATTAAAATTCTGCCTTGTGCTACACCATTTTCCCAGCAGTCAAAAAAGAGACTAAAATTTAAATATCCTCAGACAAAATGGGCTTTCAAGTAAAAAAAAATTGAAATAAAACTGGTTAAATTATCTATGAACCTTCAATAGTAGACAAACCAACATAAATTTCATTCAAAAGAATGGGTTTTTTTCATCCCTACCATCAGGCCGATTAAGATTTTAAAAAATGCTATGCTCTTTTCAATCCATAATAACTCTTTAAGTCCAATTATAGCTTGTATTTTAACTTTAATTCAAATTTTAAGTTCATCAATAATTTTAGCCATATTAAACGATCAAAAATTAGCTTTTTTAATTTGACCTTAATTGGGGTATGGCTAATTTTTATTTATAGGTTGAATACGGAAATATACAGAGTACTTTTATACCTCTACTCGTTATTTCTTTTTAGTAGGTATCACACTTTACTTTGGTTAACAGTTAATTAGTTAATTTACTACTTTACTTTTCTTTCTTGGCCGAGCTCTCAAAATATGAAATTATTCGAGATGGCTCTTTACCCAATGTTTTTGCTTGTATGTATGTTTCTTAATTGGCCTTATTTGTCCTCGAGTTTTAAAACTTTATAGTACTCCAATAACTCATGAGCTAACTGCAGTTTTTCAAAGGTTTTTCTTTTCAGTGCAGATGTAATTCATGATGTTTGCTCAAGGAGTTTGTCAACTGCAATATTTTTCTAGACTTTTCTTTTCATAACAAAATGTTTCGTCATACTATCAAAAGCCTTCTTTTCTTCAATTTTACGCTTAGGGTTTCTTCTTTTGTCCTCTCTCCTTCTCTTTACTTATTTTCTTTAACTCCCTTTTCCTCGGCTTGGTTTCCTCTAAGCCGTGATGATACTTCTTGCATTTATTCTATAGCCGATGAGCTCTTTTGTGATTGGAACACAAGTAGGTTTACTATCATAAAACTTCAAGGCATCTATGACATTCAATCTGTCTTTCTTTCTTTCAGAGCAGATATCTGCTTTGTAATCACATGTTCAGATGTTTAAAAGCTTCTATCAACATCACTATTACCACGTGGCAATGACTTTTGTTACTTCCTTGTATTTTTTTTATTCATTACATTCTTTACTTCAAAAACTTCTTTCCCAAATGTTTCAAGGTCTCTGTCATCAAAGAAGCGGTCTAACTTTGTACCCGGGAAAGAAACTTAACCATTTTTAAAGACATCAAGCCTGAATTTCTGCACCTTGCCTAAAAAATTATATTGAAAATCATACAAATTTACATAGATTATTTAAAAAAAAAAAATGAATGTACCCATTTTTAGAGACTTTAAGGGACCAAGTATGAGCCTTGGTCTAGGTTTAAAGACTTTATGACTAAGTGACTTAAGGCCAACTGAATTAATGTAAAGTTTGTTTTTAGGCTGATCGACTTTACATGAAATAATTTAGAGGCTATTTATTTAAAGTATGCTTCTGTTGTCTTATAACAGGGTGGCTACAAAACATATTTTACAGAATTCCCTGACCTTTCTATGTTTTCCAGGCAACATTTTTCAGTTTTCCCTATTTTTTCCAGTTTTATTGGTGGATGATGACTTTTGTTTTATTTATTATTGATCATATATTAAAAAAAATTGTATATACTAAACAAACAGTTTTATAAGTTGTTTTAAAAATTAAAATGTTATTTTAGTTAGGTATTATTTACTTTTATTTTAGCGTTTATTTGCGAAATTAATGAAATATTTGACATATTTTCTAATTCCCTGACTTTTCCTTATTTTTAGTTAAATTCCCTGACTTTTCCAGGTTTTCACTATCTGTAGCCAACATGTATAAAACACATCTTATAATTTCGTGTTATATTACCAGATGGTGAGGTGTGTCATATTTAATTAAATGGTATTTACTATAGTTTATGATTCCCTATAGTCTTCTTTGAAGTTAGTACTGACCAAAGTCTAAGCTATATGGACGTGTCTACTCTTAACATCCATTCATTGTCATGCATTGAAGCCATAAAGCACAAGGATTGCCACATAATAGCATGTGCTCAATTCAAATATTTAACACAGGGAAAATGATATTTACTGCAAGAACATAAATATCAAACACTTTATTTTGAATCATGGAAAATGTGAGTTGCTATTTTGAAATATTCATTTTGTACTGTGAGTTGGTGTGTTACGGAATACCGAAAACTCACAAGCTACTGAGTTGTCAATCTGAAAATACTGGAAAGATGACTTTTCCAAGAACTTAACTAATGGAATACAAACACAGCATCGTACAAAACTTACGGGTTACACTAATGGAAACCCTATTATTGCATTGAGTGAACCGTGTCATACAATTTGTTTGGCTTAGTTATAAATCTTAAATATTTTTGTGACCAAGATGAATGTATTGAAAATTGTAGAAATAAAGAAGTATTAATTTGGTTTTCCTTCGACACACAAGTAATTATAGCTTTGGCGATAAAGTGTTAGACTAGAGCAAGGGTCGGCAACCAGTCAATTGCATGGCTATTTTCAGTTGATTGCTTAACAAAATGTATATTGTAGTTCAAAGTTGATCTTTGGATCTTCTACACATGAAAATTTATCAAATTCTTTCATATAATTTTTGGTGACATAAAAATAGCTTTGATCGGTCATAATTGGTAATTTTATTATAATCCCATCTTAGTGGTGATGTGTCTAATAAGCAAAGGAAAAGTGAAAGATGCAAATAGTTTATATACAAGTGCAGGCTTAGACTCTGACATATAGAGCAGATTCAAATTGTTTAAAAAAGTTTACCTTTGTTTATAAATTTTAGCGCAAAGAACCTGCCCCTGTTCCTAGGCATTCTGAGGCTTCTCCTACTACTGTAGCTTTGTAGTTTTAAATGTAATGGCTAAGAATTAAAAAAACCTTTCACCAATGGTGAATTCATGAAGACCTTTACTTAACATGCTATTTAATTAGTTGCAGAATTCAAAATAAAATAAAAATATTATCAGCTATTGGTTCTGTTCAACTATCAGTTTGCACTGTGACACATCTATTTGAGCTTATGGTCACAGATTTAATAGAAAAAACTTAATGATCTACAACCCAGAATTGGAGGACTCAAGATTGCTAATATATTTAATATATTTTGAATTTATTCTTGATACTATTGAATAGACTAAATTTGGTACTTCAAAGTAAAGGGAAAAAATTACAAACACAATTTATGTGATTTAACTATTTTTAAGAAAATTTATATTTTGGTTAACCAATTTACTTCTTCAAAATGATAATGATTTTGATTACAAAAACTTTGAGCTGGAAAAAACACTCAAGATCATCGAACATCTAAGAGACTAGTTTTCTTGAAAATTTGCAATATTTGGAAAACTAGAACCATAACAAGATTTATTTTAAACTAATTTTCTCTTAGCAATGTTCAAGATAAATCTCAGGAAGTTCATTAAGTATTTAATAATCTTGATTCTGCTACATTGGAAATAAAAATCATCTCAATCTAAAATTAAGTTTATCTCGAAACATTATGCCTTTGGTGACCAATCAGTGTTGAGAGGTATCAACATTTTCTATGTTTCATAACAGTTTATGTTAAACTAGGCAACTTTATAATAACTATAAAAAAAATAGTAGGTAGGTTAATTTGAAATTTTTCACATTCTATATTTTAACTCTGAAAGGTTTGTACAGTAAGTTGATCAAGGCCCCAAAAAGGTTGCCGACCCCCAGACTAGAGTGTCAATGATATCATGAATGATGAATTAATTAAATATTTTAAATTTTACTTGAGTAAAAAAGATTGTCAATTCAAATTTAATATTAATATAGTCATATTTTTTATTTATTATATTTTTTTAAACATAAATATTAGTGACAGGCCAATAAAGTGCTTCCTATCCCAATAGTGATTACTTTTATTGTTCTTTTTGTAAATAAAACATTGTTGGTCAATTATTACCGTCAAAACGTTCATGTTTGTTTACATTTGTAGTTCACTATATCGCAGACAGATGTCTCATGAATTTAGTCTTAAAAGGCCTTTTCAAATAATAAACCGTTAGTGATGCTCTAGCCAAGCACTGTACCGGTCGTGCTATAAATTGTGTTAGCAATAGTTAATACATATTGTGTATTTCGATCACTACACTGCCCAACAGGTTATGGGCCCAGGTTACGCGAGTTACGCGATCAGAAACAAAACAATATTTTGATTAAACGAAAAGTTATAAATCAAAAAGGTGCAGAAGTTGAACGTTTCGTTATCCTAAGAAAATGGCGCACGCGAACGCGACGCATTCAACACGACTCGAGATGTTGTCCCATGACAACTACGATACATGGAAAATACAAGCCGAAGCCTTGTTAATAAAAGATTATACATGGGGATATGTGTCAGGAGAAATACCACAACCCGAAGTGGGTGGCGAAAACGCGGTGCTTGTTGCCGTGCAAGCTGCACACAAAGCTTGGTTAGCGGCCGATCGGAAGGCAAAAGCTGATTTGATCCTGTCCATAAAGCCATCTGAATTAAAACCGATTTGGGGATGCGTTACTTCACGCGATGTATGGATCAAACTAGAATCAATCTACGCATCAAAGGGGTCTGTTCGCAAGGAAACAATGCTCCAACGTCTCAAACAACACAAGATGCAAGATGGCGACGATGTGACTGAACATAAACGGCGACCTGTTGACGATCATGCTTCTATATAGTCTCCCCAGCAGTTATGACAACTTTCGATGTGCAATCGAATCCCGCGACAATTTACCTGACGCTGAAACGTTGAAAGTGAAAGTTTTGGAAGAACATAACGCGCGTGCTCCGGAAAATGGAAGTTCCGCCATGTTTGTCAAGTCAGGAAAACAGTTCGTGAACCGACCAAAAGGTGGTACGAGCAGTAGTGCTGGATCCGAACAGAAACGTAAACAAAAACCACAACCAAACTATAAATGCGGTTTTTGCAAAAAGAAAGGACACAGGGAGGCCGATTGTTTCTTTAAAAAGAAGTTGAGCGAACAAACAGCAAATAAAGCTGACGAGGCCCATTGTTGTTTTTTCGTTGACAAAGAAATTACAAAATCAAGCAATATAAACAACCTTTGGTGCATTGATAGTGGTTGCACATCTCACTTATGCAACAATGAACATGCATTCACGAGCAAGAAGAAAATGTACGGGAATCTTAAACTTGCCGATGACAGCGCCACGCAAGTAAAAGCGAAAGGTGACGTGCAAATCACCACCGCGAACAGTGTGACAGACTCTATCACATTGAAAGACGCCTTATATGTACCCGACCTCCGAACGAACCTCATCTCTGTGGCAAAAATTGTTGACAACAACAACAAGGTGACATTTGAGAAAGATCGCGCGCTCATAAAAGGTATAAACGGTGACATTAAAGTTGTTGCGAATAGAATTGGTGACTTATTCTACTTATGTGAAAGCGATCAGCAAGCGTGCATGGTCACAGGACCAAAAGTTCTAAAAAGTGAATTAGAAATTTGGCACGCTCGACTTGGTCATTTGAATTTGAGGGACATGGTCAATATGCTCAAGAACCAATGTGTGATCGGTTTAAAATTCAATGACTCAACTGACTTAAAAAACTGTCACACCTGTCTAGAAGGAAAAATAACATCAACTCCCTTCACCAAACGAGAGGTAACCTCAAAAGAGCTTCTGGAGTTAATCCATTCTGATGTCTGCGGGCCGATGAGGGAAGCATCTCAAGGTGGCGCACGTTATTTTGTAACCTTCATAGATGACTACAGTCGATGGTGTCAAGTATATTTCCTTCGTCACAAGGGAGAGGTCACTGAGAAGTTCATTGAGTTCAAGAATCTAGCCGAAAATCAAACAGGGCATAAGATAAAAGCTCTTCAATCGGATAATGGCAAAGAATATTGCAACGACAAAATGGATTCCATCCTCAAACGTGCAGGCATCCAACGACGTCTAACAACTCCGCACACCCCACAACAGAACGGTGTCGCAGAAAGGAAGAACCGCACTCTGGTTGAGGCTGCTAGGTGCATGCTATTAGAGTCTGGAATGACACTGTCCTTTTGGGCCGAAGCCATAGCGACAGCCAACCACATCCGAAATCGATGCACAACAAAAGGGTTGTCCGAAGGAACTCCATACGAAAGATGGTTGGGAAGACGGCCGAATATCTCGCATCTTCGTATATTTGGGGAGAAAGCCATCATCCTCGACAAGTCTCCCAATAAAGGAAAGTTCGAGCCCAAAGGAAAGAAAGGGGTCTTTGTTGGCTACTCTGACTGTTCCAAGGCCTACCGGGTATGGCTACCAAGTGAACGAAAAATCCGTGTCTCCAGGGACATAAGATTCTGTGCCAAGCCTGGGCCCGAACACACATCTGGAGACTTTCTTCAAGAAGAAGAAATATCCCGTCAACATGAAGGAGGAGGGTTCAGTGAAGAAGAGTCCTCGCAAAAGTACGTAGAGATCAGTCCGAACGCTCTGGAAGACTATGAACCATTTCATGGATTCGAGGTGAATGATGACTCCATGCTCGACATTGGAGAGCGACAAGCTCATCAAGGTGCCAAAGGCACCGAATCCGACATGCTGGCCGAGCGAGGACCCGGCAGACAAAAGTTAATGCGTACCGGAAGAAGGGGTCGCCCCACTAAAATATACCAGCCTGCGGCCAACCGGAAACTTGCTCTCAACAATGATCTGCCATACGATAAAGATGCTGGGCATTCAAGCACTGCATCATCTCAACAAACTATGGAGCACAACAACGTTCAAAGTAACAGGGAAGATGGATCGTTTCATAATGCCCCAGTTGCGATGAATGCCTCAGAGATACATTGACAGTGCCATGAAGGGGCCAGATCACGAGGAATGGTTCGAAGCAATCTATTCTAAGATCAGATGCTTGGTCACCAACGACACTTGGGAAATCATTGATAGGCCGACCAACGATAGAGTGATTGACTGTAGGGCGGTTCTCCAAAACAAGTAAAACCCGATGGAACATTACTTCGAAGGAAAGCAAGGGTGGTAGCAAGAGGCTTTGCCCAAAGACCAGGAATCGACTTTGTGGACACTTTTGCTCCAGTTGCCAGGATTGAATCATTTCGATTACTCATGGCATTGTCGGCTAAGCTCAACTTAAAAGTCTCACAGCTCGACATTACAACGGCCTATCTTACTGTTGACATCGGCACACTAACATTCATGGAACAGCCGGACTTGCTTGTTGAGGCACTACAAAAGATGATTAGGACTGAAAATGATGACAGCATTGTTGGGAAAGCAAAAGACATGCTTCATAAACTGAAATCCAGTAACAAAGTCTGCAAACTTCGGAAGGCCATTATTGGGCTCCGTCAAGCTGGTCGACAGTGGCACGCTAAATTAAGCGCAACCTTAGAATCCATCGGGTTGCAGCCCACAAACTCTGACCCATGCGTGTACGTTGATAGTCGAAGTAAACACCAAGTCTATGTGCTCATCTATGTTGATGACATATGTTGTATACCCTATCTTTCTTGAGGTTATTTGCTTTCAATAAATTGTTGTTCATATCTTTTTGAATCTTAATAAAAATCTCTTGACTATTATGTTTGTATTTACCTTTTCATACGTTCATCCTTAGGTAGGATACTGCAATTAGAATATGTTGTCTAATAATCAAACCAGAGGTGTAGTCACGTTCTTGATTAATGACTTATATTATTGAGGGTGACCGTGGGTACGAGTCCCGCAATAGTTCTTATTGCGTGTGCTGGGCTTAAGTTAGGTTTTGCCCAGTTTTTCTTTGCTCTTTTTACTCACTCAGCACACTAACTTTTTTGCTAACTTATGTTATTATTTTTTTATTTATTTTGAACACGCCTAGTTAGGCGTAACGGTTCAGCTTGATTGTTACCTATTGACTTTAGAACTCAAAATTGAGGGGGAGTGTTGGAGTTCAATTATTACCGTCAAAACGTCCATGTTTGTTTACATTTGTAGTTCAATATAACGCCGACAGATGTCTCATGAATTTAGTCTCAAAAGGCTTTTTCAAATAATAAACCGTTAGTCATGCTCCAGCCAAGCGCTGTACCGGTCGTGCTATACATTGTGTTAGCAATATTGTGTATTTCGATCACTACTCTGCCCAACAAACATCAACCTGGAGGTTGTGCCAATCACATGCCACTGTGTGAACCATGAGCTATTTTTAAGATATTGGGAGATTTCGCTGATAAAAATGGATTTAACATGAATAAGGAATATTCAGGATTTTGATATTAACAATCAAACAAACACATACATTGACTAGGTTAAAATTTATAATGTCAACAAATTATTTAATACAAACACACACTTAGAATAGAATTAAATTACTAACGATAAAACATCTAATAACTACCTATTCGAATATTTAAACAGTCACTAATAATGTTTATTATCAACACATTTCACAAGTTACTAGTCAGTGTTAAAGTCACCCATGTCATTCACTTAAGTTGCCACTGGATTCGGCGCACAACACACCACGCTGTTCTGCGCTAAATGAATTCTGGACACGCTGGCTCCCTCCCTATACAAGATAGCATGATAACTGGACATGCTAGCCCACTCCCAGGCAAGCAAGCCCGAAACTGGGCATGTTGGTCCACTCACTTCCCTTGCCTCACTCGGACTGGGGTCCCCCTTGCTAATGCCAACCAAGTATATATATAGGGGTCACAGTTTAGAGTCTGAAATCTTCCATTTCTAGACAAATATGCCGAAAAAATGACCCGAAACTTCCGAATGTGTCACATTCCTTTCAAATATGTTCCCCTCCTGTGACCTATAAGCTCCCTGGCAGTAATGGCTGGCTAAACAGGGATGGAGAGAGAGAACAGTGAGGGCAAACAAGTGGCAAGGGCACCGGCTCTACAGTTGGATCCTAATGTTGTTAGACTAATTTTTAAGTGAGATTATGATGGTAGTCTACATAGGCTTAACTACTATGCATGTTTATAGAAAAATTTAAGATTAAAAAAAAACTTATAATAATAACGTTGCTGAATGTTGTGAAATCCAAATAGGAAAATAGTAATAGTTATTTCAGTTTGCACAATGGTTATCTACCTACTTGTGCATTTTAATTAAATCCATACTCAAATATTGAACTGAACAAGCTTTTAAAAGTAGCCTGAGTAAAATCATTTTGTGTAAAAGACTCTTAAAAGTTGTTTAACATTGCTAGGGTTGTATTAAGTAAAAATGATGTATATTATCAAGAAATGTGTAGGCCTATTGGCTTAGATAAATCTTGAGAATGCTGTCTTGAATAAAAAGGAAAAAAAATCAACCATTATTATTAAATAATAGTTTAACATAGGGAAACATTTTGTGTGAACAGAGGTCCTCCTGCCCTCCACTTTATTTCCCATGTGAAAAGTTCTACAGTTTTGACAAATATGTTTAACAGTTTAAACAACAATATAAAGTCAAGACTTGTAGTCAAAATCCACATTTAAGGTTATATTTACAGGCATTCTGATATTGGTGTCTATATATAAAACTTCTTTCAAACATTGTAGTTTTTACACATATACAGGGTGGTTTTTAAAGTTGCACAGTAATATATCTTTAAAAAAATTCATTTAAGAAAGGTTTATTACAAAAATGCTTAGTTTTGAGGCACTGACAAAACTACCTAATTTATTTTTTATCAGTGTAAGTCTTCAACGTCATCTCAAGGTCAACTATTGGTTTTCAAATAAGACCATGTATTTTTTATTGCAGATTCTTAATCTACAAACAAGTAACTTTTGCCTGAAACACTTTTTTACCCGAGTCTATTTTGATGATATTTAATTAAGTAGGTCTAAATGGTGTTTTTGGAACGGTTTTTTATTTCATTTTATTGCCTACAAAAAACTCTAGCATGTAAAAAAATACAAGCAAAACACTCTAACAAACAAAAAACAAACATTCGTTCATAAGGGTTGAAATGTTAAATTACAACAATAGTTAGAAATGATGGCATTCTATTTCGGTACACTTTCCAATTCACTTTATAAAAGAATTGTGAGTATTTAATAAAGTTTCTCGATCCCTGCAGGAAATTCTAATGTGTTCCATCATGTTTTCTGGAGTTGTTGGTACATCATGGTATACGCTTTCTTTCAGGTAATGCTATAAGAAAAAATCTTGTGATGTTAAATCTAATTATATAGCAGGCTAACTAATTGGAACACCTCTACAGATCCAATGGCCATTGTAATTCCAATCCAATACTTATCGACCAATTGTGGAATAATGGCCAGGAGCACCATCATGCTGAAACCAAGTTTTCTAGCAGCAATGGAAATTCTTGATCCAAAAAGATTCTGTATTTGTCTCCATTCAATGTACCGTCAATAAAAAAAAAAGGGTCAGTAAATTTGTGTCTAATAAGTCTGCAATGAAGGTTCACAGTCCAAGGGTGCCAGCTTTCAACTTGGCACAGCCACTGGAGATTTTCTGCACTCCAATAGCTTCCCCATGATTCATAAAGCTTGATTCATTAAATTCATTTTTTTTTAAATTTCTTATTTATACTTACTTGTTAAATTGCCTGTTGGTAGAATGCCACTTGATTGAGAAAAACTTATCCATTAAACTCTTGATTCTTTAACTACACAATAAAAAGATCTATGTGACATTGCATTTCTATCAGGAAAATTATCAGCATAAGGGAGAATAGGAGCATTGACTTTTCTTCTACATTCACCATAAATTAAAATCATTTCAATGTTTTCAGCAACAGAATAAAATACTCCATAGCTCACAATATGTAAATTTACAATAAACAAAAAACCTCACGTTATAAAGAAATAAGTATTCTGTTTAGTGTGGACATTTATTCATACGGATCAAAATGTTAAATTGGTGTAGTTATTACATAAACATAATAGGAACACCAATTTAATATTTTGATCATTATAAATGAGCATTTGTTTTTTGCTTGTTAGAGCATTTTGGTCATGAGTTTACACACTACAGATTCTAGTAGGCAATAAATTTAAATAAAAACTGTCACAAAAACATCATATACGTTTTCCTTTAATTTAAATATAATCAAAAATAAACCTTGAATAAAAAAGTGTTTCAAAAAGTGTTTTTTTCATAGTATACGATTCTGCAATAGAGAATACAGGGTCCCATTTGAAAAACCATAGTTGACCTTGAGACTTTGAAGACGTCAAATCAATAAAAAAATAAATTATGTCATTTTGTCAGCATCTCAAATCCAAGCAACTGTCTATGAAACATTTTTTATTAAATGCATTGTTTTTAGATATTTTGTTGTGCCAACTTAAAAAAGACTTGTATTTAATATGTGCATATATATTTATATATATATATATATATATATATATATACATACCGTTTCTTACTACCTGTTAAGGTTACACAAATATATGAAAACTACTATACTGGGGCAAGGATGAGGAGGGAAGCCTTTTAGAGGTAATCTACTCACATTTGTATGGAATAAGTGGGAAACCATTTAGGAAAATAAACCTCAGTAAACCCATCTAAATTTTCCTTGCTAACCCCACCTTAGAACATAGTTAAAATGAGCAAACGCAAGTGCATCCAGTTTGAATGGAGTATTGTGCGTAACAATACATCCCTTAAACCAAAATAACTGAGTGAGACAAGCACACTTCCTGACAATAAAGTCTGCCCCTTCCCCCAACTTCATGGTCAGTAAGTGTTTATGGAGGGCACTGCTTGAAACAGCAACATATACTTGGCCTAATACATTAGCAACTTCAATTGGTTCAGAAATGTAGCCGTCATAGACATTAAGTGCAGGAATTATGTTAATATTTGATATATAAAACCTTTCTAATACTTCCCATGCTACATTATTGATTGTGGAGTTAATGAAGGATGGACTAAACTTCTTTCAAGTTTGATGGCATCTCTCTATAATTACCTGAGCTTTAAAACTCTGAATTGACCTGCATAAGGTGATAAGGTGGAGACTATAGAGTTACATTGCTCTTCAACAATCACAAATTAATTAGCCTTTTGTTCCGCCATGGAACAAGAAGACAGTGGTGAAGATTTGGCTAATGAAATTTACAAAGCCTGAAGTACTCTCAAAGAAAAGTAAATTAACTGGGCACCAACATCAGGAAAATTACATTAATCAAAGTTTGCCCTTTCTTGCTTTATGGTCAAAATTCTTCAAAATCCAATAAGGTGGACAAGGGGCTTAATAAAAGAGATCTTCATAAGCGAGAATAGTGGTGAAATATTCACTTTCACAGAGGTCATAATGGACACAACTAAATTGAACAGCCAAGCATGTTAACCATTCAAATTAGAACATTTACTCTAGTAAATACCTATTTAAAATCATTTAAATATTATTAATTTTCTCTACCCCAACTCGTTCCTGACAAATATGCACCTTTCAGGGATGGTGTAGTAACAAATAAAAAAAAACACCTTAATCATAGAAGAAAGTAAATCTTTAAATGAATGGAATTGTCCAAACATGGCACCAAAAATATTTTAATATGATTTTTTTTTTCTTAGCACTGCATCTTACTACCCGTTCAAGTTATCTGCTTGTTTACTAACTATGTTAATGGTTTTATGGATTATAGAGGTTATCTTTATAGGAAGTTACCAGCATTTGCATGGATGGAGAATGGAAAAACCTTTTTAAAAACCAGCCTTAGTACACTCGACCGAGATTTGAACCTCAATCTCCTGATCATCGGCAGTCTAATCTACTACGAGAGTAGCGTATTAAGCCACCGAAGCAGGTATGGTTATTATTAACTATCTCAAACTAACAATAGCTAACCTTCCAGGCATCAACAACTTTTATTTTCTGAAATTTTGTAGCCAAGAAATATCTTACACATTGCAATACTATGTTAAAAAATACATCGTTTTGTTCCATGGTTTTATTAGATTTTTATTCTATTGTTAAAAAACATATTGGTTTTTTTAACATTTTATTACAGCTACTTAAAAAATTGTATTCAGTGACTCATGAAAGGTTATGGTTAGCTGAGATAATTTTCATTATTAACATTTTAAATATTGTGTGCCAAAATACCTGTTATTATGTGCTCTGACACTGTTGAAATATAATAGCTGTGAAGTTTCAAGTTTTCATTGAAAGGAGTGAAAGTCTACTTTAGGTAGTTTTATTAGTTGTTCAAAATATTTTTAATCAAAATAACTTAAAGTACTCTGTATTTCTGTTCTGATCTGACATATTAGCACACGAGAATATCTATGAGCGAGAGCAAAAGAGCATACCAGTTTTACAATGAAAGATATCTTCAAATACCTTCCAGAGTTATTTTACGTGGGGTAACCTGGCAGTTTAGGGGTAAGGTGTCAAGACTTCTATGCTGGCGGCCGGGGTTCAATCCTCGGTCCCGGCACAGATTCATCTGATTACCAAACCCCTCCTTCACCTCTAACAAGACATCTTGTGAACGTAGGGAATGACAGGCCTCCACCGTGGTTCGGATCCCACGTTAAACTGTAGGTCCTTCATTTCATCTCACAATCACCCTACCATTACACTAATCACCCTACCATTACACATTAGCGTAAGTGCGTATAACCCGAACGGGTAGTAAGACGCGGTGCTAATAATAAAAATAATAATAACATGGGACCGAAGGCTTTACTTCCCGTCCAAAGTAAGATGTGCTACACATTTTTATCACTCAAGAAAAATCAGTCGACCTTGGCTAGGTTTGAGCCCACTCACATCATTTCTTGTGGCGAGCACTTTACCCCAAGACCACCTAGGTCAACTTTAAGAAAATATTTATCCTTCAACAAACTTGGAACTTTAACATCTAGATTGGTTTGGAACATAATGATAGGTTTATGTTGATGAACCTTTATGTAAGTTCTCAAATTGACCCATTCCAGGCTTTATTAATCAACATGAGCAAACTTTTTGGCCATACAATTAAAAAATTATCATCAAGTGTTTCCATCCTGTGGCCGGGTCAGTTTAGTAAAATGCCTCTATCTTCCTATATTCTTCCTCAGTTCTTTAATTTATTCCATTCTTATCCTCTCATTTCTCTCTCATCTCTCAATGGGTTCGCCCTGTATAACACTTACTTACACTTCAAGGGCATTTCTCTTTTCTATTGAAGGTCTCTTACACGACTATAGAACAACTATCTCCGCTGTCTTCTTCCTCTTCTTTCTCCCCCCATACCATCAAGTCATTAGCAAACATCATGACTTTAATTCCTTCCCCCCCCCCGAGTTTTCCTGTCACTATGCTCATGACCATTTCCATTACCATTACAAATAGTAATGGTGAAAGGGCACTCCCCTGCTTCACTCCATTTTTTATTTGATAAAACTACGTTCTTCCACTCTGTCTTAACAAAACTCCTGTTATCCTCATACATGCTTTTCACTTTCATTAAAACTCCTCTTTCAACTTCGGCCTCCTCCATCGCTTTCCCTACTTTATTTCTATCCACGCTATCATATGCCTTCTACACATCCATAAACAGCTTACCATTACCAAGTCTTTCCCATATTCATATCGTCATTCCAACAGCTGTTGTATGGCAAATATTAGGTCTATTGTAGACCTCTGTTCCCTAAATTTGTTCTGTTCCTCTCTCTCCATCTTCCTTTCATTTTATTTCTTATTCTCTCTTCCACTATCTTCTCATATATTTTTCTACAGTGGCACATCAGCATTATCCCCCTATAATTTGTACACCTCTTCCTATCTTTTTTTCTTGGAAATAGGTATTATGAGTCCCTTTTCCCAGTATTTAAGTATCTTGTTCTCCTTCCAAACCACTCTCAGCAACCTGTATAACCCATTGTATACCTAAATAACATGCTGCTCTTATCATTCCCACAGTCAGTTCATCCCCACCAAGTGCTTTTCCTTGTTTCATCCACTTTAATGCGTCCTTCGCCTCTTTCTATGTGGAACCTCTTTCCTCCTCTATTGCTATTTCTTCCTGCTCATTTGTTTCACTCTCATCCCTTTCCTCTTCCGGGTTGAACATTTTCTCAAAATATCTCATCCACAGTTCTTTTTCTTCCTCGCATGTCTTCAAATTTCTTCCTAATTTGGCTATATAACACCTTTCTTCCATGTCCCGTTCCACCATTTCTGTCCATTTTTTTCCATCTAATCCTTCCTGGCTTCCCGTACAACTTGCTTCGCTCTTGTCTTTAATTAAAATTCTTCGCTCTTGTCTTTAATTAAAATTCAACTAAAATAAAACTTACTGAATTCACAAGAGAAACTTAGAATATTAAAAAGCTTTTGTTTATATGTTCATTGCATTATAATGCTGAATCAGGATCCTTTGTGTTATCTGAAATCATCTTTTCCTATACACATTAAATTAATTAATTCATGGCCTATTAATTTAGTAATGGATTAAGAGTTAAGTTTGTAAGTTAAATTGGGTAAGAACCATAATTACATATTTGAACTGTAGAAGTTTTGAAGTTTGGTTTGTATCAAAATAACTATTTTAAACATTAATTTGTATTTTTATATTTGTGACATCCAACAGGCGTGGCTGTTGTACTTGGTTTAGTTCGGGTGGATTCGTGCGTGATGTTATGTTGTGTAGTTTCATTTGTAGAATTTCAAGATTTTTTCATGTCTCATATGCAAGAGGTGAGTTTGTTACCAAAAAAAAGTGATATGTGGTTGTTGAAGATGAATATCCATATTAATTGTTTGTAAAAACAATAATTCTTTGACCGCTAGGCCTAGTTATATGTGTTCCACATCTTTTCGAAATTTGATTCTTTTGATATAGCCGACCGACATCTGGTTTCTTAAGAGTTTTTTTCTATCAAAATAACTAGCAAAAGTTTATTTTTATTTACATATCTATCAAAATGCCATATTAATTTGTTGACGTAGGTTTAATCATAGCATACGATTTAAAAAAACACATCTTTAATAAATGTACCCTATATTAGCAGTCAGCAGGTGTGTTCATAAAAATAGACTAAATTGATTACTAAATGATAAATTTAAAGTTGAAGTTTAAGTTCAAAGAATGGACATAAATTTGCCCAATTCATGAATTAGACAGTTACACTATTGGGGTGTGTA
This sequence comes from Timema shepardi, assembly GCA_902151425.1. Taxonomy (NCBI): domain Eukaryota; kingdom Metazoa; phylum Arthropoda; class Insecta; order Phasmatodea; family Timematidae; genus Timema; species Timema shepardi. The sequence goes on along the minus strand of CABFVX010000525.1, from coordinate 215,305 downwards.
AAATACTATTAATAATTTTAAATTAAAAAAACAAACAAAAAAACAGTTATTTCAAACTTCAATAATATTTTTCACTTTAAATACTTGACTGTGAGAATTATTATTTAAGGTAAGGTGGGGTAGGTGCATCACTGAATTTATATAGTTCAACTTTATCCATTTGTAAATCATACAATATTTGAACCCAATTAATGTAATTTTTACCATACAATCTCTTATGTGATTGGATTGCATGTAGCAAGATTAAACATAATGGTGAGAAAACTTCATTAGTTACTTTTTAAATTAAAATTGAACTGTCTGGATATGCACTTTCTCCTTGGTTTGGGGTAAGTGCATACTTACCCCAGAAATTAAATTCACTTCATACAGTTAAAAGTGTGGAGGAAGTGCATACTCTACAAACTTTAAGCTTCAAATGGACTTCTACAAATTGAATTTATCTCAAGGTATTCCAGAGTTATAAGCTTTTTAATAATCTATAATGTTACAAACTAATCTATAGCAAAAATAGAAAGAATCATTTTATATTTCTCTGCCCCTTAAATAAAATTATAATATTTTTTCTATTTCTTACAATAATGTTGGAACTGTGAAAAATAAAAGAATGTCTTCAGTTGGAAAAACACTTCTCATATTTACTATTTTGTATTACTATTTAAGCATATAACCCGAACAGGTAGTAAGACGCGGTGCTAAATATTATTATTATTACTATTTACACTTTCTAGTAAGCACTTTAAAACTAGTCCATTATTGAATATTATATTGAGAAAATGATATTGGAAATATTAATTCATCCCTGCGCCCAATTGATGGTCGGGGTAGAATTAAAACAAAGTCTTCATCACAGCATTCACTGCAGTCTTCATTTTCAGGACACTTAAATACCGCAGAAGAAATATTTTGAGACACTTTATAAATAAATCTTACATATGGCTGTCTTGACTCAATTTCTCAATTTTACCAACAAAATGCTTAGTACTATCTGTGGAGTGTGTACTGTAAGTTTCACTTTCTGAAGTAGTATCATCAATAATGTGAGGCATTTTTACTGTCTTGCATTGTTTTCTTCGGCTTGGGTTCTTGCTCACTTGTTAGGCGGTGTATCACTTCTTCACTTGTAATTACCTCTGCTCCTCTAGCAATTCGCTATCTGGTGTTGATTGTTGTTTGAGTACTTTTAACTGTAGACACTAACAGTTCTTCAAATGATAGATCTTGTAGTTTATTGCATACATTTACATTTGATTGAGAACTATTTATTTCTGTAGTTGTTATATTACTTGTGTCACATGGAGATAACATACTTTGCTGCTCAAATTGTAAGATGTTGAAGGCATAGAAAGCACATCAATATTCTTCAAGATAGGCCTATTTATATTTCCTGATACTGAAGGCATACATAAGACTATCAATTGTTTCAGAGATAGACCCACCTGCATTTTCTGATGCCAAATCATTGTTGACAACAGTTAGAATACCTTCCCTTTCAAGGGCTTTTTCGAGTTGGAAGTTTTCCCAACGCTTCACAGCCAAAGGGTTGAATGAATCTTGTGGTACCACTTGGCCGTTGAATGGGAAAATTCCTCCCTACTTAAAACCACTCTTTAAATTTTTTACATTTGTTTTGAGCCCATAATTCACCAATAATTTTGGAGAAATGTTTTCTTGGGAGCTTACAACCTACATGTTGCCTTTGCCAACGCACAAGGGTCGCATCCCATTCAGTCTTCAATGATTTGAACACACACAGATCTAGAGGTTGAAGTAAATGGCTTGAGTGGGGAGGTAACTTAACAATTGTTATGTTTTATTTCCTAGCTATTTCAATCAGCTGTAAGCCATAAGCCAACATGTCGTCACCCGAAAATGCAAGTGTTCTATGTCCAATTTTTCCCTTTTGTGTAAAAGAGCATTGAAGTTTGGCCTTGTGTATAAAACCAATGCTACTAGATGACAACTCGAGCTTGTATCTTCTTAAGCAATTATATAGTAGTCTCAATTTCACCGCAGGTGGACCATGTGCATTCTAAATAAACGTAAACACCAAATATCTCAAATTTAACAATTTTGGAGATAGAACACTTGCATTCTCGGGTGACGATGTGTTGGTCGAGTGCCCATCATAAATCAAGAGCACCGGTATTTCATCACCAACAGCTTTTAGAAACGATTGTTGAAAATAGTTTTTAAAAACCTCTGTCTGCATCCACTCATTTGGAGTGGTTTCAGGAAAGTCGGTACCTTTTGGTGCTGTCCACTCATCCCAAATATTCTTACCTTTGAAAATTATTAATGGAGGTACTTTAGCTCCAGCAGCATTTCCAGCGAACAACACAGTTATATTATCTTTCCCTGAAGAGCTTGTAGTTTTAGTGCAAGGGGAGTCTTTCAGGCCCACAACCCTTGTCTTTGAAGGGTCAGTTGAAAAGCTAGTTTCATCCAAATTCGGCTTGTTTTATCCGCTAATCCAAGTGTGTCAATTAATTGTTTCAACATTTTGAAGTACTCCTGGATAATAAAAGGATCGCATGGTTTCTTCCTTGCCATTTCAACATTTTGAGGTATTTTAGTAAAAAGATGGGTACGCTTTAAAAAAAACAAGAAACCAGTCTTCTGAAGGAACACCGTTTTTGAAAGGAGTTTTCAAACTGTTTGAATTCACATAAACCCCCACCATTTCCATAATTTCCTTTCTACTCAATCCAAATCCATATTTTCCATTTGTTTGTTTGTTTCCTTCTCTACTGGTATGGCAGTGTCTCGCCCAAATGTCCTTGATTTTACTCCCATTCTTCCTTTAGCATGATCAATGATTGTGTTTTTGGGGATTTTATAAGTTTTACTTGCCCTAGATGCACTCATTTTACCATCTTTTACATCAGAAACAGCTTTTAAAAGGCTTTGTTTGCTATAAGAAACAGCTTTTAAAAGGCTTTGTTTGCTATAAGAAAGGCCTTTATTGGTCTTTATAATATATTTACTAGGCATGTTCTAATTAATATTATTATTAGCACCGCGTCTTACTACCCGTTTGGGTTATACGCACTCACGCTAATGTGTAATGGTAGGGTGATTGTGAGATGAAATGGAGGACCTACAGTTTAACGTGGAATCCGAACCACGGTGGAGGCCTGGCATTTGATATAATCAGTTGATTCAGAAAGTGCACTAAGGGCCTACCTAGAATAAATAAAAAAAAACGTGAATGATAAAGATAATAAAGAAAAAAATATCCCATCATAGTGATAGATTTATGTGGATGGAAATTTATGCTTGCTCTAAGGTTCAAGCATTTCAGAAGATTAGGCCCTACCAAGAATATGGATGAATGATAGAACCCGGACCTACTCTGTGAAATAGGTGCAGTGAGCAAATATTTTCTAAATCCTAAATTGAATTGTCATTTATTTATACGGATACGTTTTTGTGTGTTGGACTATTTAAGATGATATTATGTCAAAGAGAAAGTCTGATTGAAACAGATAAATTGTTTTTTGTATAGAATAGTAAAAAAGTGCAGCAGCATGCCCAAAAGGCAGCAAATTATCATTAAACACATATTAACTTAAATGTGTAGTCATTGACATTCTGTGATTTAATTATAATGTTAGGGAAAATTGAAATAGCAATACTTTATCACTACAATGTAATAACACAGGAATTAACACCTGCCTTGAGTCCATCTTTGAAACACTTCATCTTTCACGAACGGGCCCCACAATAAATTAATAATTTCATTTAAATCACTGTTGGAAGAGCATGCATTATTTGCCATCATTAAACGTCAAAATAATCATATTTTACAAAAATACTTTAATACAAACTACACAAACGTTCAAGGAAAATAAACACCAGATAGAGTTTTTTGAAGACTTGTCAGATGTTTTTTTTATCTAAATGCCTTACTCACCACATGGTGCGCTAGCGAGCTTAATAAACGTCAAGGTAGGACTACTTAATAATGATTAGCTTAATTATGTAACACAGTACCGATATTTATTTAACCACGCACTTTGGTATTGAAGAAAACATTTAAATATTATTTAATATTTTTTTATTTTATTCAATATCAATTCAATAATTAGAATTACTACTATATCAAGTAAAGAATAAAATGAATTTTAGTTTCCCATTTATTATACAAATTAATATTTCAATACAAATTTTAAAAAAAATCCTGGTTATAACCGAAGATACAGTATATTTCAAATTTTGTTAATTGATTATAATATCAAAATATGAGTTAATAAATGAAACGAAACCAAAATTAATTTTAGCTTACTTGACACTGCACTTGAACCAAATAAAACCCTAATTAAAATCACCTCTGGAAAGTCCAACACCTTAGCACAGTTAGGAGAGTGTCTGTATACTGTACTAAGGCTCCCACTTCCAAATCCTACTATGGTCAACAAAATTATAATTAGTGAAAATAGGTTTACCCTTTCAAAATGATGAATTAACTGCTAGGGATGGGTAATATGTTATAGATTTGTATTAGTTTTTAAGTCGTTTGCTTATATGATCAGTCGGTTCAGAAAATGCATGTTAAATACCTTAAATAAATGAAAAAGTTCTGGAAACATTCTATTTAAATGCGAAAGCTATATTCAATCCTACTACATAAATATAAAATTCCAAGTAGGTATGTCGAAAAAATAATCAGCGTATTTTAGTTCCTAAAAACACATGAAAATATGTATAATTGTATAAAAATTTACCTGCATTTTCATTCAGTAACGATGTTCCAAACGCCAACAACATCTAATACCAACCACCCTGTAATATGGAGCTTCAACACTCACTAAGTTTGGCGTGCCTCCTCTCCGTCAGATGGGACGCTGACACACATCATCAAGACGTCCACTCCCGCAGCTTGAACAAGTTAGACTGAAGCGAGACCCTAGTCAACAACTCGCTCGTCATCGATGCCCGGCTACTATGAAACTAAAACTCAACTTGAACAAGGGTATTTCCTGTTCCGGCCCGAGGATGTTCTATAATCTCCGAGAAACCACTCGACTGTCCGCTAAGCTTACAGAGCGCTAGTCGTCTCCCTTCCTTTTGTTCTATGTATCTACCCTCCTTCCCCCCCTCTTTTGAGAATATGTTGGGACTGTTATTTACTATAAAATGGCTAATGTGGGTTGAAGCGACACTCATTGTACCACTGGCTTAGACAAGGTGAGGGCGCCAGTGCAATACTAATTCTTGGGAAATATTCTTCAAAGTTCATTTTCGGTTTAAATTATGGGGAGGGAACACGTATTCAAAATTACCTTTTTGGCCTTTTGTTGTTATTAAAACTCTCTGGGTGGGTTTTCTAAATTGGTTTGAAGGCGGTTAAACCGCTAATCTATTATGTTAGTCTGCAGGGAGAAATACTGGTTAACTTGAGTACTGCTCGGGTACTAGCGGCGCGCCCTTATCTTAAAAATTAGGTCACTATGCGGTTGCCTTGACATTTTCTAGGGGTATTAGAAATTATATACTTTCGTACTAGATACGAAGATTGTTTCGTATCCCATTATTTCTGGTCGGGTTTGTTTATGATAAGATGTATGAGTGTTACGGCAGGTTGCGTAACTCATTCTAGCCATGTTTTTCAAGTATCTAGTGTTAATATTTGTTGGATCTCTATTTTGGTCACATAGTGTCAGACGTCTTTTGCGTCTTTGTATATTGTTAACTAAACATCAGCCATCGGGGCTATTTGAATAATTCGCGCCTTTGTGGTGGGCTATTTAAATAATTCTCGCCTCTTTGGCAGGATGTTTAAATTTAAATCTCACGGCTTTCAGCCCAACTATTTCCCCTGAGAGGGATGCAAATATTATAAATTTTTGTAACGACTGAGCTTATGTTTTGCCGCATGGATCATAGGCTCTTGATGCCTGTTTTCAGTAATTCTTTGTACCAGCTCTACCTTTGTTATTTTACCAAATTGTAATAAAATATTATCTTCTCTTGTGAACTCATGGTTGTTCTTTCACATGAACCCTTCCTAGTGGCGGGCGTCACAATTCGATCCCGTTACCCATTGTTTTAGATAATTTGCTTACAACAGGAATATGGTATCAAGATGATTATTATTAATAATAATATTATATTATTATAGGTCAATTCCTTTTTTCAGTGAACTTAGACCACCAAAACACCCTGTCCTCTTTGTCCTCCTACAGCTCCCAGAATTTTCTTCCTTCCTTCAAGTCATCCAATATTTGAATCATCCCTCTGACTAAGCATCTCTTTCCCTCAAACTTTTCTTCCAAGACGTCATGAAAAAGCTAGTTTCTCTTAAGGATGTGTTCAATTCAGTTTCCTTTGTACCAATGAATTACGTCCAAAATTATTCTTTACTCGACCACATTTCCTAGGACGTCTTCATGTATCACCCTGTCTATCCATCTGATTTTCTCAAGTCTTCCCCAGCACTACATTTCAAAGCTCTCCAGGATTCCATCTTCCTAAGAGTCCAAATTACTTCTCCATGTAGCGTGATGTTCCAAATGTAGCATTTCATCAGTTTCTTCCTCAGTTCCAAACTCAACCTGCTGGTCTACAGTAACCTTTTCTTCTTGAAAACTTCCTTGGCCATGGTGCTCACCAACCTCATTTACTGGGTGCAGTAGGTAATCTTTGTCAGCATACTTTGTAGCATCGGATGGGTTATGAAAGACACTAAATAACCATAAATGGACAAGACTTACCCCGTTTGCTTGTTGACTGGGGCTGCGTGGAAGAACGACACAAAACCACCGGACGCACCTTCACGGAACCGGGAACATAGTACACTGTTAGCGAAGACTGGGGGGGGGGCAAGTTCAGCGAACGCCTTGAGTTGAGTTGACTTGCGCAGTGAAGAGATCCCCTCCGAGAAGATTCCCGAACGTCCGCGGGCCTTCCCGAAGCTAAATCGGCATGCGCTATCTTGTGTTCCTTTGTAATCTCGAATGTTATTCCCCCCTTTTTTCCCATCTTCCCCTCTTCTGTGCTTTATGGTATATATTCTGGCGCCTGTGCCTACGAACTTTACAATTGGGCCTGAGTCGTATCAGGGATAGGATAAGCTCCGGCTTTCATCAACGTAAAATGTAAGAACTAAATTCACTCTCGGCGAATTTAACTTTTTTTTAATTGTAAAACTTTTCAAAATTCCATTTTGGCCTATTATTCAAATACTTAAAAAACAAATCTGACAGTTAGGATTTTACACTATTGTTCTTTAGAGGTCGCTTCATTGCGAGGTCATGGCGTCTTATCGCCAGTAGAGTTATTATAAATCGATTGTATCGATAATTATGTTCAAGGGGTATCGTGTCAATTTACTGTAATATTTAAATAAGGTTCATGGGAACTATTCAATATTTCAATTTAAATTGTCTTGTTGTCATTGGCTATGCGCCGTTTCTAATGGACAAATATTTAATATTTTGATATAGGTTTTCTTGTTGTTATTTTACAACATACTAATTCTGGTAGGCAAATATTTAATATTTGAATTTAGATTATTCTTGTTGTCTTTTGCAACATGCCATTTCTAATGGACAAATATTTAATATTTTGATGTAGGTTTTCTTGTTGTTATTTTGCAACATACTAATTCTAATAGGCAAATATTTAATGTTTGAATTTAGATTATTCTTGTCGTTATTTTGCAACATGCCAGTTCTAAAAGGGCGAATATTTAGTGTTTGAACATGGAATATCTTGTTGTTATTTGCTACTAAGAAAGGCGCCCTGGCTAATAGATTTAGGGTTAACTACGTTTTGGTAAATTTTCTGTTGTAATGCCGTCTGGCTATGTTCATAATTTTTAATGAGTCTCATTTACATTTATACGTTTATCAAGATCTTATGTTAAAATTTTATTAATAGAACTGTTAAATATCTAATTGAGCGATAGCTAATAAATATCGACTTATAATGACTTATGCTATTTCCTTTTAATTAGATATGCCCCTCCATACCCAAGGTATTTGATCTGATATTTTTCTATTGTTTATCGTGAAATAATAGGCAGGTTGCAGTCTCTTACTGCTTTATTGAGGTAGATGGCCCCTTTTGATAAACTCAGCAACAGATGTGGGAGTTGCGAGCTTCGGTATTGGAATGTTTTGGGTAAAACATTCAATGCCTTGAACTCCATAGCACTCGCTCCTATTGTACCATTTTTTTTGTATTACCTTTTGTATTGTTTGAGCATCCTCCCCTTTAGGATGCTACAAACTCTGCGCCACTCTGCTAAGAGTGAGTGCACCTTGTGGGTTCTGATAAATGATTATCTGTAAATTTTTGTTTCATGAATTAAACTCCTGCCGTGGACGCCACCACCTCTGGAAGCGTGATCAGCACAAGAACTGACGTATACCGACTCAATAGCTCCGATCTTCGCCAGGAGCTCAAGAGACATTCAATTCCCCCCTGATGCTCCGATGACCATGTTGCGGTCATTGCTGTCCGAGAACATTTGTAAGTTCAGCGACCCTATTAATATGGAACCTAGTAATGACGTTGGCCAGCCTTCTTTTGAGGATAAGGAAAAGGGCAAAATTGAGTCTGTAACGATAGAGGGAGGTAGTGGACTCCAGATTCCCCCTGTTGTTCCTACCGCTAGTCTACTGTTATCGAATTCTCTCTCCAAAACGCAAAGTAAGGTTGCTAGTGAGCGTGTAAAACTTTGGCCGGTTTGCGATGGGTTATCTTCCCCTGATTTATTTAGCTTTTTGTTAGAGGTTAACGGAATTTGGAAACTAAGACTCGTGGGAGATTTGGAGTTGCTTACCTTATGTATTGGCAAGACGTCAGGGTTTTTGGCGCATTTAATTACTGAGTGTATTCAGCTAGGCCTTCCATGGGCTAGGGTGAAGAGTCGAATATTAGAGTCTCTAATATCTAAGAGAGAGAAGGATACTCTTTATAAACGCAAATTTAGGCGTTTCCAACTTCCTCATGAACCCTTTCGATTGTTTATTTTGGCTGTCTCTGAGGCTATTGAGGTGTTAGATCTGAATGTACCTGAGGAAGACGTAGTGTAAATCATCCTTGAAAACGTGTCCCCTTTAACGAGGAGACATTTTGTATTTTCGAATAAGCCATTACTGTTTGATAATAGTGAAGTATTATACCACACTTGGCTGAAGAAACATTATTGTTAGAGGATATAAAATTTAGTTTTACAGACAATACTGTACAAATACGAATACAGTCTTTAATATATTTAAATATGTAGCTATCATCTATGTTTTTTATATTTTTCCAATACTGCAATATATTTAAAGTTACCTAATAGCTTGTATATTGGTTTCAAAAAGCATATTATATTGAAAGTTCGGTAAATATAATGAAAAAAGGTATCTTATAACTTGATTACATATATTTGAATGACAAACTTTGTGTAGTAAAGGCTTGTAGAAAGTATATTACTATTTTTTTAAAAGTTGACTCATATCTTGTATATTACTTTCAGAAACCATATTATGTTAAAAGTTCGCTAAAGATAGTGAAACAAGTTAATTAAAAACTTTATTACATTTGTTTCAACGACATATTTTATGTAGAAGTCTTACGTTCCAACGATTATAGTTTAGGTTATAGGTTTGTAGGAATTAAGATATCTATTTTATTCTGATTTTGGTAAGAATCTCGATCTGGAAGGCTTTATTTCTTATCAAGATCCTATTATAATTAAGTATTTTGATAGGATAACAGGTAATTTAGAAAGGAAATAGAATTTTTCCGATAGATGGAATTTTATCCTACCTAAATACTATTTTAGAGTAGAATTCTGGTACGAGATAAAGCCTTCCAAACAAGCTTCCTTAAAAAATCATAATATATATTATCTTACATCAACTTATATAAAGAAAAACTCATAAGTTTCGGACTTTGTTATGCTCGTCAATCCTTTTTAACACCTACCTTGCTACCTTGCTATGGAGGTGACAGTATACTGCATATACCTCCCACCAGGTGAACGGGATTCCAAGAGGAGTCTAGAGGCCCTCTTTATACAACTTCCCGTCCCCTATATCATGATGGGGGATTTTAACGCACATAACCTGGTGTGGGGGTCTAATTTTACAGACGCCCGTGGAAGGATGGTAGAGGATATTCTTGTCTCGGGAAACCTGGTGTTAATGAAGACCGGGACCCAGACACACTTCTCCACCTTTAATGGTGCATCCTATGCCATCGACCTGATTTTATGTAGCCCCGGGATCGCTGCTCACTTCCTTTGGGAGGTTCACTCGAACCTATGTGGCAGCGATGATTTTCCCATTCTGCTTGCACTACTTCAAGATCCTCCCAGTACAGCACGGTTACCCCAACGGGTGATTAAACGTGCTGACTGGGATAAATTCCTCGATCTCGTTGTATTTGATGAACCCTATTCTCCTGACGTCGATGTTAAGGCTAAGCATTTTACCTCGACAGTGATCGCGGTGGCGAGGACTTCCATCCCTAAATCCACGCCACCGTCCTGTTGTCTGGTGGAACGAGGAGTGTCGGTTAGCTATTTCTGACCGTTGAAGGGCCCTACGTCTCTTTCTGGGGGTGCTGAGTCCTTCCGGGAAGGCTAGGCACCGACCTCAATTTTTTAATTTAATTATTGTGGTCCCTCGCTGGGCTTTTTTTTAGAGAACCAGTGGGACTCGTCAATGTATTGGGCTCAATGTTCGTCGCTATTTCTAGCACTGCGTGCTACACTAACGAGTTCACAGTGCATAGGCGGAGCATTGAGCACCATACTATTGATTTCGGTCAAAGTCGAGGGAAGGACAATAACTTCCCCTTCACTAAAGATGAACTGACCTATTCCCTGTCCCAGGCGGGCAGCACAGCTTCTGGTCCAGATGATATTCACTATGAAATGTTGCGGCAGCTGCCCCCTGCCGGACAGGAATTTCTTTTGGACCTCTACAATAGTGTTTGGGAATCTCATTAGTTCTCATCATTATGGAGGCAAGCAACTATTATACTAATTCGTCTAAGTGGCAAGGCTAAATTAGAGCCAACTAGTTATAGACCGATAGTCTTCAACTAGATGTGTATGCAAAATATTGGAAAAAATGATAAATAAACGATTTATATGGTATTTAGAATCCCGAAATCTGCTATCTAATATTCAATGTGGTTTTCGCCGTAACCGATCAACGGCGGATCATCTCATCCGTCTCGATACTGCTGTCCGTGACGCCTTTCTCCATTAACAGCATCTTTTTGCAGTTTTATTTGATTTGGAGAAGGCATACGATACCGCATGTCGGTATAGCATTTTAAAACCCCTTTTTAATTGAGGGTTCCAGGGGATCCTCCCTATTTTTATAACTAATTTTATGTCAGATAGACACTTCCGGGTAAGGTTAAACAATGCCTTATCCGATGATTTTATTCATGAAAATGGGGTTCTTTAGGGCAGTACTCTGAGCTGTAAGTTGTTCGCCATCGCAATAAATGGGATTTTGAACAACGTGCGCCTACCTGTCCATTAATGCCTTTTCGTGGATGACTACACAATTTATTGCAGTCCATCGAGCCTCCACAGGGCTGAATGGTAGATACAATTAGCTGTCATTAATCTATAGATGTGGGCATTTCGTAGTGGTTTTCGCTTCGTTGCAGCCAAGACGACAGTCGTTCACTTCCTGATGGAATACATCCATGCCCCAATATTTTAATGGACCACGTTGTTTTACCAGTCTGGGACATCGTAAGGTTCATAGGACTTTTATTGATTTTAAATTAACTTGGATTCCCCACATTAAAGACCTGACAATGAGGTGTGTTAAAGCATTTAATTTACTTAAAGTAGTTAGTGGTCGCTCTTGGGGTGTTGATAGGGAAACCTTGATGCGACTCTATAGAGCCTTGGTGAGATCAAAACTTGATTACGGCAGCTTTGTTTATGGCTCTGCTAGACCTTTGGCGTTAAATATGCTAGATATTGTCCACCATGCTGGCATTCGACTCGTGCCTTTCGTACAAGCCCAGTCGTCATCCTCTGTGCCGACGCTGGTGATCCCCCTCTTTCTTACCGGCAGTCATATATTCTGGCATCTCACGTGTCTATGCTGCATTGCATGCCAAAACAGGTTGCTTACAGTCCTGTGTTCCATCCTTCCTATCGTGTCTTGTATTAAATCAAATGGCACAGTGAAAGGCCAGTTGGAATCTGGATGCTACCGGTTTTCGACACGTGTGGGACAGTCCTGCCAGAGGCAGAGCTACTCCCTGAAAGATACGCCTTCCGAAATGCCATTTTGATCTTGCCAAGTTTCCTAAAGCGACCACTCCACATGCTATACATGAGAGGACCTTTAACGAGCTCCTCTCCACTCGCTTTCAGCGTTTTCAGAGCATCTACACGGATAGTTCAAAGTGTGAGGCCTCTCTGCGATGCGCCTTTGTTGTAGAGGGAAAACAATTTTAAATTTGGTTTACTTGGCAAATCCAGTGTTTTTACTGCGGAATTATACACCATTTTTAAATATTTGTGTTTTGTATATCGTAATTGTCACCATTCTGTTCTCATCTGAACGGATTCTATGAGTGCCCTGTTGGCATTGTCCACTTTGTACTCCTGGAATCCACTCGTGTTGATGATAAACGAGCAAATTTTACAAATTGATTTATTAAGCACCCGGCTCACCTTCTGCTTGATTCCTGGTCATGCTGGTCTCTCAGGGAATGAACTGGTGGACCAGGCAGCCAAGGAGTCGGTTCATCTCCCTCCTGAGGCAAGTTTGGGTGTCATGTTTATAGACCTGAAGGGTTATGTTCGACGTGGGGTCTTATGCACCTGCCACGAGCAGTGGGTTTCAACCCCTGCTCAGAACAAGCTACGTTCCATAAGGGACGGTGTGTCGCGATGGCCCTCTTCTATAAGAAAGTCTAGAAGAGAGGAGGTCATCGTGACAAGGCTCCACGTCTGGCAAACTTAATTGACCTATGGATTTTTATTGAGAGGGGATCCACCTCCAGTGTGTGTTTTGTGATGCTCCCCTTAGTGTGTACCACATTTTGGTGGAGTGTCGCAAATTAGCCCCTATCCACCTGGATCTTGATTTTAAAGGTGATCTACATTTTTTAATACGCGATGGAGTATTTGTTTACTCAGTTTTAAACGCCAGGTGGATATTTTTAATGCCTATTGAGTCACTTTTATAAAGTGGCTCTTTTGGATTTTATCTCATATTGAGATTATTTTTAAAATTTTTTGTGTTCTTTAATGTGTTGTTTTGTCTTCTTAACAATTATTTTAGTATGCTTTAGTATGTTTGTTTTGTCTTTTAATCATTTTATATTTTAATATGTTTGTTGTGTCATTTTGACTAACTTATTATATTTTAAAAGGTTTGTTTTGTATTTTTAATATAGGGCATACACCTGCGGGCTTAGCAGCACTAGCAGGTGTTTCACTTAAAATATTTTAATAGCCCATTTGATTACTTCTATCGAGTTTTTCAAATGGGTATTCTCTTATATTGAGTTTCTTAATACATATTTTTATTATTGTATATTTATTTTATTTTCGTATCCACCTACTCATTGAAACACGTGTACTATTTATCATTTTCTGCCCACATGGGGATTTTACTGTATTTATATATGTCAAAGCCCTAATGACCTCATGGTGTCGATGGGCCTCTAAATAATAATAATAATAATAATAATAATAATAATAATAATAATAATAATAATAATAATTAATAATACCGTAAATTTAAGTTCATTTCGCAACATTGTTTATTCTGAATTTTTTTACATCGTTATTTACACATCTATGTTAATAACCACCAGCAATTTATAAATTGCATGGACAGTAATGGTTTTTTTTCCTGTGAACAGATAACAAAATAAGTAGACAAATATTACGTAAGCAAGAGAGGGGGTCAAGTGCTAGCTTTTGTTTGCTTACAATGGGGGCAGGGTGTCCAACATTGCCAAAAATGTGCTTACGTAATACCTGAACAACCCCTAATCTAAATTCAAATCAATGAGTGTACTGTTTATAATATTTAAAATAAGTAAGTAATTCTAAGTACAACATAATACATATTATTCTAAGGTTCTGGTATTGGAAAGGAATGTTTGAAAGTCTAGCCAGAAAGGCTGGGGTTATGTTATTAGTCTCATAGTGTCCTGACCTGGTAATGCAATCTATATCACATTTTTGTTAGTTTTGATTTTCCATTAATAAGTAGGCCTACATTTTATTTTGAGATATTAACCGACGTGCTAGAGTGGTTTCTCTTCTTACAGAACGTCGCTTACTTGATAAACAAATTTTCCTCTTTGGGTTTTGATATTCCAACATTTTAAATAACAGTACATCAAGTACTATCACTCTTGAAGCCAATGCATGAAAAAAAAAAGTGTGGAAATAAAATGAGCCGTTCATCCTACAAGGTAGCTCGTCTGCCTTCTCTAATTACACTTCTCCTCTTTTGCTGCAAAGTAGAGACTCTCACTCCACTACTAGCCCCTGGACAGCATTGGCTTCCATCTTTCTCGTTTCCTATTCTAGATAAATATATGGTTCCACGGAACTTTTTTTAATCTATATTATAGCAGGATATGTGCTCTTTCTGTGAATAAATAGAATAGCCTAAGCTATAGACAATTAAAGAAAAATTATTTACAAAAATCTACTTTCAGATCCAAACAATTTTAAAATAACGTAGGGCTATTTTAGAATTATTTCAGAATTTAAGATGTTTGTTTCAATGTTCTATCTTTAAAACTCGCTGAATAAAAATGAAAAACATTAACATGGGAAATCCTATCTTGTTTTGCTGTGACATCACAGGTAGGCAATGTCATTAAACCACAAGTGAAATATTTACATCCACAACATGCTGGAAACAGCTAGGACCTTCAATATCGTTTTCCCCACAGTCGATTGTTGTTGATAATACAACTCACTACACACAACATGAATGAAAGGAAAATAACAAACTACCATACAAAATATGACGTTACAAAAGCTGAAACCTTGTAGGCTATGCAGTAAGCTATGATCACTCCTATGAAGCAGTGCCAACACTAATTACTTGTTTTTTTTTATCCCGTTCTCAGACAGCATATTAGCACAACAATTAAGATACATAAAGATAAACTACGCTATATTATACCATAAGGGCTAGGTCTTTATTTTCAAAATTAAGGGCCCGGTCAATGGTCGTTGGAAGTGAAGAGTCGCGTCAGCGCCAGCCCCCAATTAACGTTAGCAGAAGAAAGCAATTGAGTTTTACTTGGTCTCGGTGGCTCAGTCAAATCTACAGTGTTGCCAGAGCTATCGGCACTTTAGAGCCCACCTCTACCCCTCACCCTTCCAAAGAGTGAGGCTGAGTTGGCAAACAGAGCTCTAATCCCCTGCAACCTTTATCTCAGGTAGCAATCACCTTCGTATTGAAAGGGGTCAGAGTCCAAAACTTGTATAAGACCTTGACTAGGACTGTTAGGGGCAATAACCTAAGATTGTCCCAAATAGAAGACAATGCATTTGTCAACTGGCTTGGGCTTTCATTGAAATTCATCCTGGCTATAGCATACACAAATTTGAAGTTTTCAGGCTCTTACATAATATGTCCATTCATAATAAAGTTGGGGTATAGTCTAGTTTGCCAGTGATGGGGAGGTTGAGCTTCAAATACTGGCTGGGTGTATACCCACAAAGAGTGTTTTATAAGGTTTTCCACTTTATCTTCGCACAAATGTGGCTAAATTTTTCTAAAATTTACTTTACTATTCTCTACGCTATTAATGCATTTAAATGGGAATATATCAGACAAGGAGCTGTACACAATACAATAGGAACAATAATAATATTAAAGTGATAAACAAAAGTATCCTAGAAAGTATAAACTGTACCATGCCAGAACTGAGAATACACATTAAATTAAAAACTAAATTGAATAATAAATACAATTGTATTTGTATCTATACATTATTACATTAAAAACATGAAATAATAGTTAAATGGTGAGTTATTTTAAAACATTTTATTGAATAAATAATAATAATAATACAAATATTAAACAAATTGTCATTGCTTAAATATTACTCCCAACACACGATTAAAAGCAACACTAACTATACCCGCCTCGGTGGCGTAGTTGGCTAACGCTCTAGTCATGTTGAGCTCGACTGCTGAGGACGGGGAGATCAAGGTTCGAATCTCGGTCAGGTGAACTGGGGGTGGCTTTTCCTAAATGGTTTTCCACTCTCCCTCCTCGTAAATGCGTGTTCACTTCCTCTAATTCAACCTTTCCAATTCCTAATCCATTGGCGTAATTAGTTCTTAAAGCGTATAACCCGAATGGGTAGTAAGACGCGGTGCTAATATTATTATAGTTAAAAAAAGCTAACTGAATAACTCGTATTTTTCTCCTTCCACACCCTTTCCCTTCTATACCGCTTTTCTTCCTAAAAAATAGTGATTGTGAGTGACTGCATATATTTCTACATCAAAATCAAATCACTCTGTTCTAAACACCAATTTCATTACCTCACTAATCAATTTTATAAAGAATAAGGTTTCATTTCTATGTACTCTCATTAAGTGTCCGATAAAATTAGAATTCCCTTTATAAAACCTGGAAAAAATAAAGAATTTTCTGGTTAAAAAAATAGTGGTAGCCCTGAAAGTAAAAACAAATCAAAGCTTTATTAAATACTGTGTACAACTAATTTTTTAAATAAACGTGTCAACTGTAGCTTTAACTTAAAGGAACGAATTTTATGTGATTCACTATTAATTATAAATCTGGTTGCTCATTAGCAGCTTTACATACCACGGGGAACAAATTTAAAATACAAACCAATCATCCACGCTAGCTATTGTTAGTAGATGAGAAAAATACACAATATTAGAATTCAGTTTTCTTTAGCCACGAATTCGAAATGTGAGTTCCCCTGTCAAGATACCTAATGCTTTCAGTATGGGAAAACACACAAATGCTACACGATTGTGATGTGGGGAATGCCAGGCCTCCACCGTGGTTCGGATTCCACGTTAAACTGTAGGTCCTCCATTTCATCTCACAATCAACCTACCATTACACATTAGCTTAAGTGCATATAACCCGAACGGGTAGTAAGACGCGGTGCTAATAATAATACACGATTGTGCATAAAACTATTGAATTTTTAGATATTCGCCTATAAAATAGAAATCAAATTAATTATTTAATGACACGTGTGCTCATTTTATCACCTTTTATCTTTTTAACTACTTCTTAAAAAATAAAATATTTGTCATTTTATTAATTCTTATGGGTAGTGCTAGTAATGCAAAGTGTGAAGTGGCCAGAGCTGACATTTCGGTCAAAATTCGTATAGAAGTTTTTACGTGTAAGAAACTAATTTAATGGAAACTGACCAAGTTTTGAACACGCATAAACACCCAATAAGATACAAATGTTTTTTGAGTTTTGATCTTATTTTGGCCCACAATTTTGTAGCGAGAAATAATAAAATTTCATAGAATATATATAACTATTTTTATCATCTTCAGACGTGATAAAAAAAACTGTCAAAGTTATCACGCAATTATCAGTCTCACCCGCTTTAGTAGACAAATTATTTAAGGCGTCACTCTCGTGTTAAACGGGCCTTATGACGACGGGGAGATTGGGGTTCAAACCCCAGTCGGGTCTACTGAAGCTGTCTTGTCCCTATATGTTGTCCCACTCATCTTGAAGGCAAATGCGGGTTGATTATCTCTAAAATGCTTCCTTCCTCATCCCTCATCCCTACCTTAATAGAGTAGTTATTATATACTCGGTCTCTCTGGCATAAACTGAAAGGAACTTTGCATAAAATATTTTTGTTAGGGGCTCTGGTTTGTTACTAATATCTTTGTCAAATTTCAAGCTTTGCTAGCCCTGGCACAAACTACGAGTCGCAAAGATTATCTGTAAATAAGTTTACAATAGTATACAAATACTTAAATAAGGAGTTAATGTCCTCCAATTTTAACAAAACTCAGTATAAAAATAGTATTTTCAGGAAAAATAAAAATCTATTTTTCTTTCTCAGGGCTAGGAACAAGCGTTTAAAGAAAAAACGCGAAAAAAACTCAACGTATTTTATCCAAACTTAACCAATATAGGCATTATAGATACATAGTAAGCCTTTAGTAAATCATAATTATTTTAAAATTATAATATTGTAACTAAAAAACCACACGAACGACCTAAGTCTAACCGAAACAAAATTATTTCAAAAAATAGATTTGCTTTATTCAGTTTCAAAAAATACACATAAAAAATGGTCCCTTGCTCTAGTTATTTTGAAAATATACATTTAAGAATTAATAAGATACGCTCGCTTAGATCAGCACAAAAGATATAAAGGTTTAAATTGTGGTTATACCACACTCGTAAATAGTAGAAATTGGCTTATTATGTGAGAAACTATTCCAAATTATTCATGCAGTTGTATTTTTGATAAAAATACATTTGATCCTTATGAAAATACAGATTTCCAGTAGTACAATGTCTCAACTTTATCCTAAAGGCTACAAGGTGAAATATGTCATTAGATTATCTAGAAAAAAGTAAATACAATATATTTGTATGAACTATTTAGAAAAAAAGACAATATTAATTAAAATAACCCTCTCAGTTACAAATGTAAAAACCCTTGAAAATTTATTTTTAAGGTCTTAATACCCCACCTGGAGTTATTCTAATGAACCCACCTTGTCCCATTATCTGGGAGCCTTGATTTCCAAATCACTTTTCCTCCCTATGTTCTTTATTACTCTCCTTTATATAAAGAATCATCTTTGGTATGATATTTATTTGATTATTATTATTTATTTTTTTACATCACAGACAATACTCATTTGTACGATGAGACTGCCGATGACAGGGAGATCGTGGTTTGATCCCGGTCGTGTGTACTGAGGATGTTTTTTCCTAAATTGTTTCCTACTCTCCACTAACAATTCCCTTAAATTCAACCTTCCTCATCCTTAACCCATTAGCATAATTAGTACATAAGCGTATAACCCGGATGAGTAGTAAGACGCGGTGCTAAAAAAAACTATTGTCATTCCCTGATTGAAGAGATGTCTAATTTATAGGTCATTTTTACATACTTTAATTAATCTTTTGGTAATATTTAAACGGTTATGTTGAATATTAATAAGTTTTGTAAACGGACTAACCAAACATTTTATTATTCCTCATACAACTGTTGGAATGAGAAGATAATAAATATAAATTTCAAATGAATCTATACCTTCTCTACTTACATGGCTGGACATCAGTGGAAGCGGTAGCTAGAGTTTGTAAATCAAGGTTAACTGTTTAGCAAAATGCAAGTGTAATTATTGTGGTTTTGCGCTGCAAACATTTTAGTTTCCGCTTGTCAAGTGGGTGTTTGATTTAGTCTCGTGCTAATTAATTTTTCATTGTCTTTTTGGTCTTTTTTTTTTTTTAAATTTAAATTAATTTTTGGGCATTTTTAATGTGATTATATAGATTATTTTTTAGACTTTTTGGGTCATCAAAATCCGGACCGCGCTAATTATGAAAACTTTTTCAAATAAGTGCGTTTAATACAGTGGTTGTTTAATTTTTTATCAGTAAGATGTATCCAATTCACCCAGTTGGGATTAGAAGTTCAAGCTCAGTTAAGAACAGCCCATTTGTTGCGAGTCAAACGCCTTAAACTACTCGACCATCCATATAGACTACCCTTGTTACTAAATACTTAATTTAATAACACAATGGAGTGGAGGTAAAGTTCCAAAGGAAATGTACCAGCATCTGCTTGGAGAAAGGGTGATAAATATTTACAAATAAAACTATCCATAGTGCGCTGGGATTTGAACCTTGATCTCTTCGTAACCGAAAATATAGTCAAAGTAAGCCTAAGATTCTAGGCCACGTGACGTCCGGTGTGGGAATTTTACAATTAGGTCTAATAATTTTTATAAATTAGCTATAATAAACCTCACTGCCAAAACAAAGTAATGACAATATATTGTGTTCAAAAATAATATTTTAACTTAGCTTATTTTTTAAATATTCTTAAGTAGTATTTTAACTTAACTTCTCTTTAAATATTCTAAAATAATTTTACGCCGCTTCTTTCGTGGTGCACTTAAACAAAGTTAGCTTTTGTTTCTTATTCTTTCAATAAAAAGTAATTTAATTTCACGTTTGTGATGTTCTTGTGGATATCCCGAACATGTGCTAAGACATGGTGCATAGAAGAAAGTTAATAATTCAAATAAATACTTCGGAAAAACACTTTACAGTAATGATAACATTTTTAATTTAAAATGTACCGGTGGTTCAGATTGAACGCCAACCACACTCAGGCAGATACATTAATTCCTATGTTTGATTTAAAACATTTGAAACACAATTTTAAAGTTTCAAAATGTTGGAAGAAATGATTTCTCTCTTCTTCTCTTTGAAAACGATCGTGGCAACGCTGTAGATGAAAGACCGTGGACAGTTGCCAGCAGGTACACGTAGTTCCTTGTTTGACAACAAACAGCGTTACACTACGGCTACCAAACTGTTTAAAATTTTAATTCTTAAAATAATGTTTTAAAACTCAGTATTAAACTAATAAATTATAAAAAAATAACTAAAATCAGGAGAAAAATATTATCTAGCCTTGTGTTTTCTTCTTTTTCCAACATTAATACTTACATCCATATTAATCTAATTAAAGTAATTATTCATTTTTTTAAAATATAAAAAACTAATAGAACAATAAATAAAAATTCTAATCTAAGAAAATTGAAGTAAAAATAGTTCTGCTTTATATAGTAAGATTAAATTTTGAATATATCACATAATGAAGTCATTATAAGCAAAATAGTGTGAGGCTGAAAATGTGATAGTTTTCATTGTATAATTTAATTAGTATGATTAGTAAATGTTTAATAGAGTCTTCTTTATAGATAATATAAATACCTTTTCATTGGTGAAAACCGATTTAAAATCCATAGAACGGTTTTGTCACAATCTTTTATTTAGTATTACAATGTTTTGATGGGTAAACAAGTGTTGACCGGCCGCTTAACTTGCTGAGGCAGTAAAAAGGGTGATTTTTTCTGTGTAACTATCTTTTGACGAGAGCTTAAATAAAATTGCAAAAAAAGGTCATATGGACACAATAGTTAAGTATTGGAATTCAACCTTAAACCAATTATCAACTCGGTAGCTACTTAAACTCAACTTTTTTAGGACATTAATGCAGAGGATTTACTAAATGTATTTTATTGTTTCCTAATTGAACTTAGTATATCGTTAGCAAAGGTATCACAGATTCATTATGATAGACCAAAATTTAAACAAAATGTTTCTGAGGGACTTTGAATGGAGTTACAGAAAGTTGGGGAACTTTGATTCTGCTGATCACCATTCAATCGATGTTGGCACATGTTCACTGCATATTGTTCATGGCAGCTACAAGACTGCACACAATGCTTGTGATTGGTATCTGAGTGACTTTATATATGCTCTTTACTACCGCTTAAAAGACTTCCCTTCTAGGCGTGCTGACTTCAAGCATCATACAGGACTACCTAGGAGGACCTATGGGTACAATTTGACCTTTGACCTTGGACCCCGATGGGGCGAGAGTGTTTGTTGTGATGATTACGTAATGTTGTTTGGCTCTCTAATTGGCTGTTGGCTTTCCCCCTTCCCCTGCCCCCTTTCCAGTGTTCCAAGCTTGTTTATTTTTGTCGAAACTTGTTTTTTATTTGTGCTCATTTTTTATGTCTAGGTAGGATTGGGATAAGCGATGGAGTTTATTTTATATTTATTTGTGTGGGAGTTTATTTTATTTATTGGCGTGCAGTCCACGGCGTCGAGCGCTCCTCCCTCGTCATCGCTGATTAGGGAAGGTACACGGAGCATGAAGCTCTCCTGATGGCAGCGTAGCGTAGAGTTAACATTGTATCCCTCTCACAAGAGTCTGTTGGACTTTATTTCACTTCACCCCTCCCCTCATTTCGTCATACCCCTCTTTGTGAGTTCAGTGAGGGTCAGACCCCTCATGGTGGAAATTTTTATATCGCAACAACCCTTAGAGGGAATTGTTATAAATGTTGAAAGAGGGTGCCAACGACCCTGTTGAGGAGTCATGAACCCGCCACGCCCAAGTCCTTTGAAACAATGGGTCGTAGCCCTTTAAAGGCCCCTGTCTTTCTAAGGCTCATTCAGGGGCAAAAGTTTCGGAAACAATCCTTATTAAAGTACCATGTTGTGTTTCAGCGTTCGCCATGTACGGATTAAAAACCTTGATATCTTTGTCCTGATGAAGACCGAATAATAAAATTAGTGGTTGTACCATCATTTGCGCCGAGGGGTGAAATGTGAAAAGATGTCTACCTACCAGGATTTAAACTAAAACATATAGGTAGTTTCAAATAGCCAGAGCTATTATTTAGTGATGATTACTAAATCTAGATATCATTGACACCGGGACACAGAATTTGAACCCGGGACCTTTGGCTCAACAAACAAATTATCAAGCGTGGCTTAGAGTTTTCTCTCTCTTAATAACCGGCTAAAGCAGCTATATAATTATTATGTCGGTATACTTAAACACTTTGAAATATCGTTATTTACGCTCTGTTGAAATGTGTAATGATGTTTTACTACCAAGATGTAAATTAAAACATATAGGTAGTTTAAGGATAAATTAGCCAAAGATATTATTTATGCTTTTAGTGATGATAATTATATCTAGATAGCATTGAAACCTAGACACTGGATTAGAACGTGGGACTTTTGGTTCAACAACAAATAATTATCATGCGCAATAAAGGGTTTGTATTTATAAAAGCTATTAGCATTTGTCGACCTTGCAGGGATTTGAAGTCACAGGGATAGATGTGTACACGCATTTTTGTGGCTGGAAAAAAATAAACATGAATGCAGCGGGTGGATGGCGGTCCTTCATCGCGTATTGGATCCCCCTAGCCAGCAACGGAGTGACACGTCCATGCTCACCGGGAGAGCTAGCACGATTGTCGAATAACTGTAAATCCATCCTGTTTTACACGGATCGGGCAATCACCGATGCGGAAACAATATTATTGCCCAATAAGAATCCGCCACCTTTATATGTGGCACACCCCGTTTAAGCGACTAAAAAAATATACCTTGAAATCATTACATTCGGAAATTATAATTAATAATTGTGAGTAATAATATCGAAATGAGTTTTGACGCGCTAGAAAATTTGATAAATTCAGGTATGTTTTAAAAGCGTTTAGTATATTTTAATAGTAACTATTTTGCTTATCACGTCTTTGGTGTACAGAGTTATTTTCTCTTTTGATATACTGTCAAGAAGACGCACCTCCGACGCCTGCAGCGCCCGATAGCCCGGACCCTTTAGCTCTTTTTAGCGAGGACGAAATTTTCCTGGTGGTTGGCTTCTAGTCCATGGGTAATTAGCGTTCTATAAATTTAGAGAATTAGCAGTGGTTTCTCCCCCACAATAGTAATTAATATGTAATTATTTTATTTCAGATTACTGGGATTCATAAGGGCTTGACGCCAGCCTGAGGGACCACGAGGCGCCCGCAGTAGATCTAGTGGCGTGTCTACTGGCGCCGACCCTTGAAAGCGGCGAAGCGAAGATGGACCCTGTACAGGCGCAGCTCCTAGAAGTTACTGGTGCTCTACCCAGCGCCGCTATCTTCACGCCACGCAGGTAGGCTTCAGCCCACAGGACCATACCGCAGCCGGCGGAAATATTATAAGCGGTTTTCCTGATTTTTGTGGTGAATTGGACGTGATAGACCACCTGATATGAAAGTTTTCCATTCTTTAATAAACTAAAGAACATATTTTAGTACCGTCTAAATGTAACTATGGAATGTTCATTCTTAGATCTAGTGACGCAATTCTTGTTGAACAATTTGGCAGCTACTAAGTGTTTAATGGAGGAATATCTGTCCATTATTCCAACTCATATATAGTCACACACTTCCTTAGCTTCTGCCATGAATGTCTTTGAAATATTCTCATAGTACTTTGAGTTTCTCAATTCTAAAATAGCAGTTTTGAAATTGGTTATATATTTATTAACTTTAAACACACTAATTTCTCGAGATTACATTTGGTTGTAAATTATTTCAACATGAGGCATAATCTGATGAAAAAGCTCTAACCAAAACTTGAAAATATCATCATTCAGGTATTTTAAAATTCCTGTTGCTTCTACAATGGTTTGATCTGCATTTGATGTTGACTGAATTTCAGTAAGGCAGTTTTTTAAAGGTTGCAAATTTTCATGTACTCTGTTTATGGTCCGTATGTTGAAATTTCACCTTGTAGAGGATGGACGTGGAATGCTGACGTTCATATGTTTCTTGAGAATGGACACACGTTGTGGTGATCTTGAGAAGAAAGTTGGAATAGCCAGAATGATAGAGAAAAATTATTGCGTTTCGTGTAATACTTGCTGTATTTCTCATTATTAAATTAAGTTGATGAGCATAACAGTGAATGAAATGTGCATTACTATAAACTGCTTTTATTTTTGCTTGAGCTCCTGCTTTGTTGCCTTTCATGACATTTGCACCATCAAATGTCTGAGCTATCAGTTTTTTGTCCATTTCCTTGAAGGATTATGTCCAATTGTTCTAAAATACGTTTTGATATGCCATCTGCAGTTTGATTTTCTGGAATAAAGAATCCAAAAAAACGCTCAAATATTTCTCCATTCAATACGTACCATAGAACAAGGACCATTTGAGGGTGTTCCGAAACCTCTGTTGTGTTATCAGCCATGACAGCTACAAAGGAAGCTTTTCTAATTTCCGTTCTTATCTCCTCGTGGTATATTTGTAGCAGGCAGTCGAGTATCTCATTCTGAATGGTCTTATGAACACTTTTGAAGACTGCACTGGTTTCTAAGTGATTCTTCAAATCAGAATATAATTTAGATGCAAAATTTACTAATACTCTAAATACCCTGGATTTACTAAATCATCTTTTTCCTGAAAAAAAGGGTGGTTTTTCTGGCCGATCAAGTATAATTTTCATGGTTGGAGCTATATTTGTAAGAACTTTTATTTATGTAAATAAATATTATAAAAACTGCTATGTTAGTGTTTTAACGACTACACACAAATAACTCTCCCTTTACCTATCCTATAAATAGAAGCTTATTTGACTTAGAAGCTCAGTCTCAAATATTATGGATAAGTTGAAACGTTCAGAATAAAACAATTCAACCCATTTACTTTCTCTTTGGGTAGCAATCTAAAGTCTACGAAGTAAACACAGTACTTATTAATTGGGCACCTGTAAAATAACATTCATTTTATATATTTTATTACGTGTTACAAATAATTTTTATGTTTCATTAAAAACACTACAATTAGACTTATAAATTACGTTGTTTAACCAGAGCTCCTCATTCACTTCACTAAAAAAATGGGAATATATTTGAAATAATTACAGGAATATTATTTAAAACAATGTTGCCATTTCCTTCCGGTCTTTGATTCTCCAACCAACTTATTTTAGGCATTAAAAATAATAAAATTTTATTATCAGTTTTTTTTACTGACAATCAGCAATTGTTTAATTTAAAACATTCATAACAACAAGCAGCAATATTATTTAGGTCTTGTGACCAATACAAGTATTTATATAATTGTGATAGCATGAACAACATATAATCACTCTTTTTTTACCTAATAAAAGACATCAGGAAAGAATATAATATCTTCTACCATCTAGAAAATGAGTAGGAGTCACCTCCAAAATAGTTCAGGACACGCTGAGAGGTGCTAGAACGTATATTGACAATGTCTCCACAGTTTTTACCTGGCAATATTACTCTTCCAACAAACTCAAGCACAATAACATTCGGTTCATTTATGGTCTCTTCCGATAGCACAACGTTATAACTTTTGTTTTTCTCAAGTTTGTTTAAGCACTTGACACGGTTGTATTCCTCTTTCTCGATCAGGTCTAACGCACCGCACAATACCTCCTCGTCCCAACAGGCATCCTGGTGTGCAGCATTTGGAGATGTTTGATGACATTGATGTTTGTGCCGAATAAGATTGGAGAGCTTTGCGTAGGACCCCTCACAAATGTCGCATTTAAATGGCATAATGGCAATAGGAGATGCAGCGTTATAAATATCCCTGGGAGAAAAATAAACACTCGCTCTACTCACAAACTCTAACGTTTTTTTCAAAATGTCGTCGCTAGCTACGATGACGCTGCACCCTTTTTTTTACAGGAATGTAAGGGATAGGTGCAAGTTTACACACAATAAATAAACAGAGCAAATTGTAGTTTATTAACATAGACAACAAGCGTGTCAAATGCAAAAAAAAAACATGTAATAATAAGATTTTGGTTCATCAATATTTCAGCGGCGCTAACGCCTTGTAGCATATAAATTACTCTGATTAAACCAGCCGAGCGCCAGTCAACACCTCGCCATTGTACTCAGAAAAGGTCAGGTGTGGATGCCCGCCCTCCCAACCTGGGTCGTCACGCCCATGGCAGCGCCTCGCGAAATAAATATCCCTTATGGGTGACCAAATAAGCCAGAAGAGGGTAAAACATAAGAAACACGATTATCATTTGCTACAAATAGAGTGTACTCACTCAGGAGTTAAACCCACAAAAATGCAGCTCATAGAGTCCATTCCAAAAGGAAAGAACACGCTTGATTTGCCCTTTGCTAAACGGGGCTTGTGCCAACATTGCGACTCAGCCTACTACTGGCTACACTAGGCCCAAAACTCAAGGTCAATAGGGCACAGCACAACACCCAACCAGGTCTAACGAGGTGTTTACCAGCAACAGGCGCTTCCCAAAAGGGGAGAGAATCAATCGCACTCAAGGGGCATTTCATATCCCCCCGAATAGCCAATAATGCTGCAACTATGCCTAGTTAGCACTTAGCGGGGCCACGTTGCTCTAGCCCCTGAACATACTGAATATCCAAGTCTACTTGGTGCCATACTGACAACCTACACATTTTAGTACCACCCAATTAGTACCTAAAAATAGACACAGGTACCTGAGACTAGCAGTATGAATAAGTATATGATAATTATCCTGACGAGGTTTCTCCGATAAAGTGGTTAATACAACCACACGATACTTCAAGACTAATGACCCTGGACGAGCCAGTTAAACAAATAGAGTGGAGAAGGGGCAGCGAGTCGTTATCTTGCCAACTAGCACAAAGTGACACTCAGGTAACTAAATGAGTCCATGCACTCACATTAAATAAAAGATTACAAAAGAACGTGCTCACAAGAGACAATAATAACTTACGACTCTCAAATAAACATCTACACTAAATTATCTAAGGAGGATCTCCTAAACGCCTAGCCCAAAGCGATACCTTACGTTGACTCGGTTATTTGATACCCCTAGAGACTCCATTGAGTGCAGGGCGTTGAGAAAACAGCGAACCCCTCAGAACTGCGTGCTGGCTGGATCTCTTTCCAACCCAGTCTAATAAGCCCACGAACGGTGAGAAGAGGCGAGCATGAAGAGAAGTACCAGCCCTGGATCAGCCAGGTACCGGTGGCTAATACAGGTGAGCTGGTTGCTATGTACCAGCCTTGGATCAGCCACGAGAGTTCAATAGGCTCACGAACGGCGAGAAGAGGTGAGCCTGAAGAGAAGTACCAGCCCTGGGTCAGCCATGCACCAGCGGCGTGAATAGCAGTGAGCAAGCGGCGAATAGTGATGTATCCGCCCGACTTTGGCAGGAGTAGATAATAAGCAATTAATGCATTAGTGGCGGGGGCTAGCTGGAAACAGCCCCGGGTTCCCATCCCAGGAATACCATAGCGTACGAATAAGCCTATTGCAAAAAACCGCACAACTGCATGACTTCTGCAAGCACACACGGGCATAGTTATATACTTGGTCTCACACCAACTCTCGTCCCCCCTTAGCTGATAGAAGTAATTCAGTATTAGTTACTTAGCAAAACCATTTCTTGGAGCTTCCAAAGCGAGAATACTGGTCAATAGAAAAAAAGGAGATGAGCGGTGAAGAGCGTCCGAGTACAAGCGTAGCGCGCATGCGCAGTCATACGAAAGAAGGGAGGGGGAGAGACCAAGAGACGGAGAGAATTCACAGCGCATACAAGGTAGGGGAAATAGTCGCGCAGGCGCACACAAGAGGCTCGATAAAGATAAATGCAAATACAATCCATTAGGCGAGAAGAAGGGCATCCACTCAAGAATAAAAAGAAAATAGATATCGATTTGTGACAACAAAGGTTACATCACAGTGACCTTGTGCGAGCTAATATCACATTAGCTCGGCACAACGCCAGCAGTGTGCTACAAACAAACACATGAGCACGCATAGTTTATTAATTCACTTTTAAACATCACACTTTGTCCTCCGAGATATATCATACAGCGTTCTTTAGATTTAAATCGTTTACAATACAAATATTAGATTGACTTTGGAAGAAAGACTTTACCGAAACTGCCCTGACCGATTATGTAGTCGTCAGGTGTTTCACCTATTATTTTAACATTTGAATAATTTTTGTGCATTGTTAAATCCTCAAGATTTACGGGTTCTTCGGACTTTACCTCCTCCTCCGGTGGTGGTGGGCACGCGGGTGACTCTGCTGACTGGTAGGCAGACGACTCTGACGGTGGGTACGCTGGTGAATCTGATGCCTGGTAGGTAGACGACTCTGGTGTCGGGTACTCGGGTGACTCTGACGGCTGGTAAACCTGTGACTCTGGGAGCGGGTACGCCTGTATCTCTGGGGGCGGGGGCGGTGGCTGCGGCGTCGTGAAGGATGGTGGTGGGTGATGTGGAGCTCGGAAGGGTGGCGGTGGCAGACCGAGCAACACAGTCACAACGTTCCCTTTGCGGAAATTGTACACGGCGCAGTTCAGTCGCTCTTATCGTGTGACAAGTAGAGTCGCAAAATTCGATGTAGCCTCACTCCTCTACTTTGTAAATTACATGTCTATCGCACACCGCCACACTGTGAATATTCTCTACAGTCATATAGGTACGCCCCGCAATCGTATGCCCCACAAACATTAAATTAATATAGCTGGTTCTAAGCATGGTGAGCGTACCTGAGAGCTAAACGTGTTGTATGGTTTGTAGGGTCCATGATGTACATGTATTAACTGCTCCGCTGCCCGATGTTGTTGTTGTTGTTAACTGCTTGCCTCTTCTGAGCCGTCTCTTAAACGCGTTCAAACTTCACAATAGTAGGTGAACCGGGTTTTACTCCAGCGCAGGTAAATACCAGTGTTTCTTTATTAAGCTCACACACGTCTTCATCAGTTAGAGTACCAAAACGACAGGGTAAAAATACACAAAACTCGCCATCTTGATAGGCTATTAGGCGTCTCCTGAACTTTGTATTGAGCGCTTTTAATTTATCCACCGAGTACTTTTTATCTACGGTTAGATCACCCAATTTTACGGTCTGCACGGCGTCGACAATGTTTACCAGCTGCTCTAACTTGTCCATATTGAACCGCTCTACAAACG
The DNA here is from genome assembly GCA_902151425.1 of Timema shepardi. Lineage (NCBI taxonomy): Eukaryota > Metazoa > Arthropoda > Insecta > Phasmatodea > Timematidae > Timema > Timema shepardi. The sequence goes on along the minus strand of CABFVX010000525.1, from coordinate 185,777 downwards.
CTTATAAATATACAACCAAGGGGGCGCCCCCCTTTATAGCCTCCACCTCCCTCCCTCAATCGACGTCACGTGGTACGAGAAGAATAAGAACAGGGTCAATGACCTTTTGTACTAGTTCACGATCTATTCTTGTCCCGACTTGTCTTGTCTGACCACCAACCTGGCACCAGGGTTGCGATGACGTCATAAGGAATACCGGTTGCCTGGGTCAATGACCTCAATATCTATTCTTGTCTCAACGCGTCTTGTCGGTCTGCCATAATGTCACCGGGTTTCGATGACGTCACCTGGTGGTGGTTGCGATATCAGCGGAAAAAACCCAGGGGGAGGGGGAAAGTGCACACCCGTGATGTGCAGTGGTCACTACTCGGTAAGCGGGCGAGCAGAGAACATGCTAATAATTAATCATCAAGAACCAACATGTCTGGGAGGCGGGATAGCAACATACCCTGGGGGTTGTAGCGGAGGGGGGTGGCATGGGAGAGGTGGGATTTCGTAATCAGTGGGGAGGGGGCATGAGGAGGGGGGGATATTTATAGCAGCCAATCAGAGAGCAGGAGGAGGGTCGCTTGACCAAATCTGACCAATCAATCGCCCGGACTATTTTAAAGTTTTCTGTTAAATATAATAACAGAAAAAAAAGAATCAGATAAAATATCTGGAAGAAGAATAGTAATCTAATTATACACTCTTCTACACTTTATCACATCCAAGAACATGGTACACGGTTTTTAAGCACAGCACACGCTGAATTAAAAAAACTTCCTTCCACCATCACGCCAGAGCCGGCACTGCGAGAGCATCAGTGATCTATCTCCTGGCAGTCCCGCCTTCCTCCTCCCCCTCCCTCCTATGTGTGTATGCGCACAACAGTCAAACACCACGTCACTGACACTGTGAAGCGCACAGTTCCATACAAAGATTTTTGTATCTTTTTAATAAACTGGGGGATGACTACTGAAGTACTGACATTAAGCTTAAGGAATATAAATTGTACTACAAAAATAAAGAAAGAATTAAAGAAAAAAGGACTCATTATATTAAATGCTATCGATATCAAGTGGAAATAGGGGCTGCTGCAGTTCCGCAGTGCCTATACACAAGCCGCCACTGACTGGGAACTCTTCCCATTAATATACCTGATGAAAATTAACAAAATCGATAAATTGGCAACATCAGTAGATTCGTAAATTTGAATCGCAAATAAAGGACTAATACGAACTCCTTCCAAAACTACATTTTCGACATAGTTTTCCATGTAGGTAATCCAGCGGGAGACCGTAATGCTGGACAATAGTACTACATTGACTTTTTTGGTGAAAGATTCTCCAAACATACACTACATTACATCATTTATGCACGGGCGCACTAGATCCAATCGCGATAAGAAGCTTTGAGTGCATTCTCGTTTTCATTCTTTGCACCAGACCCAAATGATGTTAAATCATGTTTCCACTCATTAGCTTTTTGTTTAAAAAATTCAACAGGCTTGTTTACAAGGGTGGGGTGTCTAGTTTCTAAATGGCACCAAGTAGAGGTTTCAGACTACCGCTAGCAAGAATTTTACCACAAACAAAACACTGTGGTCGGACACAGTCCTTGTCACCTGTACATGTAAATTCAAACGTAATATAATTAAAATCGTACTTTCTTTTCTTTGCATACGGCTGACCTTTGTCATATTGACGCACATCTCTAGAAGTTGTATCACTAGATGAGCTTGACGCAGCATTAACCGCCAAGCTTACTTCTCTTCCTGTTTCAAACAACCACTTTTTAACCATTTATCCATTTCAGATGTATATGAATGAGGCTTTACTGGAACAATTCTGACACACAACTGCAGATATTGTCTGAACTACAAAATAGTCATTGTGTGGTCACGTGGTGCAATACTGGAAATTCCTATTAAGGGAGGGAAAATAAAGAGATCTCCTTCGTTATGTGTCAACAAGACAGACACGTTAATACCTGAGAGGGGTCACAGCTAAGAGTCAAGCTTTCACTGCGGTAAGATTAGGGAAGGATTACTGTGTTGTGTCCATCAAAGATAAGAACCTCGTTCAATATGGGGAAAGGGGGTTGAACAAGATGTACATAAAGCCCGGATATGTGCCCAATTTAAAATAATATGACTACCCTAAGTTATGGAAAGCGAAAACAATTATTGATGGGGTAGTAGAAAAAGTAACCATAGGCTTATGAACATATAATGGGCAGAAAACTCATTTAGTTTAAAAATCCGCCATTACAGAAATATTTTGGTAAACCCCTTGGAAGATTTCATGAACCTCTAAGAGGCTCGCAAACCACAGTTTAGGAACCACTGCTTTATGGCATTATGAACTATAGCCTGATATTGGCTGGAAGAACAGTAGAGAAAATTCAAAAGTATTTATTTGAAGTCAACATTGTTAACGTTTTACTTTATTTGTGTTATTCTATATGTATTGAAAATATCTATCAAAAGTGTTACCTGCAGATAACATAACTTGATTGCAACCAGCCTCCCTCATCATCCCAATCAAATAATGGACAGAGGTGGAAACAAGAGAGTTATAATTTTTCTTCATTCAAACAAAATACAACTCGATGGGGGAGTGGCACATTAGAGTTTACAAACACCAAGCGGCAACATACGCCAGACGGGCGAAGTAACACATAAACACATGCCAGAGCCTTAAGGGCGATACAACAATAACAAAAATATTTACAGTCTTATCTTAAGACCCTAGAAATGGCATCACCAATGGGTGTACCCCAAAATTACTGATAAATTGGTCTCCATATATACCTGCGGCCCCACTATTAAGAACCCATAAACTTATATATCTTAAACATAGGAATAAACTATCCCAAATCTCCTTAACAACCATAAACATATATATTTGTATGAATGTATTAAACGTAACAATAAGCTATCTAGACCCACTAACAATCCTAGGTACATAAACTTATTAAACATAACGGGAACTGGTCCCGACTCACTAACAACCCTAAGTATACAAATAATAAACCTTACAAAACACAGCCGTGTTTCTCTTAGATAGTTCGCGGCCCCACACTTAACCACCTATTTGTTTATGCAAAAGAAACATAACCATAGCTATATATTATTTGCGACCTCCAAGACAAAATGCACCGGAGTGTGAACTTTCCGCGAAGCGGAAATTTGAAACCTTAACAAGAGAACTTGATGGGTTCCCCCTATAGTTACCATAGTCTTAAGGACGGGTGACAATACCCCGCAGTTTTGACTACTCGTTAAATAAACGAAGTATATAAATACATAATTTATAAGAAGTCCGAAACAGTGAATTTTGAATACAAGAAAGGATTGTCAAGAAAGGATTGAAGCCAAAGAGAATTTTGATAATTCACGACGAGCCCACTTATGAAGTAAGACTCTTACCTCCTAAAAGCCCTGTGTATAATGCGTGCCAACTCGTTGTACTTCAAGACCTTTATGCCCTGAAGTTATCATGTGCTCTCAGAGCGGGGGGATAGGGGGGAAGGGAGTTCTAGAACCAACCAGAGAGTGCTGGAGCATAGGCCACACTCACAACATATTCTATCAAAGGTTCCAGAATTTCCTCGTTAGGGGCGCTTGGCGATGTTCACTTGCTTTCTTATCTGACGGAGGGGGGAGGGAGAGACCTCTTCGCACTGCCAGTGGTGAGCCTCGAACACCAGTTCAGTTGAATGTAGTGCGTGTCGTGGAGAGTGTCTCGTGTTTTGAAGTCCATTCCAAGCGAGTCAACAGGGGCAGCATAGGTGAGCGTTACAATCATCCCATGTTTGTTATAATAAGGTTACATGATGTATTAATTTATTAAAACTTTTTTAGTAACTTTAGTAACTAACTTCTACTGTTCTTCCTACCAAAATCATACTATAGGAACATTATTCCCAAAAATTGATAAAAGAGAAATATCTTTGTTAACCAAAGAGAATAAGAATCAAATTAATTTTTAAAGGCCTGTATTAAAAGAATATATATTTGTTTATATCTCAGAACTTATTGGTTTTATAAATATACATTTCAAATAAAAGATTTTTTATCTTTAATAGTACTACAACTTTACAATAATAAGTGATTACGTATCTCAAATAGTTGCGGAAAAATTATGAAAATTTAAAAATCTCCCCTTTATAAAGTACTCTCAAAGTCATGTTCACGAGAAAATTAACATTTACATCGTGTTTATAATGATTAACAGTGTTAAGATATAAAATATAATCTAAATCGTTAGAGTGAATCTCAAGAAAATAGATTTATTCTCTTTTGGTCTTTCAATAAGCTGCCCTTAAATTTAGGGTTTAATATCTAATTCCAAAAAGCCCTCGGGGGGACCTTATGAAAACCCAAGGTACAAACTGTCAGACAGATGGAATTGCGAAAACCACTTTTTTTTTTTTTGTTTCAGAGGGTTATGAAAAGTCAACATTTACAAAATCTCAATTTAAAATTTTTGACGATCACAATTTTCTCGCTCTAAGGTATCGCGAGAAAGTAAATATTTGTTTACAAAGCTTAGTTACCAGCAGTGGTGTTCTAGCCGTTGCTTGCCGTTGGTTTTATCCGCTTTGATGGGGAGGTCGAGGTTCTAATCTCATCTGCGTGAACTGAATATGGTTTTACCGTTAAATAAACATATATACATATATATATATATATATATATATAAGGTTTTCCACAAATGATATAGAACTCTGGTTTTCCCATCTTCACTCTAAGCAAATGCGTGCTCACTACCTCTTAGCTACCTTCCTCATCTCGAACCAATCAGATTAAGCTGTTAATAACCTGTGTGCTGAATGAAACAATAAAAAAGGAAAACTTAGTTCCAGAGTGTTTATAATCATATTATAGCAATAAATTAATGATTTTAAATGGAAACATGCTTTACCGAGTTGTATTTAATTCATTTTTTTAGAGCTTAGAATACAATGTTCTTGTTAGTATGGTGTTCATAGAAAGTTAACAGTACAGCCTATTTGTAGACTAAAGTAGGCATACAGTGTGTGCATTCTATTTAATTGAAGTAACACTTAAAAAATGACCGTTTTTCACCAACTTGACCATCTTTTTCTGATTCATTAAATTATTTTAAGAGATTTCCAATCTTTAACATCTTATCACAAAGTGTGGTTTTCACTTTAGTTTTTCTATCTTCTAAACAAACTAATTGTGGTGAACTTATTTTAATTCTAGCCTCCTTATACCATGTATTTAAATAGTTTGCGCAAGTGAATGTAAAAACTATGTAACTGAAAAGAACAAAAAGAAATGGCTATATTTTTTTAAATTTAGGAAAGAAAATATTTTTTTTTTATATTCCTACAGTAATAGATAAGCTAAATAAAAATGTCACAATTTACTGTAAATAATGATTTCCTAATGTAACTAATAAAAATTGTACTTTGATGGGGATTCGAGCCCTTGTCCTTTGACTTTGGACGTCATTCTATAAAACACCTAGATGGCAGCTCAAAACTCAGCATCACTCCTTGGAGAGTACATAGATGATAGCTTGTCTTTTGTTGTTTAGCAAGCAACAAAGTTGAAAGGATTAAGGGATTAACTATGGAATGTAAGGACACTCTGAAAGGGGTGAAGTATAGAAGGGTTGAGAGAGGCCGGTGTGGTGACTGTCATAGCTACAGTAGCGCACCTTTAGTGAGGTGATAATACATAGTACTACTTGGAAGAGAGATTTGCAAAACCTGGAGATGTCCATCCGAATCTCAAGAAAGATTTCTTAAATACTAATTTAACTCAATGGCACAAAAATAATATAAGCCATTTAATTGGACAAAGTTACTTTATTCTAGTAAATTTGAGGACCATGAACTATAAAATTAAAAATAAATATGAAAATAACGAATATACAATAAATAATAAACAAACTGGGGTTAAGATGAAAATAAAAGTCATAAAATACAGCATAGAATTTGAGATTTTAATTTTTTCATTTCATAGTCAAGGGTTTAAGATGAACATACCTACTCAAACATTAAAACGTTTGGAAATTTAGCCAATCCAAACAAAACTGATGTCCCAATAAATAAGCCAATATTCTGTAGAAATAAGGTTATAAAAGCATTTTTGGTTCCTTTCTGTAGGGCTTTATGTGCATCTTCATTCATTTTGGGCACCTAAAACATAGGAAGTAATATGAATAGTAACAAAGATAATGTTAATAGAAAAGATTATCAGATTAAGTAATATATAAGTTTAAAATGATCAAGAGTTAAAATATATAAAAAGAGATTGAGTCGGTTAGGTATAGTACACATATGTATCTACAGCCACACACATACCACACAAAACTACACATGACTGTTGCACATAGTCCTCTCTCTTTCACACATACATCTCTCCATCAAAACAAATGGTTAAGTAACTATAATTAAAGGACAAACTATTTCAAGTTCTACAATAATATGTATAAAAAGAGGCCTTGCCAATGCAGATTAAGTCTTAAGTTTATTTTAAGAACTATATTTCATGTAAAGCACAGTTCAGGGGCCAAATGGTCTAAGGCATCACGCTCGTGTAGGACTGGCCTACTGAGGGCAAGGACATCAGGGTTCTAATCCCGTTTGGGTCTATTGAGGGTGTTTTTTTCTAAATGGTTTCTCAGTCTCCTTCCATGCAAATGCGGGTAGATTACCCGATTAGTTTTAGTTTTCAAATTAATGATACCATAAGCAACATCAAATCAAACACTATAATATTACATATACATAGGTGACCTCTTAGCACTATATAGACTCAGACTAAACTTCATCAATGATGAGCTATAGTTAGACTCAAAATCCCCAAATGAATAATTTATAAGCCAATCGAAAGTAACAGAACGTAAAATAAGCTTTATCAGACGCAAAAACACACAGGCACACTCATTGAAGAGTATTTAACTTACCCCAATTAATAAGAATATATATAATCCCCAAATTCCTATACTGGTAAGCACACAAACTAGGTGTCGAGTGTGTATAGTCTGGTTTGGGGTGATGGGAAAGTTGGGAATCAAACCCTGGCCATGTGTACTGATGGTGGCCCTTCCTTTATGGTTTTACACTCTCCTTTCATTTAAATGCGAGCATGATTCCTTATAGTTCTATCTTCTGTATACTTAGCCAATTAGTACAGATAAATGTGGAAAGACCATAAGTTGCAATGTAAATAAAATATATTTAATACACAGGTGTTGACAACATTTTTACGATATGCTTATCGAGTATTTTACATTGCATTATTGTTAGCAGTGATCTTGTAGTTTTTGCTGGTAGAAAAAAAAAATAAAGATTTGAAGCTTATTAGCAAAGTTTTTCATGATTAGCTGTTAATTTATTTAGTCTAAAACAATGGTTCAGCAGGGTAGTGAATGTCTTATCACATCTTGTATTGTTTGGTGAGGAATTTTATATTTTGAATAATAAACATTATCTATGCCACAGTTTTGGTAAGCTATTCACTGTAAAGCTTTTTATTCATTAATATAAACCAAATATTGTGTAGGGCCAAGGATACCATAAATGGATGTTGTTAGCTTAATAAAGTATTTAATTTAGCACATTGATATACATTTGTCAGGTAGTTTGTAAATATTTTTATAGGATGATCCCTCACTCAGCTGCGTTCTGGCTTATGTAGGAGGAGTCTGTGAGTTACTGTGTAAAGGTTTTCAGAAGACCCATGAAAAAGCCAGAATTAAATTATGTATCTATATACATTAGAGGGTGACCTGGCGGTCTAGGGGTAAGGTGTCAGACTTCTGCGCTGGCGGCGGGGTTCAATCCCAGGTCCCGGCACAGATTTATCTGATTACCAAACCTTTCCTTCACCTCTGACAAGACATCTTGTGAATGTGAGGAATGCCAGGCCTCCACCGTGGTTCGGATTCCACGTTAAACTGTAGGTCCTCCATTTAATCTCACAATCACCCTACCATTACACATTAGCGTAAGTGCGTATAACCCGAACGGGTAGTAAGACGCGGTGCTAATAATAATAATAATAATAATAATAATATAGACATTAGAAAATAATTTAATAGTGATGTTTTAAATAATGATATATTGTTAGATTCACACAATCCTAGCCGAGACCTTAGCTCTGTTGGTAGAAAGTTTATCATCTGATTTAGGGTTCTTGATTTCAATTCCCAGCGCGGCTTAAATTGGTGTTTCTCAATTAAAAGTAATGAATTAGTAGATATTATATCTTATAAAATTAAGTTAGTTTTCAAGTTATGTACTGATATAATCAGTTAGTTCAGAAATTGCATTTTAAATGCCTGTTTAAATAAATAAATAGAGTCTCATATAATCATATAACTTACTCTATGGCGTTAGGAGCTTGATAATCCATTGCCGAACTTACAAGATTATGTCACCTATCCTTATCTTGAGTTAGTTCTATCCATTCCACCTCATTCCACCCTTTCTGTTTAAGGTCCATCCTAGTGTTATCCACCCATTTGCGTCTAGGTCTTTTTATTGGCTTCATAAAGTTTTTTAATTGGATAGTTTGATTTGGAGTCTATGTTAATATGTTTGATTAAATTTTGCTTAAATTGATATAAGATTGTGGTTTTTAGTGGGATTGCTAATAATACCTTTATATTTGAATAAATATGACTATATCTAGTGAATTTGATATGTTAAACTGTTCATTTTATATGTTAGTATGTGTATTTGATATGTTAGAATGTGCATGTGAGAATAGGGATTTATACATTGATAGCAATTTAATAATTAATAACAACCATTAAGGAATAAATAAATATATGATGTTTTACAATCACATTAGGTTAGTTTAATTTATTTATTTGTGTTTGAAATGTTTGTATTTAGATATAATTTTATCATTATTTTTTTCTGTTTTTGCAGTCAACTTGGTGGTCATAATAGTTTTTCTTTTATGTCTATTAAAGATCTTATTTTTCATAGCACTACTTTGATTATTTATGCTTTTAAGTTAGGGACTTGAATTTGAAATCTTTCATTTTTTAAATTTATTTTGAATATTTGATTGATTGATTCCGTAGGATGTTGGGGACTTGAATTAAAGAGCTTTCATTTTTAAAATTCATTTTGAATATTTGTTTTATTTCGTTGATTGATTTCATAGGATTTGGGGGTGGTTAGGTATGAACCTAATAATTTACTATTAAGAACCTTTATCACCCTTCAGATAGTACCTAACACTGGTAGGCAATTTTGCTCGAACCAAAAGTCACATCCCGGTTCGGTATTATGTATTCTGTTTTAGAAAACAATTGAAGAAAACAGTTTGATTTTTTTTCTAAATAAACAAAATTAAAAAATAATTGTTTTGAAATAAAAAAAACTTCTTAACTAGTCCCAAGTTTGCTGTTGTCAAATGAAAAACTCATAAAACCACAATTATATAAGTTTTCTGGTTCATATGTATTATAATCTTGTATTTAATTTCTTGGTCAAATGGCTGTGAGATGGGCTCTTGACATATTTAATCCCTGACAATGAAGTTTGGGATTATCTTAAAGCTAAAATGGGCGTGGATCCAAAATGATCAGTTGCCAAGTTTACGATTTTGAGCGATACTTGCTTGAGTATTAATGACCACAGAAAGAAAACAGGTAGATGGAAACTATCTTATAAGGACTATGTGTTTGCCAAGCTTGACTATAATCTGAAAAGAATGGACTTTTTTTCCTGCCTTGAATATGTATAACTATAATGTATGCCATTATCAATATTATGAATTATAAACCTCCAGAAGAAGCCTAGTTTTAGGAGTTGCAAAGTGCAGTACATTTATTGGCCCTTAATCGGAATAATTGTTCTATTAAACTAGTATTTGCTGTGCGGGCGTATAGATTGGCAGAGTATTATGACACCACATACACATTTGAATTCCTCTATAATTTGATTACTCGTGAATACTTTGTTGGTTATTAATTTGATACCACCTTATTAAAACAAACAATATGATTGAATGCGATCCATATTCCTTTTTTAGGCTTGTAACTAAGTCAAAGTAATTACATTTTATATATGATCAACTAATTTAAGTATGAACATAATAATTGATGAATTTCTTTGAAATTAAATTAACTAGGGATGTAAATTTATTTTATTGCATGTATTTTTTCATACATGAAAATTATCTTGTGTATATATATATTTTCTAAATACTATAAATGGTCATTTTTACTAACGTGCTCAGCTAAAAATCTAAGTAAAATATGTTTAGATTAACTAGTAAATTAAGAATTTAAAAAGGTTCTTACCATATCAACCAGAGAAATATATATGAACATTCCTGCTGCAAATCCAAAAATATAAGTTGAGCTCTCAAACTCTCCCAACAATATTCCAACAATCAAGCCCAAAATGCAAGTGAGAGAAGACATAAAGTTGTACTTTAATGCTTGTTTCATGCGCATCCCAGATTGTAACAGAATAGCAACGTCACCTACAAAAATAAGTCAAGTTAGATCTTAGAGGCAAGAAATTATAAACATTTTAATATTATTTCTACTAATAAGGGTAAGGATTTTTGGGAAAATCCACAACTCAAAACAAGTGAAAAATACAATGATAGAAAAATTTCACATTTATTTATGATAACCTTCACTATAAAACTATACTTTAATTTTCTTATGAATATACATTTGGAGCAACTTTCAGAAAATAAAAAACATATTTTTTGCAGTGAACATTGATGACATTTTGTTAAATTATTAGTTTTATTTTATAGGTATTATTATTATTAGCACCGCGTCTTACTGCCCGTTCGGGTTATACACACTTACGCTAATGTGTAATGGTAGGGTGATTGTGAGATGAAATGGAGGACCTACAGTTTAACGTGGAATCCGAACCACGGTGGAGGCCTGGCATTCCCCACATTCACAAGATGTCTTGTCAGAGGTGAAGGAAGGGTTTGATAATCAGATAAATCTTTGCCGTGACCAAGGATTGAACCCCGGCCGCCAGCACAGAAGTCTGACACCTTACCCCTAGACATCCAGGTCACCCTAGGTATTATTAATATCTATCAAAAGTGACAGCTGAATATCATGTGACTTGATGTATGAATGCTTGAAAGTAGATCTATTAACTTTTCCAAACCCGCCTCAGTGGCGTAGCTAGCTAACGCACCAGTTTCATGTTGAGCTAGACTGCCAATGACGGGGCGGTAAAGGTTCGAATCTTGGTCGGCTGAACGGTTTTTTTTCCTCTTCCTAAATAGTTTTCCACTCTACCTCCACGCAAATGTGGGTTCACTTCCTCTAAATTCAACCTTCCAAATTCATCACCAGTTAGCGTAATTAACCTTGACGGGTAGTAAGACTGGGTGCCAAAATCATAAGAAAGAACTATTCTGTCAGATATGTCAATCTTTAAGAAAATTGTGGAATACATTTCAACCTCCAACTTCCAACCTCTTTCACTTAGCATTGTTTAAATCTTTTTTATTGTTAATTTGTTAACATAGTTATTATTATTATTATTATTAGCACCGCGTCTTACTACCCGTTCGGGTTATACGCACTTACGCTAATTTGTAATGGTAGGGTGNTTTAACGTGGAATCCGAACCACGGTGGAGGCCTGGCATTCCCCACATTCACAAGATGTCTTGTCAGAGGTGAAGGAAGGGTTTGGTAATCAGATAAATCTTTGCCGGGACCGAGGATTGAACCCCGGCCGCCAGCATAGAAGTCTGACACCTTACCCCTAGACCGCCAGGTCACCCGTTAACATAGTTACAGGGTGAATTAATTTATGGGTTTGTATACAGCTAAGATAATTTAATGTTATCACTATACGCAATTATTTCAGGCGATTATGCCTCCTCAAGTGATAAAGACAACTACAGTAGCCCCATGGCTTCTTAGGTGCTGACTGACAGCTCACAGCTGATTTTTGACAGTCAACATTTAGATATATTCCTAAATTTTGACCATCAGAAGTGACAGTTGCTAAACACATGTATTTGAAGATCATATGGTTCGGCGTAGGGATACATAATTTGGCCTGGTAACTTTTCAAAGCTGTCAGTCAGCACCAAAGAAGCCATTAGGCTACTGTAGGAATAAACCATTGCTATAGTACGAGGGTTACAGTTAACACAACCCTCGGTCAATTTAAAATGCACCAGAAAATACTTTTGGTGGGAAAACCGTGCCACATGAAATGACCAGTGCATTACCAACCTTGATACTTACAAATGCAATAGTGCACCCTCCAGATAATGCCGCAGTGCCAGCTAAGGAAGTTGTACTAAGAATTAGAAAGCACGCCAAAAAACACCTATTGCTAACCCTATCGCGATAATAAATCAAGGGACAGCAGACTTAAATAACGATGAAGTGCTGGTAAAGTTTCTGGAAAGCAATGCTATCAAACGTATGATAAATTTAGCCCCTAACATAAACAGACAATATGAACCCGCCCTAATGGTTAAAGGGGGTTGCAATAATACAAAGGATGAAATACAAGGGTTACAATAATTTATTAAATAGATATAAATGTAAAATACATTAGGTTCACATAATTATTCATTAGGTTTCATCTGTCAAAACCATAAAAAAATTTTTCTGGGAATCAATGTAGTGCAGCTAGTAGGTTGTATGATGGTATATAACAAGCAAGTAACAAGATGGCTTGTTAAATTGCTACCTTATAATAGAGCTTTGTGAGATAATGATCACTTCCTTCGGCTGACAGTACGTGATTGTTAGCGTCTAGTAATTCAACTAATTAACTACTGAACAGTGGTGGCGCGTGTATAGGCACTGCGGAACTGCAGTACCTTCTATCAACAATTGATATTATCGATAACATTTAGTATAATGAGCCCTTTTTTCTTTAATTCTTTCTTTATTTTTATAGTACAATATATATATTCCTTAAGCTTAATGTCAGTACTTTAGTAGCCATCCCCCAGTTTATGAAAAATATACAAATATCTTTGTATGGAACTGTGCGCTTCACAGTGCCAGCGACGTGGTGTTTGACTATTGTGCGCATGCGCACATAGGAGGGGTTGGGGATAAAGGCGGGAATGCCAGGTAGAGAGAGCACTGTTGCTCTCGCAGTTCCGGCTCTGGCTTCATCGTAGAAGGAAGTTTTTTTTTATTCAGCGTGTGTTGGGCTTAAAAACCGTGTACCATATTCTTGAATGTGATAAATTGTAGAAGAGTGTATAATTAGATTATTATTCTGCTTCCAGCTATTCTATCTGATTCATTTTTTTTCGTTTATTTTATTTAACAGAAAACTTTAACCATGACCTTGCATCCCCAAGAAATAAGTTATGTGACTGTAATTAAGTAAGTGTGTGACTATATGTTTGTTGATATAATGGACAGATATTCTTCCACTAAACACTTAGTAGCTGCTAAATTGTCAAACAAGAATTGCTTCACTAGATTTAAGAATGAACATCCCACAAAAGAGATAGTACTGACCACTGAAGCGTATTCCATGATTGACAAAGAAAAGCTTGAAACTGTACTAAACGTATTCTATTGTAGAACTGATATTCATGAATATTGCAAATTAATTGAGTTGATGAAATTTATCTTGGAAAATAATCTAGATGATGTTTTTAGTGAAATTACAAACCTGATAAAAATCCTCTTGACAATTCCCATGACTACATCAGAGGCAGAGCGCTGCTTTTCAACATTGATAAAAATTGAATTTTTTTTAAGCACTATGAATTCGGAAAGACTAAATGCGCTTGCAGTACTTTTAATGGAGAAAAATTTCCTCACTTGTCATCCAGAGATCAAGGAGAAAATTATTGAATTATTGAACTTTTTGCGCAAATTAAAACAAAAAGAATGGATTTAATTTTAAAATGAATAGATCAAGCTTGAACTGTAACAATTTAAGTTAATATAAGTAAGAAATGTTTTTTTTGTTAATATTTTATCAAGTTATTGAATACATTAATTACTTCTTACATTAAATGTACCACGGATCTTAATGCCAGCCCAGGCCAACGTCTATTTACACAATTTTAAAGATACTCTAAGTGGACATTGTCAAACACTTGAGATGAAGACATTTTGATATAGCTATGTATTTGAAGAAAACTCTATAAAACACAGTAAGAAAGCTTGTTTGACAGATTTAAGGAAACTATACTCATTTCCACCTTTGGCATTATAAGCCAATTATATATGGTGCACAAAGCAACCTCTTCCAAGATTTCTTGTCATCACATTTTGTATTGATTCAATTCTACTTGACCACTTATTGGATTTTGGTCAAAATAAAGAGATTGGGAAACGGTAATATTCTGTAATCCGCACATCTTTTTATAGTTTTGAAATAGTTTGTTAAAAATATTGTATGTATACATAATGTAAATGGACAATGTAAACATATTATAATGTTATAAAATACTTTTGAATAAAAAGTAAATCAAATCAGTATTTGTTATGTATGCGAGTGCTAATAGTTCAGATTATAACCGCGAATATCATAGGGTCAGTTCACGGCCGTTACATCACAACTCTGACGCTAAACTCGTTTGGCTGTGTCATGGCGGCTGAGGACTTCAGTTTTTCCTCAGTTGTTTACAATCCTTTCTGGCGCACAACAAGACTTGTATATACCTATACTACAACATTATTTATATATTTGAGGCAAATATATTGGAACCTACATGATAGTCAATGTCACATTCATTTTTAATTTAAAATTATTGAAGAGGAAAGGGAATGTCATAATTAATCTGCCAAATTCAATCATTCAGTGTTGCTAATTTTTGCCATATTTTATTGAAGTTACTAAAATAATAACACCCATGCACACAATAGTGACACTTCTTATCCATTAACATAAGCCTGCATACACTTAGTGCCCTTTAGCATGAGAGGTATTTTATTGCACAAAGTTTTGTCGCACGAATTTTACCCGCTAAGCTATATTGGTTAAAATGTGAGCATTTACACAAAGAGATAAAATAACGCGCGGTAAAATTCCCGCGCCACCGGTCTAGAACAGTCGTTTGTATCTAGCGTCAAGAATATTGGTCGCACAGGAAAAATATCGCACATCGACCCTGAGATACATTGAGTTAAATGCATGCTTTCAGACAAGAGGGAATAAATCATGCGATCAGTCTGCTGTTGGAACTCTTTAGAAGTAGAACGTATCGTATAACAATAGTTTGCGATATAAATTAGGGTTTAATTGCCATCTGTCTATTGTTGGTTTGTACATGATTAAGATACAAAAGTGTTTTATACACTTTTCATTAATTACTTGTATTGAGTTGACAAGAAAAGTTCCTTAATTTAACTGCCACTTTTTCAAATGGTGAGATTGCATTTATCATATTAGTATTAGCTTTAAGAAAATTTTGTGACAAACAATGGCTAGATTCGTCAAATGTTGCCACAAACTTGAGAAAATACTTGAAAAACTTACTGTCATATTTTCGGAGTATAGCAAAATTTAAACTAAAATCACCTTCAAGTAATATAATAATCATAGTGTTTACCCAAAACGACCTGTTTTTCTTCTTCTTTTTGTTATTCTACCTAGCAAATATATGTAGTCATCATACGGTTTACGTCCCGAAAGTATGCACCATGGCTGACGGCGTAAACTGTATGAAGGCTACACATCTTATGACAAGCAGAGTAAGAAAAATAAAAAATCTAAGGCGATTCTGAGTACAACCTATAATTACTGGTTGATCAGGTGATTTTAGTTTAAATAAAAAAAAAACCTTTTGTGTCTTAAGTCACGTATAAACCTACAATAGAACTGTAACGGATAGCTGTAGTGACTATTTTGCGAGTGTAGTGAGCGTACCCACCTCTGTAACTGGAATGTGTAAAGAGGGCGTGGGGGTGACAGTTGCAAATAGCCAGGTAGCAGAGTAGTCTTCCTGTGAGTGCGTTTGGGACTTGTGTTATACTAGAGACGTGGACACGGTGACCGAGTATTGTACGTGTTATATTGATGTATGATAGTTGTACCAATGTTTGTACCCTTAAGTGTAAATATATATATATATATATTATTTGTAAATAGTAAAACACGCTACAGAACTATACATTAAAGGCCTAATTTATATCACAAACTATTGTTATACGTTATGTTCTGCCTCAAAAGTCAAAATAAACGGGGCCCCGCTTCTGACCCTTTTCAATTTATGATTATATAAAATGATTTGTAAATATTTAGGTATTACTTAAAATTACCACACTGGTAGTGACATTTTATGATAGGTATTTTTATTTTTGTTGTTGCAATAAGCTACTTGACATAATATTAATTTCCAACAATGGGCATGGTATGATTTAAGTTTGTTAATAAAACAATATTTTTAAATAATTCCATACATTCGAAAATATCGGGAAGGCTTAATATAGTCCAAGCCCCCCAAAATATAAACAGGGGAGATTGAGGCCCTCCAAACTCTTTGTTCTAGAGTCCCTGGGTAAGTGCCAGAAACATTAACTCTCTGATGATATTTGCCAAATGTTTATTCAAATGTAGGAAATTCAATAACTTTTTTCTTTCAGTCCAAATTAAACCGGATATGTCCCAGAAAGTACCATAATACCATTTCTACTGCAGAAACTCCCAGAACCCTCAGACAGAATATGAATCCTGACCTCATCAGTTAAACCAAGCGAGCGCGAGGTTAAGCCAATGAGTTTGATTTCATTTTTATAAACTACTTATATATATATATATATATATATGAATGCGATTAAGATATCTCAAAAGAGAATCAACGAGCCTAGTAGGTATTTAGAAAGCTATGATAGCAACGCCACTCACCTAAACACAATGCATCTACACCAAACTAAGTCAACGAGTAATTGTCTGAGTTAGTTAAAAAATAGTAACCTAATTAGTAATCAAACAGTTTTGGTCATTTTAACCGCTTACATTTCTACTGTATTTGAATTTTGCACCTACCTATAATAATAATAATAATAAATTTAAAAGTAAACATAACGCTATAACCTCAACCAGCAATGCGACCCCACCCGATATATGCCATGACCCCGATTGGGGTCATGACTCCCAGGTTGTAAACCACTGGTCTAGTGCACTAGTTTACTTAGCCATCAGCACAAGAAATTATTGTATTTGAAACTCTAGAACTTTAAAGGTGACTTGTCGGTCTTCCTGAGTGGCGAATGGAATTTGTAAGCTCATGAGACAGGTAGTGACACTAATCTGTGAAAGAGGAGAAGGGTCTTCATGGAGGGGGTAAGAACTGTTTGACTAGGCCACATATTTCATGCTTGAGTGCATCAAAAAATAGCTTCGAACTCACCAAGTAGGCAACGTCGTTAAAAAAAGATTGATAACGTCGTTAAAAAAATAGATATTTTCACAACATGTAACCAGCTGTTTCAGATTATTGAATTAGTAGTTCAGCCTAATTTATTACTTTAACCAAATGGCTGGCTCTTTTTTGTTGATTTTTTAGAAACTATCAGTTGGTTGTGTTTATTTGTATTTATTTTATATATTTGAGATATTTAAAATGCACTTTCTGAACTGAATAATTAAATTAGCACACGATAATTATTTCTATTAGCGAGATCAAAAGGACCTACAAATTTTTCCAGGAAAGTTATTTTCATAAACCTTCCAGGTTCCTTTTACATGCGACAATCAACATGGTACCAATGGCTTTAATTCTCTTCTGAAGGAAGTTGTGTTATGGATTTTTTTTGCTTAAGAAAAATCAGTCGACCCCGGCTGGGTTTAAACCCGCAAATATTGGGCCCTGAGGCGAGCACTTTAACCTGAAACCATTGAGGTTGACATTTAGTCATGGATAACTTCTATTCACTGAAATCAATTTTAGTGTCCAGATGTGATTTTTTTTAACAATATTTATATATAATCTAGTCTGGTTTGTTGATGACGGGGAGGTCAGGACCCAAATCCCAGCTAGTTGTTTCCAAATTGGTTTTCCACTCTACCTCCACAAAATTTGATTCATATTTCCTTTTTACTATACCGCCCTTTCCCCTACCTCATTAGTGTAATTTAAATGCTTATAGCTCAAATGGGTGAAAATTAATAGAGACAATCAAACAACAGACAAAGAACCTTTTTTAATAGTTGTGCTTTTATTTGAACTATCATGATCACCTAATTCACCAACTGAACGTGAATATGAAAATTTGAGCTTTTCCACACACAAATAGATGAGCTCATAAAGTTTTATTTCTATGAGAATTTGTCAGGATTTTCAAAACAAGTATATTTTTTAATATGATAGTTTTGGAATATCTGCTATATTCGATACCAGGAACCTTTCCGAATGCTATATTTACTTATTATACTTTGAAGTGCAAAACACCCCCGAGACCACAGCGAGGGATAACAGTCTCACTATAGATTACTCTAGAATAATTAATTGCGAGCCACAGGTCTAAGACAGCACTCTCTCTCTCTCTATCTCCGATATACTAAACTGTAGGGGCTCGAATCCTGGTCCACTGGCTACCAGCCTCTTTGATCTGTCAGGGATCTCCAGCTCAAATGATTATATTTGACATATACGCAAATACGGATGCACTTAACAGCGTAAAGATGCTGGAAGAAATAATCTGATTTAATGACCGTTCTAACAGCCATTAGCGATGCTAAAAAAACTCCTTCCATCGCGCATATGCTGGTACATTTAACACCGTAAAGATATGGGAAGGAATTATTTGATTAAATTACCGTTCTAACAGCCATTAGCGATGCTAAAAACTCCTTCGGATCTCTAGTTATGGCATGATGTACCCTGCAAAAATAGCGGGGTACAAATCCAGGTTCATACATGTCAAAGGCGGAGTTCCAATTTGAAAAGTGGACCCCCTAAGTCAGAATTACGAAACATCTCTGCCGCATAAATTCCCAACTGCTCCAAAAGGCGTGTCTGCCTGAAATACATGGTTGCAACATAACAATTTCCCCATTCGGTTTCCAAAGTCGATTGTGATTAAATTAAACACTGTTGGTCCCAATTCCTAATCCATTAGCGTAATGAGTACTTAAGCGTATAGCCCGAATGGGGGAGGGTAATGAAATCCCCTCAAGACAACAATTGATTAAGACAATGGTTTGGGATGGTTTGACTTTCAAAAGATGGGAAATAAACTTGTAATGATTAAAAAAACGTTGAGAACTAACACCATTGCTGTTATTAAATTGTGCACAATATGTTCACATGACATTTAATTGTTGCCTAGGATTGAAAATCACCCTCCGATTTGATATTGTGATAATGCTTTCGCTTCACAAACACAGAGACAGTCATTTACAAGCGGGTAATAATATGCACTAATTTGGTAGAGGAGGAACTTAATGTACCCACATTTGTATGAAAAGGAGAGTGGTAAACTGCTCTTAGTACACTTTACAAAGATATGACCCCCGTTTTTTTTTTACTTCTTGAACCGTATATTGCGAGGGTATGAGTGAAAACTAATTAGCAGAGATTCGAACCCCGAACTTAGCAAACACTTTCGAAAGCTATAAGAAAATACTAAGTGATAGCAATGAAGTGTAGAGCATTTTCGTGAAGGTATAATGGAAATTCAAACCACACTCTCTAAGGCGTCAGGCCCACAATGCATAACAGCTACTATGTTTATGACGGTAAGTACACACGACAGGGATTAGAAACCCGATATTAGCTCCGCGTTATGTGTTTTCAGGAGATTAGATTTATAATTCCGGTAAGGTGTTTCCCAGTTTCTCTCTCCACGCATATGTGAGATTCCTTCCGTGTCCTTACCCCTATAGAGTAATTATTATTCTTTCAAAACAAAAATAATTATGTTGTTACCAAACCTATGGCAAATATAATCATTTGAGCTGGAAACCCTTAATAGAGCAAAGAGGGTAGTAGCCAGTTAACCAGGATTCGAACTCCTGCAGTTTAGTATATTGCGAGAGTGCTGTCCTACACCTGTGGCTTGCAATTAATTAGTCTAGATTTATCTATAGTGAGACTCTCTAGCGGCACTGATCTGAAATCCACGGTCTAGAAACCATCCCAAAGATTACTGGCTCACCACTTGGCGTAGCGATAAAATATAATTTAAACGTGATAAATTCCCCGGTTTCAACTGCTGACAATCGAACCTAATACATTTGTTTCCGTAAGAAGACTAGCTAGTTTTGTGTGACACCTTACCTTAAACCAAATTTAGTTAAAATTATAAACAAATATTTATGCAGTGAAATAATAATAATAGTCTACTTATTCCTCCTATCTACTCATATATTCTAATTGCTAAAACTATATTAACTACACGTGTGTAATCAATAAAGCTTAACATTTACCCATCTACACTATTTAATATTTTATTCCGGCAAATTTGTCACTGAGGTATATTGCCAGCGACTTTCTGTCTTTGAAACTCCAAGGATTTCATAAAAACATATTCTAGGGACACAGCGGGTGCGTGCAAGTTGAAACACTATATTCTTTTCTCGGGTTTTACAACTACAGAGCATGAAGCACCCGGCGAAAGATATCGGGGTTCGAATCTATGTTGGGTGATTTGAATACCTGCCGATGTGTAATGTTGGTAGTTCTCACTAAATGGTTTACCACTCTCCCTCCACGTAAATGCTGTAACATTTCCTTACTCCTGCCTACCACATTATTTTCTTACACCACCACCACCAATGGTCCATTGTGGTATGGCGGATACCAAAACCCGTACATGCTGACGGAAGTTATCAAACCAAACAAAGGTTGGTAGGCTTTTGTCGAGAGAGACGCCCCACCAACGGTTGCTCAATATTAGTTTCCAGCTACGCTTATTGTGTTAAATATTGGTTCGGTACAATTGAATTTTTTTTTTAAATACGTGTTGGTAATGATAAATATTATAGCGTAGTGTCTTTTTTACTATTCAAAATTACACTATTGTATTATGTGTTTGTTAATGAATACAGTCCGGGAAAAAAATTTAATATACAACCAAATCTGATTACGATGCATAACTCTATAAAACAATAAGAGCATCACTAGGCCCTACGGGCTAGCTAAATAAATGGTGACGGTAGGGATTGGGGGTTCGAATCCCTGTCGTGCGTGATGTACTGATGCCGGTTTACTCACTTATCTTCCACGGGTTGTGCCCCGGACGTGTAGTGAGAAGACTAATTTCGTTCTCTACTACCATACCGATGCGGGTAAATTTCTCCCTTCTTATTCTCACTCTACAAACTATGTCTGTATGGTTTTCCAGTTTCACTCCCACGCAGATGCGCCAGTGATATAGATACTTTTTAAAAGTTTTTTATACTCAGTAGTTAGCTACCTGCACCAGTGAGCACACAGTCTATATGTCAGACTCTTCTATTTAGGGCTTTCCAATGGTGGGTGGAGATTGGGTTTGAATACCTTTTTGCACTTTCTGGTGATAGGGTGCGAGGTTGCAATTATAATACCTGCTGAGGTGTGATGGTCCCATTCCCGGGAGGGTGTACTGAGGCTGATTTACCATTCTTATTCAGCGCAAATATGGCTGCACTTAAAGATGCTGGAAGGAATCATTTGATTATACAAGCGATAAGACCCACCTCGTTGGCGTAGCTAGTAAACGTGTTAATTTCGTGTTGAATTTTAGTGCCGAGGACGAGGAAGATTGATTTGCGAATCTCTGTTGGGTGAACTGGGGTGGTTTTCTACTTTCCTTCAACGCAAATGTGGATTACTAATCCATAAGCGTAATTTATACTTAAGCGTATAGCACTAACAGGTAGTAAGACTTGGTTATAAATACCGATAAGCTTAACTTCATAGCTATTAGCAGGGAGGTAGGGGGGATGGAATCCAGATCGACCATTTCGCTTCTGGTTACCCGTTCAGCCTTCAAACAAGTGTAGGTACATTTTATATCTTCCTCAGCCCTACTAAATATACTGCTAGTCCTGACAGGGGTTGAAATTAAAATGTTTCGACACACGTACTGTACATGCCGATGACTGTTTCAGCTTTATATCTTTAAAAGCAAAATACATTTACACTGAGGATCCTATATTGAATTGCAATTACGTCAAAGGTAGACAGCATCCTTAAGGACTTTTTTTTGTACGCAATATTCCCGCTTTAAAGGAAGGGGTTGTGATGAGAATTTTAATCCCTCAACATGATTTAATATACATTTTCAGCCAAAGAACATAGAAACTAGTGGCGTGGAAGCTAGCTCGTGGTCGTCATATTTAATATAACTACAAAATTATATCATTTGGTTGTGTTTTTTTTCGTTGGTTTTATGGCTTGGTCAAACATGAATTAGTCTTCGTGGCTATTAGCAAGGAGGTGTAGGCCATATGATTAACAAACATAATATTATATCTGAAAATTCCTCATGTATTTTCTAAAATTGGGCCCCTTTTAAACCATAGTTCAATTTGGTCGACTAGTATATTAAAATGACTGGGAATACATTTTGTATACTTGGTCTAAGCCGTCCCTATCACGTTAAACTAGACGGCTGATGACAGGGTGACCGACGTTTGATTCCCGTTCTGGCGAACTAAGATTTATTTTCTCATCCCCAAGAAAATGAGGCTACACATTCTACCTGGTCTAATCATATCAAAAGGAAAATCTGGTCAAACAACAAAACCCATTTTAATTTTGCCTTATTTTTTTCATTCTCGCAAATGTTGTGGTGCACTCGAAAGGAAGTATCTGAATGGACGGCCGTTATAACAAACATTAGTGGTGCTAGCCCCGCGAAAGATATTGAGGAGAAAACCCGTTTGCACGCCGTATAAATGTCAAGCTCACCTAATTCTTCTGTCCGTGGGTGTGGGGGGATGTTGGAATCAAATCCCTGCCGGGTAAACTGTTGGTAGTTCTCTCTCCAGTTAAAAAATGCTGGAATACTTTCTTAATCATCCCTACCGCATTATTATAATTAATATATATATATAAACGTTTAGCCAGAAAGAGTGCGTGTTAATCACCTAGTTGTGGCCGTGGAGAACGGGGGTTCGAATCTCCACTGAGGTATACTGTCACTAAGTGGTTTCCATCTCCCTTACTCCACCTAAAAGTTGTAACATTTCTTCCTTACTCCTCCACTAACAGTGGTCCATGTTGATATGGTGGATACCTACATCCACGCATGTAAACGGACGGACGATACCATAGAAATAATTTTAGTAAAATTTTGTGGGGGAATAGCGGATCCTAACTGAGGCTTCCAAGGCCCCTGATTGTGCATAATCAGAGCTGTGTCAATGATCTCTAGTTACGATATCACCGGGAATATCCATTGTCACATAGATGGGGAAAGGGGAAGGGGGAGGGTTGCGACACCAAACAGTTTCAGAGTCTTGCGGTATGGAACCATTGTTCACATTATACGTTAAACGGTCGTCAGGAGATTTTCATGCTGCACGTTCCCACCCTTAGTAGCGATACCAACATTTTATCGGACGCCAAGGGAGGAGTGCCCGACACCGTGGACTGCAAGTTTCCCCTACCAATAAAAAAATAAAAAAACACCCACAAATAAACTCCAACGCCAGTCCTAATCCTACCCAGACATATGATCCAATGGGTACTCATAAAAAACCAATGGGCACACAAAAAACCCAATGCGCACACATAAAAACCAATGCACACACATAAAAAACTAATAAGACAGGAACAAACCAGTTTGGACAAGAATGAACCAAACCAAAACTAAAAAAATGACACAGAGGTCTATGACGTCACAAACAGCACTACGTAATCATCACAATACACACTCTCTCCTGACCAGGTTAAAGGTAAATTAAAAGTTTTCATTGCTAGTTTACGTTACATACATCTCTACATGCTGAAGCATTATTATGTATTTATGAATAGAACCATACTAAAACTTGTAATTAATACAATGCTAAGCATTAAAAATAAAAGGAGATATTCTTTTGTCCTTTAAATAATTAATACAGATAATGTGGATTTGGTGCTAGGCAGTTAACTAGCTATGTTTAGGAGAACAGTATAAAAGTGACTTTGCTGCAGTCATTGAATTTGTATAGCGTTCCTAAACCATGCGGAAAGAATAAGTAGCTATAATATTTTGGAGTAATTTTAAACAGTGTCAAAATTTTTCAAAATTGTAAACCTTTTTTTATAGGTAGAATGTTGATTAGTTAAATAAATGTATGATGTTGTTTACCATAAAGTAAAAGCAGTTCAACAATTATAGCCTTCTTGTGAGAATATAAATAAATACATCGATAAACAAATTAATGTTATTTACAAAAGACACAGATAGGTCAACACAAAATATCATTTGAGTTTTGGGATTTTAACTTGAGTAATTTATTTCTCCAGTAAGAAAATGTTATAAATACAATTTGAAGCCATATAAAAACATGATAATTAAATAAACATGGATTGTTTATTTCAGTATCAAGAACCATAGAATAGATTTTAGAATTTAAAAACTACCACAATTCTAGTCTTGACATCTTATTTCCTAATTTATTCATTGTTTCATCCTGGAACGTGAGCTAGATCTTGAATGCCAATGAAGGCAACACAAAGATGATAAATCAATAACCGAGACCTTAGCTCAGTTGTTAACGTGTATATTTTCTGATACAGGAGTTCCAGATTAAATTCCTGGCATGATCAAAAAATGTATCATTTGTGTGATGTCCTTTCCCCATTTACAGTGATGAATTAACGGCCAGGGGATGAATGTTGTGTCTGTTTTATATTTAAGTTCTAGTTTATAAGTCGTGTGCTGATATAATTAGTCAGTTCAAAAAGTCCACGTTTAATACTTCAAATAAATGAAAATGCTTTTTTATTGGATTTTGTTAAAAGTGTTTATTGACCTCTTATGATAGTTCCGAATCACTGGTACTAGCTTATTTCAAACATCAAAATAAATAATAGTTCAATTAATTGATTAATAATAATTATAGTAACAACAATGACAAAACTTAATTTTACTAATTTAATTTTTGAAATTTAAAAAGGTAACTTACCTAGTTCATGGAGAAGTTCTTCAAATATAACTGCAACGCTTATACTGAAACCAGTTAATATGCTTTGATTGAATGCAGCTCCCAATGACAACCCATCAATAAAGTTATGAAGCGCATCACCAATAATAATCATCCATGCAACTGTTGCGATAGGATTAGAAATTTCCTGCACAGTGTTTATCGAATGTCTGTGACCAAACTGAAATAAAAAAACGATGGAATTGGGTAAGTTGTGTGAGGAATTTTATGAGTGAATATCTCAAATCTTTACATAAAATTGAAATTATACAGTTGTATTATCAAATTATGGCCATATATTTATCTCATAAAATTAACAATAAGCCTAAATTATTAATAAAATTAAATTTATGAATGACTTATTTGGTGCAATGTTAGGTAGGTAGGGTGACCTGGCGGTCTAGGGGTAAGGCGTCAGACTTCTATGCTCGCGGCCGGGGTTCAATCCTCGGTCCCGGCATAGATTTATCTGATTACCAAACCCTTCCTTCACCTCTGACAAGACATCTTGTGAATGTGGGGAGTGCCATGCCTCCACCGTGGTTCGGATTCCACGTTAAACTGTAGGTCCTCCATTTCATCTCACAATCACCCTACCATTACACATTAGCGTAAGTGCGTATATCCCGAACGGGTAGTAAG
>CABFVX010000525.1:105300-159650 GCA_902151425.1 Timema shepardi | reverse complement strand
GGGGGGGGGGGGGATGTTAAGTATTTAAAGCATTATCTCTACATGATGTCACATAAGAGTATTTGTTAATTACGGCTATAGCCTCATATACATATTATTTAAATTAAAAAATATCATCTGGACACGGAAATTGAGTTTGGGACCTACAAAATATGTTTTGATGCTTGTTATAAAACTAATTCGTTACACCTGAACAAAGTGGAGAAAATGATTATAAAAAAACATTTGACGAGAAAGTACACAAAAAAGAGTGATTGAAAATGTAGGCCTATATGTAAGTTATGATTGTGGAGGTGGAATATTGATGTAGACATTCTGTGCACAAATGATCATATTGTTAGTGCCCATATGGATATATATGTAACCTGGACCTAGCTAATACAGTAGTGGCTCTCAAATTATGTTACGTGATACCATTTTAAGTTGTCGGTGCGCTTATTTTTTAAACATTTTAGCGACGCGTGTCTTACTACCTTTTCAGGTTTTACGACTTTGTACTAACTACTCTAATCTTAAATCTAGGGCAAACACAAAATATATCCCCTGGCCGTCAATTCATCATTGTGAAAGGGTAAACCCACATTCCAACAATGACAAATTTCTCGGCCACGCCAGAAATTGAGCCCGGGACCCTTAGCTCCGTAGGTTGACGCACTACTAACGGAGCTAAGCTTTATAATTTTCTAACATAATAAATTTTTTTCTAAGCTATATCCACAATCAAATTTCTAGATTTTTTTTTACAAAAGGGCTAATTTGTTTTTAAAAAAAGTTGGTGAGGGTGCACAGCATGTACTTTCTCTATACTGTAAATAAAAAAAGAGATATTTACTTAAAATTCGTAAGATATTTGAAACGAGATAGTAGGCATTGTTGCACATTCTAACAAAGAACATAAACGAAATAATATAGATTGTTAGATAAAAGAGGAACACCACACCCACAGAGCATTACACCAATTTCCAAATTTAAAGACTTCCGTAAAATATATATATATATATATATATTTATATATATTGATATGTATATATTATATTAGTGTATTTTATATACATTATATATGTCTCTTAGGTGAATTGAAAAATCCAGCTTATTTCAAAAGGCACCCTCAATTTACAATGAGCCAGGCTAATTGTAAAATAATATCATATTTGCTTTTCAGCCTGATAACTTTTAGGCTTATTGCAATGAGCCCATATAGACTTAGGCTATTAAGGAAATGCACCTTTGTTCACTCAATCAGTCTAGTTGATTCCAGGATTATTGCAATACGCCCAAGATAGTGAAGGCTTATTAAAAAGTCTACAGCAGCGGTTCCCAAACTGTGGGATGTTTTCTGACAGAGCAGTACTAAATATGAAAGAAATTAAGAAGGAAAATTACTTATATTTTTAGATTATTATCTTGCTTATGTTTCAATGGAAAAACCAAATGCTGGATAACTGGTTATCTTGTAATTTAAGGAATGTAAGGTTTTGTGTACCTTAGTGGTACAGTCACAATTGTATGGAATGTGGCTGTTAATTGAGTAGATTAGTGTCAATTTAAATTGTATCTCTCAAACTAGTTGACTTTCTACTGACGAGTTTTAACATGGAACTTGGTCGCGCAGATAAAGTTGGAAAGAGAGGAGAGGGAGGAATACTTCCCTAGCAGTGAAAACGTCCATGTGTCCTTGAAATGGTCCGCGCATGTGTACATGTTGTTTTTGCCACTGCATAGCCCCTTTAATGTTAAACCTGCTCTACTTTCATATATTTGTGTATTTCTACGTGAGCATAATGCCGAAAATCAAACAATCTCAATCTTACCATTTACGACAGTTAATTAACGAGTTTGGTGAAGGCGTTTTTTCCACGGATGGGAAGGTATTAATTTGTAAATTGTGCGGGTCGACAGTTTCGGCAGAAAAAAAGGTTCTATTACTCAGCATATTGGCCTTGAGAAACACAAGAGTGTTTTAAAACGGGCAGCAACAAAAAAACAACGAAAAGATTTCTGTTCCAAAGTGCTTCAACCTCTAAAACTAAATTATCTCAATTTAATTAAGAGTTGTGCGAAGTGTTGTTGTCGGCTAATATTCCATTCGGAAAAGTAAATCATCCTAAATTTCACGATTTTTTTTTAGAAAGACACACTAGTAATTCTATACCAGATGAATCTACTCTAGGTATAAGCTAGGTGAGCTTGTGCTATGAGAAAACTCTCTATAAAATACGAAGCAGTGTGTGTGGGGAAAAAAAATCTGGGTATCAATTGATGAGACAATAGATGTAGAATGCCGCTATGAAGGTAACATAGTTATTGGAACTCTTGTACTCAATACTGTTGGTCAAACATTTATCTTGAATACAGAAATTTTGGATAAAGCCAACCACTCCACAATCAGCAAGTTGTTTGATAAATCCATGTTTCTGCTTTGGCCTGACAATATTAATCAAGATTATGTTCTTCTTTTTGTAGGTGATGCTGCACCGTATATGGTCAAAGCAACAACTTTAATTAAAGCATTATCTTCTAAAATAATTCACGTAACATGTGTCGCTCATGCGGTTCACCGAGGTGCTGATGAGGTGAGAAAGAACTTTGGAAATGTTGACCAACTAGTGTCAAACGTTAAAAAAAGTATTCTTGAAAGCGCCATCTAGGGTACTCTATTTCAAGATGGTGGCACCTGATGTACCCTTACCACCTCAGCCAATGATTACACGATGGTGCACATGGCTTCATGTGTGTTTCTATTATTGTGACCATATTCGCGTTTTAAAAACAGCTGTGAACAGATTTGACAGTGAAGAGGCCGTATCTATAAAGATTGCACAAGATATGCTCTTAGGTCACAAAATTGAGGAAAACATGGCGTATATCAGGCTAATTTAAGTATTTTGACCGTAACCATAACAAGCTTAGAAAAGAAAGGTGTGTCATTGTCGGATGCTAATGCAGTTATCAAAACACTAAAGGATAACCTCAAGAAAGCTTCAGGCAAAATTGGATAAGCAGTGTTTGCAAAACTTCAGAATGTGTTGATAAAGAATTCGGGATTCAAAACATTGTATAAAATTGATGACATAATCACCGGTAAAAGTGACTCTTTAGAAGACATTCCATACTTCAAGTATGCTCCAATAACATTCGCAGATGTAGAACTCAGCTTCTGCGGCTACAAAAACTTGGCCGATAATCGCCGGTCATTCACACCTGAGAATCTGAAGATGACCTTCGTTGTGCATTGAAATGCAGAATAAGGTAAATCTAAGATGTACTTTTATCAATATATCTTTCTCACATGCACACAAATGTTTTGCCTATTTTATTATTTCTATGGGCTGATTGGTTATGCAATATTTATTAATTTATTTCTCCTTTTGCGGGATTCCCCATTACCATAATAGGACAAGAATAATAATTGGATTTTAAATATATTATTAATTTTTAAGAGTATCTTTTGTATTTATTAGGACAAAAAATCGAGTTTTTAAGTGCATATTTTTTGTTTTTAAGGGCATTTTTCTTATTTTTGAGAGCATTAATATACCACCTTTAAGTACATTTTTGGTTTTTTTAAGGATATCAACTTCCCAGCCCTGGCATGACACTCCTCTGGAATCTAAACTCATAAGTGTGTATTGCTAAGGGATCAATGACGCTTTTATAATCACCTTAGAAAAGAGGTTTCAAACAAAGTAGTAAACTAAAATAATTCACGCCCTTTCAGAACTTAGTGAGAAAGGGGAAACCACAAAATTTTAAAATTAAATCAATGCTAAGGAATGAAAAAAAAAATGTGTGCAACTTATCAAAATTATCTGGTTCTAAATTTCGGTAAAGCTAGGAACCTTTATGAATCTAAAATTATCTAACGGCTCCAATTCCGGTTCTTCAGAATAGTGATTTTAGGGTTCCGGTTTTGGTCCCAGTTCTTTAAAAATAGCTATTAATTTGGTTATCGGTTCTGGTTCTACTCCCGATTCTGTCCTATGTACAGTCCATATAGAGTCAAACATAGAAGCTTGCTGGCTCAGCCCTCGTGGTATGCTATACTCCCACACATGACTGGCAAACAGTTTGCATAGCTACGCCCAAGAAGGCATCAAGTTCATAAATTATTTATTGACCGTTGTTAAGGGGTAGTGAGGGAGGGGTTATTTATTTTTTGTGAAGCCCAAATGGTTTGATTTACTATGTTAATTTTGCTTTTTTGTTTTGTCTCTGATAAAATCAATTATTCGTTACATACTTAGTTAATTAATTATATTTGCTTTCATTAACATTGGCTGTTAAATATTTATTCACGTCACACATTATTATCGCAGTACTACCCACATTTATTAGTTTTACATGGTAACATAAATTAGGTCTCCCCCTTTTCAGAATATTAATTACTGTGAATAGCTAATTATGAATTTATTAATGATTAATTATTATATTCCACACATGTACGGCAAAAAACAAATACAGTCTAAAAGATTGTCAATTTATTTGTAGGAAGCTGAGTTAGAAAAACCTATATACAATTTAAAGGTCCTAATTCTGATTTTAAAATAGTTTATATTATTTCCGTGTGGACAAAACTTTTTTTTTTATATATAAAATCTTATCGATTGGACATATTTTAGTTTTAAAACTGAATTTTATTTGTTTCTTTAAGTATGACTGTCTATAACTTTGTGGGAGAACAATTTGATTGCATACTTTATTTAATGTTACCATAGCGGCAACAATATAACTATTATATAAATGTTTTTGATACATACTTTTATTGAGAAAATTGTAGTTGTAATGATACTGTTCTGGACCCCTTTCATATATTTAAAATTTCATGGATGAAGAGTATTTTTCTTTGAAAAACTGTATAAAATTACCTTTTAATACTTCATCCATGGAGGATCACGCGCTTTTAGAAATAATGTCAAAGTATTGAGCTTCAAATATATATTTTTTCTTTAAATGATCAACTCCATAGAATTTATCAAAATCTTGTGACTTGCTGGCTCCCTCTAACCAATAGGAAGCTAGCCTTCACATCTGTCGCCAGGAGTCTTTCTATTAGTTGGTTTTAACACTGGTGACAAGGGGTCCAAGAGGCAAGGGGTAGGGAATATATAAGCCGCGTGTGCGTATGAATACACACAGTGCCAGTAACTTAAATTAATAGAGTACATTAAATATATTAGACAATATAACATTACATAGTACACGGAATACGGAACATGTAATATTGTAGAAAAACAATCCGTAAATCATATAATTTAATATCATATATTCAGTACCGACGGTGTAATCAGTTTAAAAAAACTTGTGCAACATCAAACGTCTTTCTAATTTCATAATTATAAGTATCAAATGTACTCGGATTAAATAATCGTATGATAAGTGCATAGCAACGCAAACACGCGTCGCCATCTCAATAAAACCCCTATATCATTAGAATTAGTGCTCAAAAACCAGGGCAATATCTCATTATAAATCCGCATCGTCTTAATTGGTGTTGTATCGCAGGTAATATATATATATATATATATATATATATAAATATATATATAAATTTCAATTTCATCATAATTGGCGCCCATCGCGCGGCACGATAGTACAATATATAATTCCATATCTTCATAATTGGTGACCATCACGCATCGTATATTTCAATAAATTCAATAACACTTTCTAGCTTATTAAGATTTGCGTTGATTATAATTTTTTAATAAATTTACTGTATAATTTAAACTGTGTTTTTTTGTCAAATCTGTTTCATTACTAAATTAATTCTGAAAATCCAAACAATAAAACTGGCCATGTCGTAGGCAAGTATTAATATAATATTAGAGTGAAGAGGATTTAGTAATTGGAAAGCAAGGAGAAATTTTGTATTTGGTTTACGAGCTTCAAAACACTTTACATGAAATCACTGCTTTTTTAAGGTTTAGAATGTAAAGATCTTCAATGTATCACCCAGAAATCAGGAAGCTAAACAAACTTTTATAACACAATTCTACTGACAACATACATACACACATGCATACCAAATCACACTTTTTTACGGGGTAAGCTAGAAATTTTGCATATAGCTAAAAAAAACCTATGTACTTAATCTATCCTTACTAATCTTCTACAAACTTCCCTTTCTTTGCATAATCCCTCTACTTCAACAACATACATACACTGAGTCATACATGCTCTTTATTCTTAAAACTATTAATGATTTTCTGTTCCACATATTCATCTAGAGCATTTATGTCTTGCATGGCATACCCCTTACTTTTTTGATCCACACACTCTACCTGCATATATTTTCTTCGTCACCCGATCGACACTCATCCTATTTACATGCCCAAACCAACGTAACATGCTTCTTTCACATTGTCCTATTGGATTCCCTTTCAAACCTCACTCTTTCAGTACCTATTCATTATTGATTGTGTTCATACTTTTTCCCCATACACTTCTACGTTAACTCATTCCTACCGCAAAGACCCCGCTCTTGTGTTTCTCCTGAAAAACCCACGTTCCACATGTACAAAACAATGTTAGCGCTAACACACTTTTATATACTGTCACATTTGCCTCTTTTGACACTACTTCATTCTTTGCAGTAGTCCACATACCTCCAACTACTCTCCAAGATGCATTCACCCGTCTGTCAATTTCACCATCCATCCTTGCATTTTTAAAGAACTTCTTCACAAATACACAACATCACTAACTTGTTTTAACAGCTTTCCATTTATAATAAGCTGACAATCATTTCCTGATATGTCTTTATCAAAAACTATCATCCAAGTTTTGTTGATATTTATCTGAATATCCATTCTACCTCGCATCACAGTCAAACGATTTAATGAACTCTGAAAGTCACATTCACTATCAGTAATATGGCATCATCTGCATATAGCAACATTCTCACATTCCCATTGTCCATTTGTCCCCAACCGCTTCTTCACAAACATCCATCATGAACTTATCCATTAATACATTAAACAACCATGGAGACATAACACAACTTTGTCTAAAACTCTGTTCAATGTCAACCAATTCGCTCAAAGCTATATTCACTCTAAAGCAGGCTTTACTTACATCATACAACGGCATAGTTGCATTTTCTAACCATGCATCCACCCCATACTCTCTCAGAACACACCAAAACATATTTCTATTCACTGTCGTACGCTTTTTACAGCGCAACAAATTCACAATATACTTTCTTCCTTACTGCCATACATTTCTCAATCAGTTGTTACTATGCAAATATCTGGTTCATGCAATCTCGACCTGGCATGAAACCACATTGTACACCCCGAATATTATCCGCAATTTTTTCATGCATCCTCTCCATTAAGACTCTCCCAAAAACTTTGTCTGGAATACTCAACAAACTGATTGCCCTATAATTCTTACATTAACTCTTATTGACTTTTAGTTTGTCAATGGAACAATGACAGCATTCTTCCAGTCATTAGGAACATTAGAAATTCCAACACACACAATCTGGCAAGTAATACCATATACCCCCACACTTCAGCTTTTCACTTTTGATCCCATCTACGCCCGCTTCTTCGCCATTCTTTAACACTTGTATTGCTTTTAACTCCTCAGCCTCATTTCACTCATAATTACATTTTTCATATTTTCTGCTATAAATATATTATCATCTGTAAATGGTACAGTGCTACCAACCGATTGTATAGAGCCTATGACACTCGATTTACAAGTCCAAAAACAGGGTGCATGAACGCTGCTCTGACAGAAAAAAAAGCCATGACTATATATTTATATTCTTTTAATAATGTATATTTGAATTATTTTAGTTAACAATGCATGTATACAACTATAATGAATAGGTTGTATGGAAAATTTGAGGTAGTAATGCAAAAATATTTTTAATTACTTATTTAATCTGATCAAGTTTATTTTTATTGTCTATGTACAGCTGAGCAGAACTAATAACAAACAGGCCTAAGAAGCTATAAAATTTTAAATGAAAAAAAGAATAAAAAGTGAAGGCCCAAGAATTAAATTCTTGGGAAGGACCAGATTGAAAACCTTAAAGAGAATATAGTTCAGTGTGACTTGTTGGCTGTTCCATTTATTACCTTATTGTTTCTTGAGTTTTGCAGCAATTAATTTTATGAGTTCAGAAAAACACTATAACTAACCTATAAAATAAAAGTAATTTTTACATATTAAAAAAAAATCATCATTTATGTCAGTTTAAACCTGACCTTGTGTAGGTCCTTTTTAATTTCTAATCTAAGCTACCAAACTATATTAATGTATTATTAAGTTACCTGCATGTCTTCAATTGTCATGATGCTTTGGATTGGTTCAATAGGTTGAACATTCACAGTATCAGTGCTATTTACTTGTTCATCAATTGAGTTGAGTTTTACTATTTCAGAGGGTATGCTATAGCTGGGCAAACTATCCTTAGTTGCACTTCTATTAATACGAGATTCATGGGCATCGGAACTTTCTTTTTTCTATAAAAAAACACACAAAGATTTGTAACAATGCATTTTACTAACAAAGCAATATTAATTTATTAATAAAACATGTCATGATGGCGATTCCCTTTACTTACACTAAAAATAGATCCACAAGACATGTTCAGATACATTTTGTAGTTAGATAAGCCAATAAGGTGTGTGTGTTGGTGAGTAGTCCCTAGTTGCTGAAGTTGAACAAGGAAATCTAGATGCTTGATGAGTAAAGTTAATGTGCTATTTAAAAAAATGCCACATTCACAAATTAAAAAAATTAAAACAAACTTAACATATACATTTTAATTTGGTTCTCTTCCAAAATGTATGGGAAAAACACTATTAGTTGTTAAACAATATTGTAAATCTAGGAAACACCCATGGGCTTGAATACATTACAAGACGCAAATCTGCTCTGGTGAAAGTATGAAAATGTCGCAACTTTGCACCCAAAATTCATCTTTGGTGTTAGATTCATTTCTCTATTCACTAAAAAAGGATAAAACTGGTGTCAATAATTATGTTAACATAACCTCATAACATAATATTTAGCATTTTACTAATATGTGTGAAGAAGTTAGTTCCAAAGTAATTAAGTAATTAAATTATTTAAGATCTCTGGCTAAAAATGGCAGAAGATATAAATATTATTAAATATTTTTCTTATAAGCAAAAAATTAAATTAAATTTGGCATATTTCTGGGTGCATTTCTAAAAACCAAATTATTCTTTACATGGTACTTACATATTTTATTAGTTTAAAGCTTTCATTTTACTGATAACATATTTATATAAAGTTTAAAACATGTTTTAAATATACACTTACACCATCTTTTGTGACAAGATGTTTTTGGATTTGGTGTAACACACAACTTATTTGAAAAAAGAGAAATATTCTACAGTTGGTTGGTTTATTTGATGTGGTTTTGTTTTATAATAACGAAGGATCAAGGATACAACAACGCCAGGAAGTAATAAATTTGTTTCCACTATAGATTACTTTAGATCTAAAAAAAAATATGTCAATGCAAGATGTTATTTTAATACCTTTATCATTAACCGGAGAACAGGGTATTCTGAAGCAAAACGATAATACGACTATATTTTAGTTCATTGAAGTGAACTGTTTTAAAAGTTGTACTTACTCTTGAGTGAGCGCAAATAAACAGCCCAAATTTGCTTTTCAACTGCATTTGTTCATTTTAGTGAATACAAATTCAGGCACATCTTCCAAAATTGTACCAGGTTCATTCCATAAGAAATGAACCAATGAAGAAACACTTCTCAATTTTACATAATTTATTCTTGCTGAAACTTAGCATAGCTAATGATCATTATGACTTGTAAATATGTGACAAATTGTAGTTTTCTAGGTCAAAGTGTTTAGAGTTGTAGAGCTTTAAAAATTAAAAGAAATTTTAAATTTACATTCATAGAAAGAATTGAAATATTAATTTTTGGAGTTGTAATTAAGATACGACAATCAAGTATTTATAATTTTAAGGCACTTGGTTAACTTTAAATAAAAAAATTGTAAAATATAATTTAGAAAATTTCAAATTTATTATTATTAAATAAGTAGTAATATTGGCGTATGGCAACACTACGTCCCACCGCGAGATAGTATATCGTGATTTCAATTAACCTACTTTCCTCTGATTGGCTGCTATAAATAGCCACCTTGCCCCCACCCCCTGACCTACTTTCCGCATCCGTTTGATTCTCCCTCCTCCTTCCCCTCTTCCCCTAGCACCCACCCCCTCCCCTACCACCCCTACTCCTCACCTCTCAACCTAGGACATGTTGGTTCTTGATGATTAATTATTAATTAGCACCCACTACCTCCCCTACCACCCGTCCCCCTCGCCTCTCAACCCAGGACATGTTGGTTCTTGATGATTAATTATTAATGATTGTTAATTAATTAATGTTAATTGAATATTGTTAATTAATTAATTGGTAGGATAGAGGTGTTGGAGTTTTTATTCATTGATTAGAGCGTTGTAGTTTATTATGGCTGTCGGGGGTAGAATGAACATTGGCTCTTCTGTCACAAGGCTCTGTCGGACTGTCCAGCACGAACCTCGCGCTATGGTTGCTGGGGTGGAGTGTGATAAATGGTTCCCCTGCCTTGAGACCCCCTCCTCCTCCTTCGAAAACCTAGCGCCAGTCTGCCAGGTCGACAAGACAAGAATAGATCGTGACATCAACAACCTTGGGTTTTCCCAATGACGTAATCATTGCGTGTTATGTCGCAACCCTGACGCAAGGTTGGCGGGCAGACAAGACAAGTTGAGAAAAGAACACATATCGAGGTCATTGACCCTGGCACCAGGTTGGTGGGCAGACAAGACAAGTTGGGACTCGTTAGGGACAATCAATAAATAAAACACAGATATTACAAATATACATATATTTATTAAACATCACAATTATACATTTTTACAGGAATGACGCATCTATTCGTTCATACGTGTTTCTACAGTGTCTCCTAGATGCGTTAGTAAAACCTTAGCCACCACCTCACCACCTTAGCGTCGTTGGCTGTATGATTGGTGGGCGAGAATAGGTTTTGGAAAGTTTTCATCGGAATGTTCTGGGCGCGATAGAGAAGGTACATGAGACAGTAATGGCCGCAAACGTCTGAGGCGATGCTTTGAATTTGTAGCGTGCTATGGGACGTGCGAAAAGTGTTTTTGCATATAAATGCCAGATGTTACTTTATACGAGGTGGAAAACCATAACTGTCCAAGTATTCTCCCACGCCGTTCTTGTCGATAAAGATGGCAACCCAATGTGTCCCAGGTTTGGTGTGTGGATCCGTGTTGATGACTAGAGCGGCAGGTCGCGTTATTCTTGCGGGTAGTTGATCAGCAGGGAAAACACCCGACCGTACAGAACGGAACCACGGGCTTGATTTCAGGGCACGTCTTATGGTGTGCATGTCCATCTTCAATCATCCAATCTCAAAGTCCCCAAACGATAGAGGCAGAGCAGAAATTCCATACAGAACTATGTGCCATGCATATGGGGCGGCCCAATTTAAGTGTTTTCAGTGATGAACAAATTCTATCGTACTGATCTACGATGGGTGTAGACATGTATTTGACTAGAAACTTTTTCTTTTTCACCCCCTTGACGTAAACGGTCTCTGCACGCGTTGTGGCATGGGAGATGAGGGATTCAAGCAGGCTGTGATCCACATCACTGCTATTCCAGGTGATAATGTGTAGATTGTTGACAATATAGTCGGCTTTCTTTCTGGCATCGGCGGAAAGTTCCTCGATAGCTTATGGGGGTTTTAACACCCAAGGTTGAATTAATGTGCCACATACAGTCAAAACACTCAGTTCCTTGACGATAAACGCTTTGTTGTCGTCGATGAAGCTCTGGAAATCCACATTGACGTCCATGGCTTAAAGGAGGGGGGTAAGGGGATGGAATCCGTTTATATTAACTTCCATTAATCGGTCACGACGTTTCTGTCCTTGTCAATGGTGATGATGTTGGCAAACTCCCCGTACACGATACAGTTGACGGTTTCGGTGAGATCCCGGGTGAAGCTCACTTCGATGCTCAGAGAACCGTGCCTCGTCAAATTCCAATGCGATGTCATGTGGGCCGACAGATAAGCCGTGAGATCGAAAGCCATGAGATTAAATCCCTTGGGGAAGGCTTCTCGTGTGATGTAGCTACCTTCGTTCATGAAATGAATACCCGTTCCAGAAAACAGTTTGTGATAGGACATGACATAGTGTCCGTTTGAAAAATTGGGCTGTAACGTTTTCGACGGTTCCCGTTCCCCGTCCACGTACAGCGAGAAACGGTTCATGCCGTGGGTTTGAAAGTTGAACGGGTTCTTGGTGGCATCTCTGTTGAACGCGGCGTTTGACACAAATCCCACGATGCAGCGTTTGGGTAACTGTCCGGTGAATACGTTGTCCAGTGACTTCCCTTTCACGCCCATAGGAATAGTGAGTGTTTTTAATTCCACGCGGGTGATGGGATACTTTGCGGGACTGACGTTTAATGCTTTGGCATGTGCCAACAGTATATAATGTGCTACTTCTACTCGTCGCACTAGAAGGCCGGATTCAACGATGTGAACCTTAAAGTGAGGAACTTCAGGGACCGCCATAAGACTAAACCCGTCTCTGGAACGGACCACCCTGACTCTGAGTTCGGTGCCTTTCAAAAGGTATTTCTCTTGGTTAAACACGTCACCGTTTAGATACCCCAAAAGATCCACCGTCTTACTTTTTTGTGGGGAGACTGCGATGGGCCTCAAATCCCTTGTTTCCTGAGTTAGCCTCCTCAAAGGTTCCATGGGGTGTCTGCGAACCACAGACCGCAAGTCAAATGCGTTCTTTTGGCTTCACTGTTGTAATTGAGCAGCGTCTCAATGTACGCTCTTTAGTCATACGTGTTGCTGGGCGGTGAGACTAGTTTGTGGTTTAAAAACACATCCAACTGTATGAATAGCGAATGCAACCAATTGTTGACGGGAGCAATTCTGATCCACCTCTGTGAAAGCACCACCGTCGGGTTTCATGATGGCCGCCCTGAGATAGAGCATGGTCTGGGAAAGATCGATATAGAGCTCGCCTTGTCCTGTAACGGTAAATTTGATGGGCGAATCATCGGTGAGGGAAGAGAGAGGTTTGTACTGGAGCCATTGCCCACTTTCAACACTGGTTTGAGTGGGTGGCACGGAAAAGATATCGAGCTCATTGCTGGCACACTCGCAGGACTGGGGGTGTAGAAACGATATTTTAACTGAAAATATCTTTAGCTTCTTTCTTGACCTTTTTACGTCGGGCGATGACAGAAGACTGATGTCATTGCTTCTTACGACCCCCTTTATAGCCTGAGCCGGTCATCAGCGTGTTGATCTTCTGTTCAGCCTTGCGTTTAAGTTTTGTTCCAGCCTCGCCGACACGTTGCCGTAGGGCCTCTTTGAAAGGACGTCCTTGATTGGCAACGTCGGAGAACACGTTGATACCTGTATGAATCGCCTGTTTCCTATGGATTTAGCGCCGCTTTTCAGCAATCGTACGGCACTTTTGAAAAGTCAACTGAAAAAACTTCCTATCCCATGCCCTCTTTGATAGGGAACACCGTGGTAGATCGAAGATATTACTGTTCCAGCCTGGTTGACGTAGTATATTTGGTAGGGACAGTTCATGTTGAGCAGCGTTGAAAATGAAGTTTCACGCACACTTTTCCATACTCGAATGGTACAGGTTCACCCGTGTCTGTTCTTATATTTATTTCCAAGCTTTCAATTTCACACAAGTGGACACGCATACCCCCATTAGCAGGGCTCACTTCCCAATTCCTGATCTATTAGCGTAATTAGTAATTAAGCGCGTACGTGTTGCTAAAATGTGTAGAGTTCATGTGTGCCAGATCGTTTGAATTTGCACAAACTATGCGTGTTTTCCAATCTCCCTTTACGCAATTGTGGGTACACCTATGCTATTTGATTATTACGGCATACAATGTGTCCAGCTTATTTGTGCTTAATACCTGTTCACACCTATATATTTATTACACTAATGTGTTTGGTAGCAGGAAGATGAAATGTACAAAAAAAACTCGCCTCAATACATCTGACAGGGAGATCAAAACCTGATTTCCTCCCATCTTTAGCAGTCTAGTCTATTTCGAGAGTAGCGCTTTAAATCGTGTGGCCATTCTTCCAGCTACGAGCAATTCTAACCTAAATACGGATGAATATTAAACGCGGGTACCACATGGGCTTTTTTTCTCACTCTCACAAATGTTAGATACATTGAGGCGGTCGTTGACCACCCCCCCGCAAGGCCTTATGTAAGTCTTGTTAGTCGCCATAAATCTTCTAGCAGCCACTTAATTTGAATGGATCAGCCTACTAGTAAGAGATGATTTCACCTTAAATCATTATTTGAAATAAATCTTCTCTAATCCTTCCCTCCAGTAATCACAATATAATATTTAGTCACAAGAGAATGTCTAGCTATCTGGACAGTTAAATGTTATGGTCCGATAAATAACTCGAGTGCTGAACAATAACGTTCTGTAGCGGCTAAAAAATACTTTGCTTAAATAATATTGGTTTAAATTAAATTAATAAAAATGGACAGCATTTGTCAAAACATGTTTGTAGTTCTCACCACAAAATTGGTTTAAGTCAATATACTATTTAAAAATCACATAGCTTATGGAAACAGCCGTTTGGGAAGGTCGGGGGTTTGATCCCCTCAGCAAGTTATTTTTTGGGTAAATTTTCATAACTCTTTTTCTGGAAAGGATCGGTATTATTATTATTATTATTATTATTATTATTATTATTATTAGCACCGTGTCTTATAAACCGTGTGGTCATTCTTAAGAACTTCCTGCTACGTATTAGCGGCTATTAAGGGGTTGCTAGATAGTTGATTTTAACAGACCATTTGGTGTTGCAGCGTGAACATGTCCTCTTTCATGGGGCGTTCGAGATTGAGTGATGGCTAACTGTAGTTTACAAACGGACCTGTGGCGACTCTGTGTGTGTGTGTGTGTGTGTGTGTGTCACTATCTATTCCGGGCAATTCAAGCCAACGACTCATCGATGTGTAGAGGTTAATGGTTGGTTCATCACCCCCAGGAGGAACAACACCTGGTAATGACCAGCTCTGGGGGTAGGGGGGAGAGAATTCCTGTGTCCATGACCGGCAGTCCGCGAAGTGAAAGGGGGTGGAGAGCTTTACCCTCAGACGGTCGCTGACACTTGCTAGAGATGGTTCTAAGCAACACCACGCGTGCCCATTGATGCCCGCATGCCACAATAAATAAACAATGCCCTAAAATTCCAACACCTCTATCCTACCAATTAATTAATTAACAATAATCAATTAATAATAATTAATTAACAATCATTAATAATTAATCTTCAAGAACCAACATGTACTGGGTTGGTAGGCCAGGGAGGAGGGGGAAGGAGGGGCTATTTATAGCAGCCAATCAGGGGGAAATAGGTTAATTTAAATCACAATACTATCTCGCGGTGTGACGTAGTGTTGCCATACGCCAATATCACTACTTACATAGCCTTATTTGAAATTTTAAATGCCAAAGAGACCTAGCAGGAACAGAAAATTTATAAAGAACAAAAACAAACCTGGGCAATTACAAATATTAAAATAACCAGAAACCAACTTTTTTTTTCAGTTTTACTACCTGTTAAAAATAGCTATAGAATTTTAGAATTTTTTTTTAAAGAATAGAGGGAAAGAAGGAAAAAAAAGACTGAAAGAAAGATAAGAAAAGACAGACTGAAAGGGAGATAGAGAAAAAATAGACAAAGATGGATTAAAGAAAAATAAGGGAAATCTCCTGGACTGAACTTAATAAAATTTCATT
This sequence comes from Timema shepardi, assembly GCA_902151425.1. Taxonomy (NCBI): domain Eukaryota; kingdom Metazoa; phylum Arthropoda; class Insecta; order Phasmatodea; family Timematidae; genus Timema; species Timema shepardi. The sequence continues at coordinate 143,787 of CABFVX010000525.1, read as the reverse complement.
TACAATTACACTAAATAATACAATAAAAGTTTGTAAACTTTGGCATCATACAAACTGATAGACAACAAACTGCTCGACAAGCTATAAAAAATGTTTGGAAGGCTGGGTGGGTCAAGTGGCCGACACGACTTGGGCCAACTGCTAGACAAGCTCATGTATTGTTCATTCACGGGAGGAGTTTACCTGGGAAAGGTCTTTTTTTTTACCAATATCCTACTATATAATAGATTTCTGGTAGGGAAAAAAGTCCTTTCCCAGGTAAACTCCTACCGTGAACGAACTATAGGAGTACAAAGTGATAGACAACCAAGCGGTCGACACGAGAAAACAAATCTTTAAAAAGACAAACTGCTAGACACCCAAAAACGACATGGACCAAGTGATCGACACAAGCTGGATCATGTGATAGACAAGCTCCCATATAAGAGGACAAAGTGATAGACAGCTTAGCGGCTGACTTTAGAGGAGCAATTGCTCGACAAACATCGAGATGAATCCAGTTAAGTGTGGCTCAAGTGACAGACAAGTTATTTAAAAACTAACAGAGTTTTAAACATGATAGATGTGATATAAACTATAGTTCTGGGCCACTTTCTCCCATAAGGTTAACATTGATCCACCACATTGAATGGGGTGGATCACTTTCCCCCCTAATCTAACCTAACCAAACCTTAACAGGCTTTTAATAAACACAAGAGTTCCTTATGTCCTTGTATTTGCCGTTATGCCCCTTGCAGTCCCCTTTCTCCCTTGAGTCTAGATTCCAGGCTCTATCCCGCAATCTCCTCCCAGACGCCAATCGCTCCTCACCCCTCCTCCCAGTCTCCTACACCCAGCCTCAATCAGCACAACTTCCAGTAACCATCCTGTACCCTTACCTCCTTTAAGCCATACGACTTCCTGTATCCATCCTGAGCAAGAGGTAGTCTTGCTCGATCAAGACCGTGTTGGTCCCATCCAGCTCCAATCCACCATCTTACCACCCACTACGCTTACCAGCTGGTCCTTAAACCTTGACAGCTTAGATATTGTACCTTAAACGATGTATCCATAATCTTACTACCCGCTACTTGATACCCGACAGCTTAGATCTTGTACCTTTAACGATATGTCCTTCCTGCTTACCAGCCATCTCTCAAAATATTCTGAAATGGTTTGAAACGGTACGAAACAACTATGCATCATTCTCCAGCCAACAACTTAAACGTTGAGATAATTCATCCTTTAACTTGCACATCGAGGCTCTGAAATAGGGATACTTTCTAAACAATCAAAAGGCTAAATGATACTCTAATAAGTGAATGCTGTTGCCAATTTCTTGATATCATCGTTAGCTATAATGTTTTTGTCAAATAGCGGTCCACTTTAAACCTACCCTACCTAACTTCCTAACCATCTTCGACCTAAATATATCATAGCTTAACATATTTTAACAATAGTCTATCTGCATATCCATTTTAAGAATTAACCGTCCTAAAGAATGTGTACTTTATAAACAATCACGACATGTTATAGGATCCAAGATGTCCGAGCTATCATACAAGTAGCAAATCTAGCCTCCAACACTGTCACAAATCGACGGGTCGTGCATTAGTGGGGAAATTCCGGTTGGCAAAAAACCATCTTCAACCAACACCTCAGGAATGCGGTCATTTCTTACTCATAATTTATCGAGACATCTCTAAAATCTCTAGAAATTGGTCGAAGAACATTAGTTACGCTTCGATGTAACCTTTTATCAGATATATCCAGATGCAGTACACTCTGTCACAGAAAAAGTAGACCTTTTAACTACCACCTCATGAATAATCTATCATCTAAATTACGAGCATCTTAGACTTAAGCTCTTTGACCTACACATCATAATGTTATACATCGCGAGTCTATCCTTACAAGCCTGATAAATATTTTTCCATATAATGTGGAGAATGGACTAATATCCATTAAAGCTTTTTTAAAAATGTATTCAAATCTTATACAATATTATCTACATCAATCCATGAATTATGACAAGAGTCGAATCCGAGTCATTTAACATAAACTTTTTATCCTTAGCGTGAAACCTAACTGCACTACAGTATCTATTTGAACATCATTAAAAATCTTACACCTACAAATTAATTGCCACATTCTGAAACCTAACTGAACTACAGTAGCTGTCTGAACATTAATAAAAATCTTACTCCTAAAACTATTTGCAACATTCTTAAACATAATTGAACTACGGTAGTTGTTTGAATATTATTTAAAAAATCTTACACCTAAAATCTATACAAATATTCAAGTGATTATATACAAGTAGACGAAAATGCTTAAACTGATTAAAGATCCGAAAAAAATGTTGTTATAGTAAAACAAATTTTATCAAGTTGAGGCTGACTACAGATTCGATCTACCTCTTTATAATTAACACATGTTTCACAACATTTAGCTTTACTTACGCTGGGTTTATCTACCTCACATGAATTGAAACGACTTTCATACCAATCCTCCATATAGTATGCGTTATTTAAACATAGGTAATCTATTCTTTTGAAAACTTCACTCTGTATATTTTTCACGATACACTTAAGAAAACTTAAAGATTTAACAAATAAAGTTTTGTCCTCATCATTAACATATACAAAACTGGTCAAGCAGGTAACTGTGTGCAACAGGTTAGTTATAGAGTCATATTTCAGACCTCCTTCCTCATATTCGGCTAAGCTACTAGTTTTTAACCAGTGGTCTTGATACACAATTTGGGTACTATCGAACTTGTATGGAGGCTTGAAAGATGTAGTTATTGTTAGAGATGTGTTTGACACTATAATCATACGTTTAACAATTAACATTTCTGGAAGATCCACATGCTGTAAGCCTTCAAAGTCTAAGAATATTACGAGTACCATTATGATATAATTTCTTCTTAACAGGCATACTTTTAGTCTAACTTTTAGATGATGTAGGGTTAACTTGCTCAACAGTCATCTTAAATAGATTTTTAGGTTCTACAGCTTTGTCTTCTTCACCAAGCGTTATCTCGGGTTCTTAAACAGTAGGAATACTGGTATCTGCTTTGTCTTGACAATGACAGCATGATAGTTAATCAAAATCGATACAATATACATACTAATCAATAAGTGAAATGATGTCAAAAAGAGCAGGAATAATCGATCTAGTGTCGTTTCGTACAGCACTCGTAGTCAAGTCCCAAACAATCCAACCGATAAATCTTAATACTTCCATTACATTCATGGAGGAGACTGACATTTTCTGATGTACACGCGTAGAACATTTCAGAATAAGTGAAACACTTTCCTACTCGACGACTGGGTTTAAGAGTGAGGGACTGCCGAGTTCCTCCAATTCGTAAATGATGTAGTACAATCGTACTGAAAAATAGTCATGAAGGTAGCTTGGTGACGTCACTCTTGGGAGGGTTGTAGCGTACGACTCGCTCGTGAATGATTAAACAAAACTTTGGTATCCATAGGAATATTTTCCTCAGACTCGAAGGCTATTCGACATGTTATCATATCATTCTTGGGAGTATCTTCCTGTCGAGTAGTGTCGAACACAATGATGAGAGCAAGAGAATTTAAATCTGATGGATTGATTAATGGTAAAGGTGAAATCGTTCCGTAGTATGAAGTTTGAAAGTTAGCATAGTCATCGTGCAATTTAGATAATGATCTTGATCTAAAACCAGGTTTACATCTTTTTAAAGGTACGTAACCGAATTAAAATAAAATTTAGCTGATTGTAAACGACAATGATAAAAAATACTTCTATCTCTGTCGTATTGTTTCAACCAGTCTGTAGTGCAAAGATTACATACAGGGTCTTTTCCAGAAAAAGAGGATGTTTTCACAGTTTAGTCATTCTGAGTATAATTAGGAAAATTAGGGTACTTGTATAGCTCCCAAGTACGAAATGGTAGATCTATGTTTCTCTCACTCTTGATGAAATTGAGCAAGTTGAGACGATTTATATCATCAGTCTTGATATGCGGGACAAGCTAAGAGATTTTACTCAAATCGATTTTAGACGGTGTCTCTACAGCTGGAGGTTTTACTCTTTGTAAGGCGTTGACGTTAATCGAACAAGTTTCGCGTTGATGAGTATTTGAGTGTTGTCTTAAGCGAACCCCAATATTAGTTTAAGAGGGATGCATACATCAAAGATGCCGGAAACTGCACGCACAAGTACTCCTTTTAACCTCCACCCGGCATTTGCAAGGTGTGGCTGCTCCCCATTCCGAATTGATAGATAGATAGTTCTTGAGCTGAGTTGCTATGCTTAAATCTCTAGAGTGATAAATTTCTACACCATTGATTTCGTAGGCGATTCTTGAAAAGAAATTAAGTATATCATTATTGTTAATTATTGAGGTATTCATTCCCCACATCTCCTGTATTTAGTAAAAGTCACCCTCTAATATGTAGAAGAGAACGATGAGATAGCGTGTATAATCCTTCCTGTTGAATAGATATCCTGAGATCATTCCCATTAGTTAGTGGTCGAGGGATATAAGAAGCGTAGGAATGGTACTGAAAGCTGGTTATAGCAATGTCGGAGGCTGCAGAGTCTTCGATATTCAATATATTGATAAAGCAGTCCATTATTTCTATAGAGAATATCCTAAACGGTATAAATACAGTTTATTAGTAGATGTTAACTCTTTCAACAATCTCCTCTTAATATAATAAGCTGGATTGCGCAGTATTTTTTTTATCTAGTACGAGCACCTGCACTTATACGTTTCTAATGAAGCCGTAATTATATAATCTCGTCCCTAAAGTTGACAATATCTCCTCGCTCGTCGACTAAACGCACAGAGATTTACTCTACTACTAGTATCGTGACTGGAAGATAAATTATATTGTTAACCTTATTGCCCGGAGGGACTGTCATACTGAACTCGTGAGGAGTATGACTTGGTTATCCTTTAACGTATGCTCCACAAGCTAGGCTACATTCTACTCGAATTGTGTTTAATTGAAGGATATTAACAGTTTTATTTGAGACGTGTGTCTTTCCACCCTTCAACACTATTGCGTCAAACCCTAGTAGAGAAGCAAAAGTGTTAGATTTGTATAGTCGACAGCTTCATAACATGTGATGTAGCTTCTTATAGTAGTTAGATCACCTATGATTGAGAGTCTTACGCAAACATCCATCTTTCTTCTTAGATATCGATATTTTAAATGTAGATGGATTGATAAGTCCGATATCCCATTTATTTCATGGCTCTATTCTCCCCATATGATTTGAGGAAAATAAAACTTTGTCAGATTTGAACTCTGACCCGTCAATTTTAACATCATAGACATGTTTACTCAGATTATGAGTCAGCACAAGTATTTATGCTTAGAAATGTTAGACATAGTTGACCACAGTATACATCTTCATACTTTTGATGTATATCGTAATTATATATTACTGGTATCCCTCTTAGATATTTCACAAGCTCTAGAGGTGGTCTTAGATAACCAAAACCATCAAAGTATTTAGCTCAACATTCATTTATCTTATACGCCACCCAATGAGTACCCTTACCAGTATCCCTATCGAGATTTATGATGGCACACTCTTTCTTTCATGGAAGAGTAGTAGGTAAAGCATATATAGAGAAAGCACCTCTAAAGTGCGAAATCTTTTATTATTTGATGTATTTGTGTAAATCAGTCTTGGTAGGGGTCTCTTAGGTAGCGGGGTTAATCAGTTTTTTGAATAGGGGCGAATATACATGCCTTTACCCTTAGCAATCGCTTCAAGTTTACGATTATGTCTTTGAGCTTCATTCAATTGGTAGGCGTCCACCTTTGCACTATTTATAGATTTAGCGATTCCTGCTGCTGCCCCTAAGGTGACTATCAGAGGTAGTAAGGGTAAGAATCACACTTATTGCTTTTCTTATTCCTCTTTTTCTCACATTGCCGAGTGGTGTGAGGCTTATTAGACTTCTTTTGACTCCACCCACCCTTCACTAAACCGGCTCTCATCTTGACTTTAGCCTTCATAGTGTCAGCTATAGTCCAAGCAACACCCTTTTAGCTTAGCTTTGAATCTGGTGCAATCACCCATTTCCAGGCTTTCTCAACGAGAACTCGATTTGATCTAGGTCCAGGATTGTCTCGTTTCAAACACTTTTCACGCTTAGTACCAGGACCACAGTATTGATAACCCGGTCTATGGACTTCAAATGGAAGCTTATTATAAAGCTTATTTATTTGTCCACTACCCTTTTTTACTCCTTCGCTTCATAATGTATAATGAAGAGGTTTAAATAAAGACGGATATTATATACCCTCGTCAGTAATCATGAGACTTGTGAAACAAGCGCTTTGTTTAACTGTGAAAAATAACGATCACGATATAAGGAAAACCCTAACTCAAATACATGGGACTTTGTTACCAGATATTATTTGATGTATCATATGTGGACCTTGAAATTATGGGAAAACCAATGCTATGATTAGTCTTCTGGAAGAACCCAATAGATTGAGATTTAGAAATGTTTACGTCTACTACAAGTCTTTGTACCAGCCAAAGTACCAACGCTTATCTCATGTCCTATCACTTGTAGATGGGGTGGGCTACTTTCCTTACTCTGACAATTCAGAGCTATCTCCACCAACCGATGCCAGGCCTGACTCCGTCTTCATTTTCGATGATGTTGCATGTGATAAGCAGAATAATATACAGGATTATTTCAATATGGGTAGACATAAATCTAGAGATTGGTTCTATTTATGTCAGACATACCCTCGCATGCCTAAGTAGATGGTAAGAGATAATGTTAATCTTATCATATTTTTCAAGATGGACGATATAACCTGAGACAGGTCTATGACGATCATGTGAATACTGACATGAGGTTTCAAAATTTTAAGGAGATGTGCGCTATATGCTGGAAAGATAAGCACGATTTTATAGTGTTGAGTAAAGATCATGATATTGATCAAGGATGGAACAGGAGTGGGTTTGATTCCTTTTTCTTGAACGATCGATATATTGATCCTCAGTTGAAGATACATCATGACAACCAAATCTAAATGTGGTCATAGCCTCAAGAAACATCGAGATATTTATGAATCGGATGCCAATCTTACTCTCACACCTCAAGGTCATTTCGATGTAGGCTCGAGACGCCTAGTAAACCTTGATAGCCCTGTTGGAATAAAGGACACTTGTAATAGGTCTTAGGTTGATACCAGGGATTCTATGCATTGTAATGAACAAATACTCACTCTCAACAATATTAAGGATACGGTCTCAAAACATATTGGTATTCTTATTGAGAATATGAATAAATATTGTACTATGTCAGCCAACTTTGAAACCAGTAGCTGGCAGAGGTTGGAAAATGTGAAGAAGTTATTTCAACCGCAGGGGGAACATCTTGGGCTGCTGGATACTTTAACTACTAAGCTGAGGAATTTGTAAGAGTCCATCGATCAACAGAGAATGATTTATACCGATTTGTATTATATAATTGGAAGAGATATATTGATTGCTAGAGTAACAGAAGATGCTCGATATTACGATGTTAGAAGCTTAGTCTTACGCAATATTGGTCAACCGATACAACTCAACGATGCTGCATCGAAACTTTATGTAGACGTGATGATTAACAGAGATTTCATCCACATCTACTTGAATTCAAAGCCTAGCAGTAAGGATTTAAAACCCTTTGAGCTGAATTTTACCGGTGGGGGCGAGCATATATATTAAAGAAATCGGGTGTGGTTATATCTCTCATCATGAATTTGTAGAATGTGATTTGTCTAGTGAACTTTATCCCTAGAACAATACCTTTCGAGGTTTCAGAAGGCTATGCCATATCTTTCATAACGAAGAAGAGATCAGCAACATATGTAATTATAAATATAGAGCTATAGTTTCATTATATTTAAATTTAATACCTTGTTCATTCATTATAAATATCATTCATAGCTTACATTATAGCAACGAAGGTCACAGAGGATATAATCAAAGCAAGTAAAATTATTAAGAGCAAATATAAACAGTTGCGTGATGCATTTCACGAGACAGAAGTTGCCGTTCGGGAAACCTTTAAACCGATCACCGAACCGCTAAACAGTATGGTAAAAATGGTAGAGTCCATATCAGAACCTGAACATATGCTAGCTGCTAAATCTGAAGTTGAAATTGATCCTAAGGCATGATCATGATACCTCACCTGATTATAATAACTACAAACAGATGTTGGAGATTTATCTTTATTCCCCCCGAGATCGTTCTGATAGAACTCATGGTGTACGCTATGATGGTTGTATAGCTTTGCTTGGAGATACTCGCATCATGCTTAATGAGGCTGACGGGGCTATGACTCTGAATAAAATCGTCGTTCCTTACATAAGAGGATTATTAGAAATAATCTTCAGAAAGGAGCCTTCGAATTAGAATGAGGAAGATCTTAAAGTATACAAGATCATTCTTGAAGAGACGAATTCACATCGAAATAGGAATATACCTTACGCACATTTAAAATCTCGCGTTGGTCAAAAGTATCTACGCATTAGTAAACTTTTGTTTGAAGACCTTAAGGGTGAAGGCCTGTTCAAGATTGAGAGAGGAAGAGGAATATATTATACTTATTGGGATTATCCGAACGAATTGGTCTATCGACTACGTCTCTTGTATGCTTCATCCCAGGCAGGACATTAATCGCGTGAGAATGAAATCGTTTCGATCATTGAAGAATTGAGAGATGTAGGCACTATTCTATAAATCGTTTACCACATCTCTGCTATTTTAATAATTATGTCTTGAACCGTTCCGCCTAACTAGGCGTGTCCAAATAAAAACTAAATAAATAATAAGCTAGCAGAAAGATTTAGAGTGTGCTGAGTGAGTAAAAAAGCAAAGTAAAACCGGGCAAAACCTAACTGGAGCCTAGCACACGCAATAAGAACTATTGCGGGACTCATCCCTGTGGTCACCCTCAAACTCAATAATACATGTCATTAACTAGAAACGTGACTACTACTCTGGTTTGAATATTAGACAACATATTATAGTTGAAGTAACCTACCTAAGAATGAGCTTATAAAAATGTAAATACAAACATAATAGTCTAGAGACCTTTTATTTTGATTCAACAAGATATGGATAGCAATTTATTTAAAGCAATAGCCTCAAAAAAATAAATAGGGAATACAACATATGCAACCTTGCGTCATGGCCTCATAGGGAGGTCGCAGAACGTATAAGCGAATAGCTTCGCTAATAAAACTTGGTTAAGCCAAAAAACAATAACTGACTCTTGACAATAACCTTAGTATAAATGTCAATGTTCAACATAAAAATATTGAGTTATTTCCTGTCAGCCGTTCATTATCTCTCTTTCCCATAAACGGGAACAATATGCAATATCCCAAATTACAGAAAACTAAAGTTGACGCTAGCCAGAAAAACCCATAATAACTCGCCAACACTAAACAAATATTTACCCAACACTTAGTCATCATGGCGGCTATCATTAACTTCTCATACGTGCTGATGGCGCCTAATACTCTAAGTTCAAGAGAGAACGATAAAACATAAAATATGAACAGAGCAATTCAATAAACGGAATCTAATAACATTATATTTCAATAAGCAAATGGCCAAAACCTAACATCTAACATGGAGTAATATAAATTAAAGTCCCTTATGCTTAGAGAAAATATATAGTACTCAAAATAAATATTTATGTCGCCAGATATTCTACTATTGCCCAATTCTTAAACTTAATACTCAAAACAAACAACATGGGCCAAGTTTAAAGTTACAGTATATCGATATTAAAAATAATCACAAGTGAGAAAAATATATTCTTGAAACAATGTCTTTTCATTGGAGTTCGTTATTATAAAAAATAAATACAAGTCCAAAAGATATCTTATCATCAAAAATAACTACAAGTCCAAAAGATATCTTATTGAAAAAGACACCATATCTCAGCCCATAAGAGATAAAAGCTCAAGTCCGCAATATTTGACGTCAATAATATGTGCAAATATTAAAGTTAGAGTTTTCGAAGATTAAGAGTTGAAAGTGAATTTTGAATAATAAATATAATATCGAAAAGGAATTTATCTTACATGGTTAGTATCCGAAGCCGTAGCTAGCACAAGATACTTCCAAAGCCAATCCCAGAGTGGCGCTTACCCCACTCGGTCACACTTTTATACAGAAAGCACAGTTCACAGCACACGGATCGAATGGAAGATAAGGGGGGGGGGGGTTCCAAAGAATTTAGTGAGGCGTGGAATGTTCTACTAGCATCTCGGTGGCAGACTTGAGCATAGGTGGAGTGTTTCTTCTTCCTTGTTATTATTATTATTATTATTATTATTATTAGCACCACGTCTTACTACCCGTTCGGGTTATACGCACTTACGCTAATGTGTAATGGTAGGGTGATTGTGAGATGAAATGGAGGACCTACAGTTTAACGTGGAATCCGAACCACGGTGGAGGCCTGGCATTCCTCACATTCACAATTCTTCCTCTTTCAGGATCTTTGCTGCGGGAAAGTCGTTGCAGAATGTTGGGATAGGCGTGGCCTTCAGTATGTTGTGATCAGTCGTGTCGTTCGTGTGTGTAGTCGTGTAGCCGAGCCAACCGCCGATGGAGTTGGTAAAATAGGTAAGTTGATTGTTATTGTTTGGTTTCGGCTAGCTTGTGGCAAACAATGCTACAGTCTGTCAAGGAAGATCTCACACACGAACGTCATCGACGTTTTGATAGAATATATTTTAGCGTACGAGGATTGAATGAACTGCTACAAGCTTATCTGGTTGAGATGAATCCTTACTATAGAGTATACATGTAAACGTTATTGGGCCGTATCTGTCAAAGACAAAACAGGAAATAATTTTACAGCAGCTGTGTTGTACATCCTTCGACAGGCTATATCAAATTAATTTCCGGCGGTACGTCATCTTCAGACAGATAATGGAACAGAGTTTTATAATATTAATTTTCAAGCTTTTATTAAATGGAAAAAGGTGAATCATTATTATACCTATAGCAATGTTAATGCTAGTGTTGTAAAACGATTCGATCGAACTTTGAAGCATATGATGTGGACAAGATTTACCTCTAAAGGGTCATATCTTTGTGTTGATATGATTGATTCCTTACTTGGTGAATATAATAAAACTGTTCATTCAACTATTAAGATGAAACCTATTGACGTCAAGGATGATAGTCTTCACCAAACTGTTTACGTCTATTCCAAAACGGTTGAACCTATCGTGTCTCAGTTTAAAATTGGAGACATCGTTCGAGTTATCAAACATAAGGATGTTTTTGCTAAAGGATGTACAGCAAATTGGCTACAGAACTGTTCAAGATACGTAAGGTTGTTGAGACAAATCCTAGAACTTTCCTGCTTGAAGATTTGAAGAAAAAGCCTATCCTGGGAGGATTTTACACTAAAGAGCTAAATAAAACTTCTAATCCAAACTTTTATCTGGTAGAGAAAGTCTTAAGGCGAAAAGGATATAAAGTTTATGTTAAATGGCTTGGATTCGACTCTTGTCATAATTATTGGATAGATGTAGATAATACTGTACAAGCTTTTGAATGAATTAAAAAAAACCATTCGTGGTTATTAGTCCACTCTCCACCTAATCTGGTAAAATAATAATCAGACTTATAAGGATAAACTCACGATGTAGAACCTTAAGATGTGTAGGTCAAAGAGCTAAGTCAAAATTGCTCGTAATTTAGATGATAGATTCTACATGAGGCGCTAATTAAAAGGTTTACTATTTCTGTGACAGAGTGTACTGCATCGGGAGATATCTGATAAATGGTTACATAGAAGCGTAACTAATGTACGTTTACCAACGTCTAGAGATTTTAGAGATGTTTAGATAAGTGATGCGTAGGACTTAACCACATTCCTGAGGTGGCATTTGAAGACGGTGTTTGCCAACCGAGATTTCCCCGCTAATACACGACCCGTCGATGTGTGACAGTATCGGAGATTACATTTGCTACTTGTATGATAGGTCGGACATATTGGATCCTATAACATGTCGTGATTGCTTATAAAGTACACATTCTTTAGGACGGTTAGTTTTTAAAACGAATTTGCAGATAGACTATAGCTGACTAGATATAAGATATTTAGCTTTGAGATATCTAGGTCAAAGATGGTTAGTCTAAGTTAGGTAGGGTATGTTTAAAGTGGACGACTATTTGACAAAAAACATTATAGCTTACGATGAGATTAAGAAAGTTGCAACATCATTCACTTATAAGAGTATCATTTAGAGCTTTACTCGCTTAGAAAATATCCCCATTTCAGACTCTCAATGTAAAAGTTAAAGGATAATTATTTCGTACTGTTTCAGAATATTTTGAGGGATGGGTGGTAAGTAGGAAGGACATATAATTTAAGGTACAAGATCTAAGCCATCAGGCATCAAGGAGCGGATGGTGTGATGATGGATACATTGTTTGAAGTACAATATCTAAGCCGTCAAGTTCTACGGACCGGCTGGTAAACGGGGTGGGTGTTAAGATGATTGCTTGGAGTTGGATGGGATCAACACGGTCTTGATCGAGCCAGACTACCTCTTGCTCAGGGTGGATACAGGAGGTCATATGGCTTAAAGGAAGTAAGAGTACAGGATTGGAACTAGGAGACTGGGAGGAGGGAGGGAAGCGATTGGCGGGCATGGTAAGAGAAGGGTATGAAGGCTGCGAGGAGATTATGGGATGGAGGCTGGAATCTATACTCAAAGGAGGGGGGTATGCAAGGGGCATAACAACAAATACAGGGACATAAGGTATTATTGTGTAATTAAAAGCCTGTTAAGGTTAAGTTAGGTTAGGTTAGGTTAGGTTAGGGGTGAAAGTGATCTACCACATTCAATGTGGTGGATCAATGTTAACCTTATGGTAGAAAGTGGTCCAGAACTATCATTTAAACCACTACTCATTGGCGTAGAAAGTTGTGTGTTAGGATGGTCTGAACCCTCCTATAAATTGCTGCTCTCCCAACCCCCTGGATTTAATAAGCCCCAAAAAGGATGAGGTACACATACACGTCTATAAACTTAAACCATCGTGTTTTTAATTTTAATAATTTACTTACACGTTGCACGCTTAAAAATTTATTTTTTAACACTAGTTTGTTGTTATTTGGAATAAATGATAGGTTTTGATACATACAATATGGTATCTGAAAATATAGGACGTTTCTCTTAATGAAACGAGTTATCGGATATTAGGAATGGAGACTAACATTTTGCTATAAATTGTAAAATCATACTGTAAGAATTAGCAAGATGAAATACTATCTTACGCATTACTCTCGCGATAGACTGTCTGCCAAGGACAGGAAGATCGGGGTTGGATCTCGGTCAGGTGCAGTGAAGGTGATTTTTCTTAAGGGGTTTTCCGCTCTACCACCACGTAAATTCAGGTGCACTACCTATAAATTCAATCTTACTCATCCCTAGCACATTAACTTAATTAGTAAATAAGCGTATAACCCGAACATGTGGTAAGACACGGTGCTAAAAAAATCTAATTACACTAATGGAGTACAGAAGGAATATTGATATTATATGTTGTGTACTCTAATTTGCATGTAGGGAGAATGTAAATCATTAATGAAAAACCATCCTCCGTACACCCTACCGGATTTGAACTCCGGTAGCCTTGTCATTGACAGTCCAGTCTATTGTGAGAGTGACGCATTAGACCATCAACCACCGAAGCTAAGAACATTTTGTTGATGTTGCGTTAGCACCAGGTTTATTAATGGGTTGGAATAAGGGGCTAAATTAAGATGAAATAATCACGAATTAGTGTAAAAAGAAGATTTAAAAACCACAGTGATGTTAATTATCAGCCCAATCCACTCAGTCGGAATACTTACCTTATTCAAGCTACTCTAAAGCCTTATTAGATCGTGTGACAAACGGTATGAGTTTGATTGTTACAAACTGGGAACTGCAACTAATAACGGAAAATAAACTAATCAACAAAGTTATTTTAAATTTCTGATTTAAATATGGGCATTGATAAAGGTTTTTAAAAGAGCAGACGTTATTTCTATGCGGATATTGGCATACATTTGGTGTGTTTTACAAGATACTGTCTGATTGCCAAACCCTTCCTTCACCTCTGACAAGACGTGTATTAATCACAACTTGTGAATGTGAGGAATGCCAGTCCTACACCGTGGTTCGGATTCCACGATAAACTGTAGGTCCTCCATCCCATCTCACAATCACCCTACCATTACACATTAGCGTAAGTGCGTATAACCCGAACGGGTAGTAAGACGTGGTGATGATGATAATAATAATAATAAGAGATACTGTGTATGTAATATGTTGAATCGAGTACAGTCCACCAAATAGGAATGTTCTTGTAATTTTGCAAAATTGTAAGTATAAAGTGTGTGAACTTGTTTTTAAATCTATTATGTCAAGAAAGCTAGCATAAATATTTTACTGGTATGTAGCTCACACGTTTGAAAAAGTAGGTGCCTTTTTCAACATTTTTCCGCTACCCATTCCTCATGTTCTGTTTTTGTAAAACCCGCTTGAGTGGTAGCATGGTTTAAGGCATCACACTCGCAATAGAGTAGACTTCCGATGACAGGGAGATCGGGGCTAGAATCAGGGCTAGAATCCCGGTCGGGTAAACTGAGGGTAGTTTTTCATAAAAGGTCTACACTCTCCCTCCATGCAAATGAGAGTAGGCTTCTGACATGATATTAGGACTTCTGAGAGTAAGAATATTATTTTAAAAAGTGGCGGCGGAACCTTATTTGTGTGAGGGGGAGATGGGTATCATAAAGGTTTTTTTAGGAACTTTTATATCCCCTCTATAACCTCCAGTTAATGTTTGAAAACGGGATGCCCTATAAGCTAGTGCTCCTCAAGTGGAGAGTGTTTTTTTAGAACTATACATTATTTTCGAGATATTTAGTGTAGACTCCTATCCGAGTTTTTTTAAAATTTGGATAATCCAAGAGGCTATTTGGGGTGGTGCTCCTTCCAAAAAATTTTGGAAAATGGATGCCTCTAAAATATATTTTAATAGTGCTAAACAATAATTTTTCATAAATTAGATGTTAATACATTTTTTCTCAGTTTCACATAAAATGTAAGTTTGTAGGATTTGTTAAGTTCTATTAGTAGACATTTTTAAACTTTTCAAGGTATACGAGTACAAGGTGATTTTAAAATATTTATAAAAGATTATTACCTGTTTGATGCCTGCAATTATGTTCATCAACCTTTCTGTCATAAAAAATACCCAGATTCCAACCCAAATCATAAGACATATATTTAGATAGGCATGATGTTTGGTATCCTCTTCAATTAAATTTAGTGCCTGAAACAAAATACCAATATTATAGTCAATAAATGTATTTAATAAATTGAATATAACTACAAAGGAAATAGCATAAAATAAAATATTAAATTCTATGGTTAAGCAATCGAGTAATTTATATTTTGCTAAATATTAATTTCAAATATATACAAATAATAAATACTTTTGAAATATTTTGAAAATACATCTCAAATTATTAAAGATTTAAGTAACAATTATATAAGTAAAGTAGGTAGCCTTATATTTACTATAGATATACAACTAAATAATCATAATACATATATGTACTTAATAAAAGTATTTTTAGAGACAGGATTTAATTTTAGTTTTAGCATATTAATTTGATAAATGCCATAAAAAATATTTTAAAACAATACAATTTCAATTTTTTTTTCCTATTTGAAAAATATTTCAGGCAAACATCTTTGTGTTATAATGTAATTTTTTCCATATTAATTATATGATGAATTTATAATAAGATTAAATTGCCAGATTAATTTTTGTTTCTATGGTACTATCAATGTTCGGTAAGATATGATTAAATAATTAATATTGTGTTTCAAGCAAGTTCATTTTAAGACTAGAATACTACTTTTTAAAATTATTTCAAATAAATACAATATATTCTACACTACATAAAACAAATTAATATCTACCTAATAGAAAGTTTAATGTAAATTCATATGATGTTAAACTGAAACGTGGTTAATTCAAAAAGTTATTATTGAGTGTTTGTATGCCGTGGATGCAAGCCTATATTTCAACCCCCATTGCAAAATCTCTCTTGAGGGGATGTACACACACACTCAGTATAAAATAAACAATATTGTTACCATAATGTGTATTATGAGCAACATATAGTGTCTAAACCAGTGGCGGCTCGTGTATAGGCACTGTGGAAATGCAGCCTCCCCTATTTCCACTTGATATTATCGATAACATTTAATATAAAGAGTCCTTTTTTCTTTAATTCTGTCTTTATTTTTGTATTACAATATATCTCCCTTAAGCTTAATGTCAGTACTTCAGTATCCATCCCCCAGTTTATGAAACAGGTAGAAAAATCTTTGTATGGAACTGCGCTTCACAGTGCCAGTGACTTGGTGTTTTTTGTGCGCATGCGCACATAGGAAGGGGTGGGGAGGAAGGCGGGACTGTCAGGTAGAGAGCACTGTTGCTCTCGCAGTGCCGGCTCTGGCGTGATGGTGGAAGGAAGTGTGTTTTTTTTACTCAGAGTGTGTTGTGTTTAAAAACCGTGTACCATATTCTTGAATTTGATAAAGTGTATAAGAGTGTAGAATTAGATTATTATTCTGGTTCCAGCTATTATATTTGATACTATTTTTTCGGTTATTTTATTTAAAAGAAAACATTAACCATGGCCTTGCATCCCCAAGAAATAAGTTCTGTGACTGTAAGTGAACTTCAACAGCTTAAGTTTTCACAGTTATCTCTCCATTAGAAAGTTACAGTTAATAAAAGAAGTCGTTCAACACCTGATATTCTAATATCACAGCCAGGCAAATGCAACAAGAAATATATTCTTAGATTTAATTCTGAATGGTACCAACAGAAAAACTAGCTTTGCGGCTGTGAAGTAAAAAAGGCACTGTTTTTCTTCCCGTATTTGCTGTTTGGAGGTGATGTATCGTGGACAAAAAATTGTTTTAGAAATATAAACAAAATTAAAGGCAAAACTGAAAAGCATGAGAAGTCAAAGAAACACGTTGATAATGTTGTTTCAGTGTCACTTTTAGGAACCGTAAATTTTAAGGAGAAACTTAGTGAGGCATACAGACTTTCAATCAATGAGCATAATATAAAAGTTAAAATTAACCGTGAAATGTTATCCAAAATAATAAACTGCATTTACTTTTGTGGAAACTTTGAAACTCCCTTACGTGGACATGATGAAAAAGACGATTCAGTAAATCCGGGGTATTTAGAGGATTAGTAAATTTTGCCTCTAAATCATTTCAGATTTGAAGAATCACTTACAAACCAATGCAGTCTTCAAAAGTGTTTATAAGACCATTCAGAATGAGATACTTGACTGCCTGCTACAAATATACCATGAGGAGATAAGGACGGAAATTAGAAAAGCTTCCTTTGTAGCTGTCATGGCTGATAACACAACAGATGTTTCGGAACACACTCAAATGCTCCTTGTTCTACGGTACGTATTGAATGGAGAAATATTTGAGCATTTTTAGGGATTCTTTATTCCAAAAAAATCAAACTGCAGATGGCATGTCAAAACGTATTTTAGAAAAATTGGACATAATCCTTCAGGGAAATGGACAAAAACTGATAACTCAGACATTTGATAGTGCAAAATAGCAGGAGTTCAAGCAAAAATTAAAGCAGTTTATATTATCGCACATTTCATTCACTGTTATGCACATTTACTTAATTTAATAATGAGAAATACAGCAAGTATTACACGAAACGCAAGATTATTCTTATCTTAACATTCTGGCTATTCCAAAATTTTTCTCAAGATCACCATAACGTGTGTCCATTCTCAAGAAACATATGGACGTCAGCATTTCACGTCCATCCTCTAATAGGGGAAATTTCAACATACGGACCATAAACAGAGTTCATGAAAATTTGTCAACCTTTAAAAAACTGCCTTACTGAAATTCAGTCAACATCAAATGCAGATCAAACCATTGTAGAAGCAACAGGAATTTTAAAATATCTGAATGATGATAATTTCAAGTTTTGGTTAGAGCTTTTTCATCAGATTATGCCTCATGTTAAAATAATTTACAACCAGATGCAATCTCGAGAAATTAGTGTGTTTAAAGTTAATGAATATAACCAATTTCAAAACTGCTATTTTAGAATTGAGAAACTCAAAGTACTGTGAGAATCTTTCAAAGACACTCAAGGCAGAAGCTAAGGAAGTGTGTGACTATTTATGTGCTGGTATAATGGACAGATATTATTCCACTAAACACTTAGTAGCTGCTAAATTGTTCAACAAGAATTGCTTCACTAGATTTAAGAATGAACATCCCACAAAAGAGATAGTACTGACCACTGAAGCTTATCCCATGATTGACAAAGAAAAGCTTAAAACTGAACTAAAAGTATTCTATTGTAGGACTGATATTCACGAATATTGCAAATTAATTTAGCTGCTGAAATTTATCTTGGAAAATAATCTAGAAGATGTTTTTTTGTGAAATTACAAACCTGATAGAAATCCTCTTGACAATACCCATGACTACATCAGAGGCAGGGCGCTGCTTTTAAACATTGAAAAGAATAGAAACTTTTTTAAGAAGTACTATGAATTCGGAAAGACTAAATGCGCTTGCAGTACTTTTAATGGAGACAAATTTCCTCAATTTTCATCCAAAGATCAAGTAGAAAATTATTGACATTTTTGCGCAAATTAAAACAAGAAGAATAGATTTCATTTTTAAATGAATAGATCAATCTTGAACTATAACAATTTAAGTTAAAATAAGTAAGAAATTTTTTGTGTTAAGATTTTATCAGGTTCCTGAATAAATTTTCTTTTAATACATGTTTTTTTTTACTTTTACACAATTTTAAAACAAAGGTTAAAACATTTCTGGGGCAGCACCCCCACTAATTTTAGCTACTAGCCGCCACTTATTGTACATCATTTACAATTTAGAAAATATACTTAAAATTTAGTGAAGGCTAGAGAGAATTATATTGGTCAGCGAAATATAAGTATTTACCTGTGGCAAAAGATGAAAGATGGCACTTGACATCAGTGATCCATAAGCCAGTCCATTAAAAGTGTTGAGTAGCTTATTAAAGAGTTTTTTTTTCATAAGTGGTTGTATTAGCCCTCCAAAAAGGGAACACAAGCATATTATAAACACAAAAAGCAACCCAAACAGCCAAACTGTACAGAAAAAAACATAATTGTGATTATATAAAACTATGAAAACACATTTAAATACATTTTAGGAAATGAATGAGCCACTAGGGCTCATATTAGAAATTTGGTGTTCATTTTTACTAAATATATATTTAACACAGATGGAATGGATAATGAAATACTTGCCTTTACTTCTGTCTTTATGTAAAGTAAACATCAATTTATTTTGAAATTAAACTGATACGATTTAATTTCATTTTAAGTTGAATTGGCTAGGGCTCATTTCAAACGACCGAAAACTTTAATTACACAGAGTAGTCACTAAAAACACAAGCCACTTATAAGTGTAAAACGTACCTAATATACATGGTGCGGAAGAAACAGTGACCCATTTTAAGCATTATATTTCAGCATTATACATTATAACTACATGTTATTATTAGAAATTGTTGCAAAGAACACTCTACACCATTTTTTATTGTCACTTTTGTAAATAACATCCTTCAGGTGACCACTATTGTTAGAAATGGAATCATTGGCACGAACATGCTCATTCTCCATAACCTTACGCAGGGTTTCTTGTGTTAGTGCCTCAATTTTGGTGTGAATGTTATTTTTTAACTCCTGAATGTTTGCTGGCCTGTTTGCATAGACATTGGATTTCAAAAACCTCACAAAAAATCAATGGCGGATAAATCGGGATAATGGGGTGGCCAGTTTGCATTACCAAACCGGTAAATAAGATGGTGTGGAAACATTCTTCGTTAAGTTACCATGGACGTTCTTACTGTGTTAGCGGTTGCACCGTCCTGTTGGAACCCGACTCCATTTTGTTATTCTTGCGGTGCAGTTGCATTGTTACGAACTGTCCTAACATAACCTCATATCGCTCTGTTATGACTGTGACAGTCCCACCGGCGTCATTCTTAAAAAATTCGAACCTACAATACCCAGAGAAGACACTTCACACCACACAGTAGCTTTTTGGAGATGAAGTCGTCATTCATGAAGGTAATGAGGATTTGCAAGCACCCAGTACCTGAAATGTTGTTTGTTGACATAGTCACTTAAATTGAAGTGTGCCTCATCCGTCATCATCAGCTTGTTGAGAAAATTAGGTTGTGTGTTAATCATATTCAGAATCTGCATACAGAAAGTTTGAAGTGACTAAATCTCTGGGCAATAATTCATAAACAACTTCCATCTTGTAAGGGTGGAGCTTAATATCCAGATGGAAATATGGCGTAAAATTCTGTCTGATATTTTGAGGGCTTGCGAATGCCGACAAACAGAGGGTCTTGGACTTCACTCTAAAACAGCTCTTAATGTTGCAATATTGTCCAGGGTGCGAACCATACGTCACCTAACAGGTTACTTCTAGGCGTATGCAGCTGCTGTTTGTCTGAAATCCTTGATTCATCTCATTATCGTCTTCCATATTGGCACCTGTCCACTCCTGCTGATATTAAAGTGTCGCTGAAACACCCACTGAGTAGCCCTATTCACAACACTATCAGCACACTTGAAAACTCAACCAGAAAACGCACAACGTCCATTAGAGCAGCTCTCCACGATGACTGCCGAGGTTACACTATACGGGCGGACAGCAATGCTTTGAACTGCTCTACTACACATTTGAACAAACATTAGCGCTTCCGTGATCGATATGGCGCATTGTTTAAAATGGGTCACTGTTTCTGCTGTTCCCTACATATTTATAAATTATTGTATTGTGTAATAGTTTTGAAAATGTATGACCGGTTGCCTATTCAAAGATGGGGCACACACAAATTCAACAAAACACATGAGAGATGTACTATTTTATAACTAGGTACCATAACTAAATTAATGACAAAGAATGGTATGATTATTTACAAAAACTAACAGTTGGACATAAAATCATGGTTATGCATTAATACTTTTATTAATTTAGATTGCTAAACTGCGCAGAAATTATTTTATCTTCATCCTATGTTGAGGTACTAGACATAACTGAACTGTTACTTAGTTTGTCTCCAGATAAAGTCCAGGCCATGCACACGTTGATCATCCCTGTCTGGAATTGGTATGCTCACAATTTAGAAGCCACTGTTTAAAGTCTAGGAATGTCATAAAGGCTAGGCGGTCGTCTTACGATTGTGTCATAGCTGTCAATGCGTGTCAGGCCAGCTTGAACTCAAGTTTTCTACATGGTATGGAATAGGGAGCTCAATTCGGCCCCCCACATTAAATTTTCAATAAAAGGCCTAATTTTACAGCACAAAATTTCATGTTTGGGAGGATATGAGCACACAGATAGCACAAAAAATTGAACAGAAAGGTGACCTGGCGGTCTTGGGGTAAGGTGTCGGACTTCTGTGCTGGTGGCCGGGGTTCAATCCTCGGTCCCGGCACAGATTTATCTGATTACCAAACCCTTCCTTCACCTCTGACAAGACATCTTGTGAATGTGGGGAATGCCAGGCCTCCACCGTGGTTCGGATTCCACGTTAAACTGTAGGTCCTCCATTTCATCTCACAATCACCCTACCATTACACATTAGCGTAAGTGCGTATAACCCGAACGGGTAGTAAGACGCGGTGCTAATAATAATAATTGAACAGAAATTTAATTGGGAAGTGTGGCAGGCTAACTTGAGTTTCGTTCTAAATGACTATGGGAAGGAAAAACAAAGAGCAGTACCCCAACTTTGGTTTCTTGGAAACGACAGCAAGGAGCCAAGCAACTCACTCAACTTTCTACAGCTTACTTGGGTGTGTCATTAATCTAGGTAATCTGAAACTGTCTCAACTTGGCATATGGTGCTCTGTGTTGTATCTACGATTGGTACAGTCAAAATAAAAAAATTCATGAAATATACATTTATAAACTATATTCGCATAGTCAATTCGGCAACATTAATGAAATTAATGAGTAGGGTTACGCTTCAAAAACAAAATTAATTGTAAATAACAACGTTGTGTAACACAAAATAAGATAAAATCAAATCATCAGGGCAAAAAAAGAAAATGATTGTATTTTTTTTATTTACTACCAGTTTGGGTTTTAAGCGTATATAATTTAAAATTATGTAATTTTATTACTTTTAAATTGCTTACATACAAATATTTTTATATAACAGTTTAAAAATATTTAATTGTGTACATTTCATATGAATGTCTAGTTAGAGTAAATTTCAGACCCATATATTAACTACGTTACCTTAACAACGGTACGTAAAGAGCATAAAGTAACAGGTTTGACCACTTATAACTCACCAACTGTAATGATTTGGAATCATAGAGTTATTACGAATAGATTATTAATATACATTTGTTAAAATATTGCAATAAAATTGTTATTGATGTATGGAACTAATGCGACTTGAGTCACTTTTCCCCTATAAAAAGCACTTACAGTGAGAGGTGTGTAGCAACCCTCATTTAGTAGAAATTTTTGTTGAGCAAAGATAAAAACTAATAAACATGTAGATTTAGAACACCCTTAATTTGATGTAAGCAGGAAATGGAGTCCTGTATAAAAGCCCAGGAATATACTCCCCACCATTAACCTGCTACCAAAGAGACCAACCATGTTTGTATTGTGCACCCTTTTTAGTTTGTTTCTTGACAGGTTAATTTTATGTATCAGGAGCAGTGAAAACATATTTTTATCATTTTATTTAAATATCAAGCTTTAAATTCCTACAACTTAAATGATTTTATGATTAATATACAATTTAAAAGGATTGTAATCTTAGTTCAAAAGTGTAGGATATGGTTTTATAGCAGCTAGCTTCAAACCTGTTTGTGATTGTGAACAATATTTTGTAAACAAAACATTATCATTTTATGAAATCTCTGGTGCCATATATATCACGTTTTTTTTGTTACAACTTGTCTGTTCATTGTCCAATGTTTGAGAGTACAGCTAACTAAACAGTGTAAAGCAATAGAAGTAACCTTTTCAATAAATTGTACAAGTATTGTTTGTAACTCGATTTTTACAATAATAATCTGCCTCACATCTACAGGTTATGGGCCCAGATTGTTGCATTTTTCTGTATAAATTGAAATAGTTTTAAGTGAAGTGTGTTCAAGGGGAATTGTGGTTTT
Source organism: Timema shepardi (assembly GCA_902151425.1). NCBI lineage: Eukaryota > Metazoa > Arthropoda > Insecta > Phasmatodea > Timematidae > Timema > Timema shepardi. Next base: position 120,461 of record CABFVX010000525.1, on the reverse strand, counting down.
ATTTGTTCGCAGGAGGGAAATTTGCTTTTATTAAAAGACTTTCTTAAAATCAACTCCTTGTATTTGACATGCATCGAAGACTTGGATTAGGGAAACTTTGATACTTGGAAACTACAAGTGAAAGCCCTACTAGTTAAACATTATGCCTGGGAATGTGTAAGCAGGGAAAAGGTTAAACCGACTGTAACATAAAGTGATGCGACAACTGAAATGGCATCCAAGGCCTGGTATGTTGCCGACAGGAAGGTTCATTCCAATTTAGTTTTAGCTATAAAATCATTAGAGGTATAGCAAATTAAAGACCGCTGTACTGCAAACGAAGTCTGGGAAAAATTACACAGCATTTATCAATCTAAAGGACCCGTTAAAAAAGTGACGCTTTGAAGAAACTTAAGTTACACAAAATGGTGGAAAGTGGTGACGTAAGTGAACATATTCAAGGGTTTTTCAAAGTAGTGGACAAGCTTCACGAAATGGAAACAGCTTACCACCAAACTTTGAGAGCTTTAGGCGTGCGATAGAATCACGTGACAATCTCTCTAAACAGGAATCCTAGAAAATCAAAATACTTGAGTAAAGTAATACGAGCAAATCTAAACAATGTGACGTCACATCTAACTCAAATTCCATGTTTGTAAGTAGTAACATCATCAGTGTAAACATCCAAAAATTCAGGAAGGAGGTTAAGAAACCAGATCAGTTGAACAAATAAGAAAGAATTTTCCATACAAGTGTCATCGCTGAAAAAGGGTCAAACACATAACTGCTGACTACAATTAAAATTTGAAAATTCGTTTGATAAGGCGAATACCGTAGAAGAAATGGGCTCCCTCATTAAACTGCCAATAAATATTAAGCATGAAAGACTGAAGGACCCCACCATACAGAAAAATGGTGTCTCGATAGTTGGTGCACATCATATATGTGCAGTAATACAATCAAATTTGTGAGCAGTAAAGAATGTTAAAGTGTGAAAATGGACTTGGCAAGTAGTTAAACCATTACAGTTAAATCAAAATGTACTGTAAAACTGTTGGTTACCGACGGAAACAAAGAAAATTCATTACATTTCGAAAAATACGCTTCTTGTTCCCGATCTGAGAATGGGCTTGATCTCTGTTGGTAACATAACCGATAAGGGCTATGAAGTAACTTTAAGAAAGATTCTGCTGCAATTAGAGACAACAGAGTTTGTGAAAAATTGTTCGCCGAGAAAATTGAAGAGAAATTCAAGTAAGAGTACATCCGAAGAGCATAGCTCTTGGAAATTGGAACTATGGCATAGAAGACTTGGACATAATTTAAATACCTGAGGAAACTTCAATATAACTCGAAATAAAGTTTGATCAAAAGGAAGTGTTTGTGAAACATGCATTATGGGAAAGTTTATGCAAACTCGTTTTCCAAAACAATCATGTCATAAAACGAAGCTTGTGCATCCAGACTTGTGTGATACAATGCGCACCCACTCAATAAGTGACGCAAAGTATTTCTTCACTGTTATTGATGACTATTCTCGATGGAGCACTGTGAATTTCTTTGAATCCAAGGATGAATCACTAAAAACTTTCAAAACTACCAAAGTCTGGTAGAGAACCTATCTGGAAGAAAGTGCCCAGTCAAATAATGGGGAAAAATATCTGAAACGTGAATTTGATAGGCATTTGGAAAATTGGGTCATCACCAAAAGAACCAGACATTGGTGGAGATGGCAAAGTGTCCCTTGTTAGAGTCAAATCTTTCACCCGTTTCTGGGCAGAGGCTGTGTCAACGGCAAACTCTCTGTGAAATAGATGTCCTTGTATAAGTCCTGATGGTAAAATACCATTAAAATAATGGTAGAGGGGGGGGGAGCCTAATCTCACTGACTTGAAGACTTTTGGAAGCAAAGGACATTGCCTTGATAAAACACCTGGCAAAAAAAAATCCAATAACATACCCGTAATTGTGTTCTTGTGATATTCTGAATAATCCAAAGGCCAAAGCGTCTGGTCGACTATTGAAAGAAATGTAGAAGTCACAGGGAGGTTCTATTTTAGGTAAAGGACATCATTGACTTTTTATTTTTCAAAATTTAACTCCTAATGGAGTGAAGCAAGGAGGGTTGGTTTTTCCGTGTACTCCAATCCGCTTGAGCTGGAAAGATGAAATTTGGCAGAGAGGTTCTTTTAAAGAAATGGGCCAGAGGAGTTTGGGATTTTCCTAAATTCAATCCGTAGGGGGGTGAAGCGGGAAGGGGTGGTTTTTATGTACCTCCAAATTACCTGAGCTGGAAAAATGAAACCTGGAAGGGAGGTTCTTTTTTTAAGTAAAGATTGATAGTTAATTTATTATTTTGCAAAATTCAACTATTAATGGAGTAAAGCGGGGAAGGGATGATTTTTCCAAATGTTACAATCCTCTTGAGCTGGAAATATGAAACGTATACTAAAACAATCCCATGCGAAGACCGGTTCATTTAGCTAGTATTTAATAAAGTCATGCTTAACAATTTATTGTTTGTGTGAAAACTAAGGCTATCGTTATCATAGACTTTAATTCTAAGTTTACCAAATTCAAAATGGAAAAATTACATTAAATATTGAAGTGGAATGAATATATATGTGGTTGTTTATATATATCAAGTTTGTGATTATGTATACTATGCACAAATACAATATATAAAAATTATAATATATAATCACAACACAAATATATAATATGTAGTTTATCAATATTTATATGCACATAATTCCACTTCAACATGTAATGTTATTTTTCTCTTCATTGTGATTATATATAGTTTTTTTACCCATAACAACTTATAATTAAATTAATTATTCTAAATAAAATTATAATATCTAAAGCGTTTCAAAAAGAGTTCTAACATAATTTATGTTGATATGGTAATTTGTTATATGGGTGGTAGGTATTTCCTAAATGGTTTTTCGGTCTTCCACGCACATGCGGATACACTTCCTATAAATCAACCTTCCTCATCCCAAACACCTTAGCTAGTACATAAGTATATAACACAAAAGAGTGGTAAGAAACATTACTAAAACAAAGTATCCATAATAATGTACACTATACTTTCAAGTGGACAACCCCCCAGCCCCCTTTCTCTGCAAAAATTTCCTTTCTACGCCCTTGCCCCAAATCATACGGGAAAGTGAAATCCTCCTCAAGCTCAAATTAGGAGAAAAGATGATTTTTGATTATAGATTAAATGTGTGTATGTGTGTCTAATTTTAATAATTATGTGTAGTAATTAATAGTAATTAGTTGCTCATTCACAACAATAAAAGTATGATTGGATGCTTTTCGAAGTAAAATATAACTTTTGTTTATTATATTTCTTTCTTAGTTGATTTAGTAACATATTTACCTTTAAGGTGCAAGTATTTATAGGTACAGTCCTTGAAGAGCACCAAAAACAATGTCAACCATATCACACTGATTCTTCATGATAAATGATGGTCCATGCACTTATACCTTCATTTTTCAATTAGAAAATAATGTAGAAGAAAATACCAAACAATTGCAATGAATATATTGCAATTATTCATTTAATAGAATATTAGTTTAGTTATTAGTTTCCTTGAGTATTCAAGCACATACAAACTTTTGTATCCTTAGTAATTATAATCTATTAATATATCAATTTCTTGAATCCATTTAGCATATTTCTCGATTTTAATCTAAATTATATGAATAGCTCGAACAGTTAGTAAGACAGACACTAAAAATGTAAACAATAAAGTAAATCTAAATAATTGTGTACTAACTTAATTTGTTTTCTTAATATAAAGAGAAAGAATATAATTGTTGGAGTTCAATTATTACAGCCAAAACGTTTCTATTTGTTTATATCTGTAGTTGCTTAAAGCACCGACAGATGTCGCTTGACCTTGATCTTAAAACTTTTTAAACCATTCAACAGTTAGTCATGTTTTGGCCTAACACTGTACCGATATCACACAATAAATCGTTTCAAGAATAATTAATGCACATTGTGGGTGGTATTTTTGTAGTCAACATACAGTGCATAAACATTTTTACGAGTAGGCTAGTAAATATATCAAATTAAAACACAATTTATTTGAAAAAATTGCGTACAACGCACTGCTAATAATAATAATAATAATAATAATAATAATAACAACAATAATAATAACGTTTGGAAAACAAGTGGAGAGCAAATTGTAACATTATCATATTTTGGCCCATATATGGCCACAGACAAGACCATGTTACTTGGTATTACAGAAAGATTAATGACATTCATATAATTGAAAATAGCAATTTTGGAATCAAATGTGTTGATTCCTTATATAAAATATACTATAAGCAACTTTCCAAACATATGAAATGTTAGCCTTAAAATGGTGAGTTGAAATCCAAGGAAACATAAAAAGAACAATAATGATATGTACCTTCCAATTTTGATGGCCGTTTATTAGATGGTGGTGTCCATTTAGTGTTGTTGCAACAAAAGTCAATTTCTTCACTAACGTAATTGAACATCTTTACCAAGTTTTGACCATCTAGCTCATCCTCTTTTTCTTCAAACTCTTTATAGATTTCATTTTGAAAAATGCATTCCTGACAACAACACAAACAAAGAAATTGAATAAAACAACCCCATGGGTTCAATAAATATCTTGAAGATAGACGTTCAAGTACATTTAAGTTATTAGTAATAGATTTGGTAAATATAAGCAACCAACTTAAAGTAAACTGTGGCATACTTTAGGCTTCAAAATATATATTTAAGAAAACATTTACTATACAGATAATTTAATGAATGTTGTTATTCAATTATAAACTGACATTCCATTACATTTATTTTATCTAGAAATACAAAATATTTATTCTTATTGGTTAGTTATATTCAAACTTCATGTATACTTTCAGAACCAGCTAGTCTTTTATGTATTTACATTAAATTTTCATGTGCTTACATAAACTTCAAACAAAATAACTATGCTAGTCAACTTTATCCAGGTTGACTAAGATAACATATGGAAATCCCTGCTACATAGTGTATTACAAAGACAATGGCTCATATGTCTTAGAGACCTAGAGGATCTAAATTATATTGATACACTGATATTAACTGAATACAGGTTAGGAGTGTGCTTCACCAGATTAACTTTATTTCCACATGTTATTGAAAGTGAGTTTGAAGCTTCTCTTAAAAACCAACAACCCCATACCATATTATACTGTTAATAAAATTACGTTTTAATAGCTATCATCTCAATCTTTGATTTTATAGAATAATATATTAGATTATTATTATGAAATACAATTTCAGATACTGTCTTTAAATTAAAATTATTGGTTTGATTTTCATAATATTTTACTTATAGGTGACACTATTCCAAACACCTATGTATTGTCATTTTCTATTATTTTATTATAAATAACAAGCTAGTAGAGATATCTTTAAATTATGATATTAGAGCTAATCACTTGAGAAATTAAAAATAAGAATTTTTTCAAAATTTGCAATTTATTTCGTGTTGCTCATTTAACACATCTAATTAATCTTTGAGAAAATGAAATCAAATCTAGACTCAAATGACTAGAGTTATGAAAAACAGAGTCATCATAAACATATTCAATGCTATTTTGATTTTTAAACTACTAGTAAATATTTTATAAAAAAATTACTCACGCCGAAGAAAAAATCAATTATAAATTTAATAGTGTGGAGCATTCCCTCTAACCACAATCCTTATCCCTACTCTAAGAGTATCTATTAATGAGTATGGTTAACAAGAGGAAATATTCCCTTTGAGAATAACTAAGGTTAGTCGTGACAATCACGTGGATTTGTTGTTTCTTTCCAATGTGGATGGGGGACGTTATTGTTTTATTAAGTATATCAGCAGATTGCTAAGCTCACTGACCAGACACAATGATGAATCATACTATTGCAAATATTGTTTGCATAGATTTTCCAAGGAAAATCTCAGGGATGAGCATAGTGAGCGGTGTGCTTATTTTGATGCTCATAAGATACAGATGCCTAAGGAAGAGGATAAAATATTGAAATTTTCGACATATGCTAAAAATCCCGTATGTGATCTATGCAGATTTTGAGTGCTTTAATATTAAAATAACAGGGTGTGCTCCTAACCCCAATCACTCATCAACTGCAAAAATGAAGAAGCTTACACCATCAGGATTTGCATATGTAGTCGTCGATTCAGAAGGTAAATGTGTGAAACCTCCTGTTGTCTATAGTGGTGAAAATGTTATGGATACCTTTCTTCATAAACTTGTTGATGAAGAAACCATGATCATCGAGATGAAGAAACATGTTGTCCCTATGCGCATCACCCCTGAACAAGAAAATGAATTTATTTCAGCTAGTCGGCCGGGGTTCAATCCTCGGTCCTGGCATAAATTTATTTGATTACCAAACCCTTCCTTCACCTCTGACAAGACATCTTGTGAATGTGAGGAATACCAGGCCTCCACCGTGGTTCGGATTCCACGTTAAACTGTAGGTCCTTCATTTCATCTCACAATCACCCTACCATTACACATTAGCGTAAGTGCGTATAACCCGAACGGGTAGTAAGACGCGGTGCTAATAATAATAATAATAATACTAATAATATTTCAGCTAGTGTATGTAATATCTGCGAGGAGTTGGGTCAAGACCGCGTCCGTTACCACTGTCATCTCAGTGGAGCTTATCGGGGTGCATCTCATAGTAAGTGAAATATTCAGTTTCAATATACTAAGAGAATACCCGTCATTTTACACAATTTAAAAAAATATGACGTCCATATTATCATGCAGAAAATGGGGAAGTTTACAGACAGAAGAATATCATGTATTCCAAACAATATGGAGAAGTATATTTCATTAAGTCTTGACTATTTACAATTTATTGACTCGTTCCAGTTTTTAAGCACATCTCTTGAAAAATTGGTTGAAAATTTGTTGCATGTTGGTAAAACTCAATTTAAAATACTCCATGAAAATATACCTTTCGATAAAGTAGTTCTACTGCTACGAAAAGGAGTGTCCCCTTATGACTACATGGATCGCAGCAGTAAACTGAAAGATAGTCAAGTACCACTAAAATCCGCATTCTATAATCAGATGCACCAAGAACATATTTAAGAAAGTGACTACACTCATGATAAAACTGTGTGGGAAAACTTTGAAACGTACACTATGGAAGATTATCAAAATTTATATATTTTAAGTGATGTTCTACTTTTAGAGACGTCTTCGAATACTTTCGCCCTTTGTGTTTTGAGTACTATAAATTAGACTGTCTACATTTTTGCACAAGCCCTGGACTAGAATCAGCGGAATTTTTAAAGATGACCAAGGCTGAGTTGGAGCTACTAACTGTCATTGAAATGCATTTAATAATTGAAAAGGGGGTACGTGTTGGGGTGTCTATGATTACTAATAGACATTCTGAAGCAAACAACCACGATATGAGGGATTTTAACCCTGAAAATGAGGTAAAGTACATCACATACTGGGATTGTAATAATATATACGGGACTGTTATGTCTGATTGCCTTCCTCAGAGTAATTTTAGGTGGTTGAACAAGACTGAAATAGCATAGCTCAATATAATTACAGTTGTTGATGATAGCCCTGTGGTCTATATATTAGAAGTAGATCTAGAGTACCCGGAAGAAATTCATGACACGCACAGTGACTATCCACTTGCTCCTGAAAAATTCATAGTTACTCCTGAGATGTTATCCCCATTCTCTAAGTATAATCCAAGCTCAACTCAACCACCGGCGGGAAAACACGAAAGCTAGTTCCCAACCTAAACAGTAAACAAAATTATGTGGTACACTACCGTAATTTAAAACTGTATATCTCCTTGGGTAAGAAGCTTCAAAAGATACACCGAGTCCTAACTTTCAATCAGAGCGCTTGTTTGAAGCCGTATATTGAATTTAATACCTCCCAACGAAAAAATGCATTAAGCGGGTTTGAAAAGTACTTTTTCAAACTCATGAACAATGCAGTATTCGGAAAGTCGGTAGAGAATCAAAGACATCGTGTAAATGTTCAATTACTAAATAATGAAAAAAGTTTGAAGAAGCGTATTGCTTCACCAGCACTTATTGCTTATACAATCTTCACGGAAGAATTAGTTGGGGTTCACATGAGAAAAATAAGTCTACTTTTGAATAAGCCTATCTATCTATGCAGGCTTTGCAATCTTAGAAATGAGCAAGGTTATCATGTATAACTTTCATTGTAATTATGTTAAGGGGAAATATGAACAAAATGCAAAGCTCTTATTCACAGACACAGATTCCCTCTGCTATGAACCGAAAACAAAAAATGTATATTTGGATATGTATGATAATATAGACCGATTAGATATTTCAGACTTTCCAGGAACACATTTTATACACAGTGCGTACACTAAAAAAGCTCTGGGTAAAATGAAGGATGAGATTAATGGAGAGTGTATTCGAGAGTTTGTGGGACTTCGACCTAAGCTTTACTCTATTCAAAAGGAGAGTCTTGAGGAGGAAAACTTTGGTAAAAGTGTGTAAAAAACAAATCTCAAATAGAAAATTAAACATGCCCATTTTAAAAAATGTTTAAAGCAGAGGATCTTACACTACGCCAATATGTATATGATAAGAAGTGAGAATCATAATTTGTTTAGTATCTCTTTGAATAAACTTGCACTTTCACCAGGAGATGACAAACACTATATTTTAGATAATGGATGCGACACTCTTGCATACGGTCACTACAAAATAAGACAAATTTGTTCACCAATGGAGACATAAAAAAAATAATTAAAAATCAACATTTATATTTTATTACGTAAATAGTTCGAGTGCTTATGAGTATCATAGCCTTATTTCATCAGGTGAAACTGCACAGATTTATCTAAATTAAATAGTTTAGTTAAAATTAGTTATAGGTGAGAGGTGACGTTACTCTCTTCCCCGCAGTGCCTCCTGGGAAACGTTTTAATAAACGGCTAAACGAGTATCACTTCATACGTAGTCATATTATAATAAAATGTTGGTGATTTATAAAAGTTTATTAAATTAATGTTTTAACTATTTTAGAAACATCTGGTTTACCACCCGACATCCCCTCCCTAAATATATTTTCCCGATCCGCCACTGAGCAATGTTATTCTTATGAACTAACTCACTGACTATAGGAAGGGTCCATGAAGGAAAAAATGATCCAACTTCGCAGTGAGGAGGATCAATGCTAAAACTTGAAAATATGGTTAACCCCCAAATAATATTTCCCGATCCGCCACTGATCAATGCTTTTCTTATGTGGGAAAGTGACACACTGGCTCTATGCGAAGGAACAATGTGGGAGAAAGCGACACAACTTCGTAATGTGGAGGATTAATCCTAAAACTCGAAAATTTGGTTAACCCCCAAAATAATATTTCCCGATCCGCCACTGATCAATGCTTTTCTTATGTTGGAAAGTGACCCAACTTCGTAATGTGGAGGATTAATGTTATTCTGATAGGTGACCTGGTGGTCTAGGAGTAAGGTGTCGGACTTCTGACCTGGGGTCCGGGGTTCAATCCTCGGTCCCGGCACAGATTTATCTGATTACCAAACCCTTCCTTCACCTCTGACAAGACGTGTATTAATCACAACTTGTGAATGTGAGGAATGCCAGGCCTTCACCGTGATTCGGATTCCACGTTAAACTGTATGTCCTCCATTTCATCTCACAATCACCCTACCATTACACATTAGCGTAAGTGCGTATAACCCGAACGGGTAGTAAGACGCGCTGCTAATAATAATAATAATAATAATAATAATAATGTTATTCTTTTGGGAGAATGTGGAGGATCAATGTTAACCTTATGGGAGAGAGTGTTCTGGAACTCTTATTTCAACCACTACTCATGACTATTTGATAGAGGAAGGCTAGATTCCATACCGCCTGGCGACTAATGCAGGTCTATAATAGCTATTTGATGCTATGTATTTAAAATCATTCATGTATACTTGAATTCATTTAAAACTGGTATTTTCCCGATGTAAATTAAAATTACCACACTCAAATAATTAAAGTTGAATCAAAATATAGGATAGTTTAAAATAATTCTAAGGGTTTCTGTTATTTAAAATTACGTATTGAACACTAAAGCTAAACTATTGTATTTTGTGTGAGTACATAAATGCAGGCCGGCTAGTAATATAAAGATATTGCAGACAAACGGGCTGGTCACTTATGTATTGCGGGCCGTTTGTTTGGGAATCAAGCCTTATAATTCAACCTTGAAAGGGGGTTCTGTCTGTTAATAAAAGTTAAATCAGTTCAAAAGTTTAATTAATCATATAGTATAGATAAAATTATGTATGGTTTATTGAAGCAATTATTCAACATATTATATACCCTACACTCTATTTATCTTAAAGGTTAGCAAACTTTCTTTTATAAATTACTAGCAATCCCGCACGGCATTGCACGTGACCCACTGTTGTATAAGAATAATATAAGTACCCCCTTCCCCCCCATGGTGTCTGTACCTCTGAAACCTAATTCCAATACAGATAAGAAATATTTTCTTCGAAGATTTGTTTAAAATAGCCTGATTAAAAAGATAATTGAAAATTTAAAAATCTTGCTTCGAGGTGCATTCGGGCTGGGCTCCCTTCGGTCCAACCATGTTAAAAATTTCAAATCCCTGCGTGCCGTAGATTTGGCTGGGCATCGCACACTAACAAACAAACACAGACAAACACTTCCTTTTATTGCTATATACTATTATGTAGCACTGTGGCTTATAAAATACGGCTATAGGCTAGTCTTGTCTATTAAAGTGTTTCAAGTCACCTTTCAGTGAAACCAATTGTAGGCTACTTAAATAGTATTTTGATACGTGAGATACAATATAAATAGTTATCTCAAAATGCTTTCCTATTTACTATTTAACATATTTTGTTATTAAATGAATGGTATTTTAAATAGGAACTAATGAGTATGAAAATACACATACAATTGTAACGTTATTTTATCATCACAAATTAAGATTAGATAATTGTTCGTTTTATCGTTCGAACATTTAAATATGTTGCTGTCTATCTTAAATATAAGATAAAATGGAAATGCCACTTTAAACTCTGTATGAATACATTAACAAAGTGTGATGCCAACATGGAGACTTATTAATATTAGCACCGCGTATTACTACCCGTTCGGGTTATACGCACTTACGCTAATGTGTAATGGTAGGGTGATTGTGAGATGAAATGGAGGACCTACAGTTTAACGTGGAATCCGAACCACGGTGGAGGCCTGGCATTCCTCACATTCACAAGATGTCTTGTCAGAGGTGAAGGAAGGGTTTGGCAATCAGATAAATCTGTGCCGGAAACGAGGATTGAACCCCGGACCCCAGCAAAAAAGCATGACATCTTACCCCTAAACAACCAGGTCACCAACATGGGGTTTTGACATGACTATCTAATTTTTCATAGAGCGTATCTCAATAGAGGGCAGGATGACTTAGGGAATCTCAAATCCCCTCTAGATATGTTCACACACACATCCTAGGAACTTTTATTGAGCAATTTCCTTATGTGCAACACAAAGAAGGTTTTGTACATATAATGTTAGGAAATGCATTGAAGAAAATAATAATAATATACTCACATTGGCTTAAGTAATGTAGAAAGCACAAGCTATTTTGCACAAAGCCCCCTCCATAATGTTAAAATCCACAATCACTTGCTGTGGACTGCAAAGGAGAATATTTAATGTTTAGGGAAACCGACGCAGAAAATATGGAGCGTATTACACCAATAATATCATCTCGTTGAGTGAACTTTGGAGAGTTGAGTACTTGTGACTCTAAGCTGAATTTGATCCCAAATAAATGTCATAAATTAACTGTGTTTTGACATATTTCTATGAATATAGACTCTTGTCTTAAAAATAATATTTGTTGCATTTTCCATTTTGAAACTTTGGAATAATGTAAAGATTTATAAGTAGTTTTAATGTTGAATAGTTGTGATTGTTTTACAAAAAATCACAGCTGTTTGGCTTAAGATTTAGGTTAACAATTTTTGGCTTTTAAATAGTAGGTTTTTATAAGAGGTATTTTTCAATGAAACACTTTTAAGTTGTTAAAGTGTGTAAAAGATCAAATATGTACCGATATCTAACTAAACAATTCATAAGACTGTGTAACTATAGTTGTTAGGTTAGAAATAAATACACTATTCAAACAATAGGATATTATGACTGTATGGACACAAAAACTTAAGTAATTGGCTAATGTAATATTTACTACTTTTTGCATCTTAAATTGTGATTATTTTACTCCATAGTGTCATTGAGCATTTAGTCTAAATTAGTTTAAAGAATGTCTAGAAATGTGCTTGCAACATTGAAGCGTATAAGACTATGATTTGTGCTCATCTTTACGTAAATAGACAGTTTTACTTTTTCTCGACCCACTTTGAAGAAAAAAGTACATTGCTCGTAAAAAAAAAGAGTCCAAATTTTTATAACTGTTAACCCCCCGAAAACGAAAAGCTGTTTTTTCCCTATGCCGTCTGCCTGTGTGTCTATATATAGGCCTAAAGCCGACACCATTTTATTAATCAGGCTAAAACTTATTAAGTGGTTTATATAAGGTTCCCAAGAGGAGGGTTTATTGGAGTTAGATATCTTACCCTAAAATTGATGGTAGTTTGCTAAAGGTAAAAAAAAAGAGAAAACACGCTATCTCAAAATCCACTGTAATGATTTTTATTAAATTTCGTATCTGGGAATTGTTTATCAGTATAAACAAATGGCCGTTCTAATAATCTCATGAACATAATTTTAAGGGTAATTTACTTAGCAGATATTTTCAATTTTAATCTTATCTTTGCAAGTATTTGAGACACGAAATAACTCATTATTGTAAGGTTGTAACGAAATTAAAATAACACTTTAATTGAAATATATTTGTATACAACCAATAGGGGGCTCTCCATTAAATACTTAAGGAATATTTTTCATTATTTCAACCCTCCTTTCCCCCAAATCTCACTACTTAAGGCATCATAAGCTTTTTCGTTCTACCCTCTCCCCTTACCGATCTTACGTAATTTTCTCATGACTTGGTAAATTATATTAATTCAGACAAAAGGATTGGTGATTTGAAATTATAGAATACTTATCGCAGTAAAGTTAAGTGTAACACAACATAAATAAATGACATTTTATAGTTATGTATAGCTATGTACGTCTATAGGCTATGCTTCAGCGCCATATGTCATCGCTAGGTGCAACCTTTCAGACCCCGTATCTGTATAAGTTTTTTTTATATTTTGTCTCACCATAAACATTGATAAAATCCTTAGTTAAGTTGGATTCTGCCCGGCTCCACAAAAATGAAAGAAATTACTTATCACCTCTACCCAAAGAAAATCCTTACGTAATTCTTGAATGGTCCCTAGCTTCCGAGCTATTGGTAAATATATATATTCTTTTTAACTGAGGTCTCGGAAAACGGGAGTTTATTATTATGCTTTTTGATGAAATATGTAAAATCTGTAAAATATGAATAATGAACAATACGTTTCTTTCATTTATGACTCTTTGAGGAATGTGATGCTTTTTTTTCCATCATGTTTGGGAAAAAAGGATATTATCTGGTTTCATAAATCTTACCAGTTTTAAGAAAACGTGTCCATTTTAAGACAAAGAAGAGAGAAAGTCTGTGTGGTGTACCATACCATATATTTTTTGAGGTAGGCCTAGTTATTAGCCTTAATAATATGGACACAAGTTAATATTATACAACTGATAAACTTGTTTGTAGTTTCATCTTTATTAAAACATTATATCTCACTCAATGGATAACAAAACTGATGATATCATAGAAGAATCATCTATTGAAAATATTTATCTACATATAATTTCGACCAAATAGTCCATTTCAACTGCAATTTAAAAATACTTTATCTAAATATTGGAAGTATAAAGCACATATATGAGGATTTATTATATTTTCTTTTTTATATTAAACTAAATATTGATTTAATTATATTAACACGAGTGTGGAGATACGGGGATGAGACATTATTGCTTAAAATTCCAAATTACAGGGCCAATTTTGCCTGCAGGGATAATAAATGATGTGGGGGAGTTTGTGGTTTTGTTAGAAGAGCTTAATGGTTTCAAATATGGACATTTGACATTTTTAGTAAATGTTCCTTTTTGGCTCTAGACCAGAGATAGGACAGAATTTTGTGAAATTCATCAACCTGTAAGAGATGAATAAGTGGGATCAAAAGGTTCAAAAATTCACAGACCGTGCATTTTTTGAACTAGTGGACATAGACCCTTTAAATTTAAAATGAATGTTTCTTTATAAAATTGGGTAAGAAATTCTTAGGGCTTTTCTAGTTCAATCGCCTAAAGGGGTGTAAAGGGGAAAAGGGGAGCAGTAAATTCTGTGTCCTCCAATTAAGATGAAATTTGATATATGGTGTTTTATTGGGTTGCAGATTACTAATATGAAATCAATTTATGTATGGCATCCACACGATGGTTCCCGAGGTGCGTTGGTAAAAAGTGTGTTCAAGACTACCAAAACTAATATAAATAAAAACTTTCCAGGGTGACAGAAGATTGAAATTTTTCAGACAGCCAATGGGATCACTCCAAATAATTATAAAAAAAATGAACATTTTGGTTTAATAAGTGAGACCTTGGAACATAAGGAAGGGGATATAGACAGAATAAAAACATATTATGTGTGCATGCAAATTTAAATTTGACAGTCGTTTAGGAGGACAATTCCAAATAACCAAATAATTCTTAAAAATGAAAATTTCTAAATTATAGTTAGAAAAATGAGTTTAAATATTTCAAAACTTATAGAGAAAAATATTTTCCAGTGTGGTAGAAAGTTGAAATGTATAAGTAAAGTAAATTAAAGGGACGTGTCAAAATATTATAAGTCTTTACGTTTTTAATTTTAAATGGGAGCCTGGGAAATAGGGTAGTGGTGGGGGGGTAGGGTAAGGGGTTATAAAATAAAAACATCTTTTCGCTGTGATAGAATATTTAAATTTTGCATGTAGGTAGAATGACCTTTCAAAATAACCAAACAAATATAAATATTTGAAATTTATAAGTGGGAGTTGAAGAAATGGTAGGTGAAAGGG
>CABFVX010000525.1:43290-98764 GCA_902151425.1 Timema shepardi | reverse complement strand
TATATATATATATATATATATAGCAATGGCAACAGCCATCAAACCTAAAAACATCTTAAGGATGCCGGGCACTCTTATGTTTTACAAAAAACACTAGCTACCATGGGCAAGTTCCAGGTTTCCACAAGTAGCGTATCTTTTGAATGAATAAGCCTATAATAGATAAGCGTAATGGATAAACATCAGTTAGCGACCCAATTAGGTCCTATACTTTACAGAGCTAATCCAGGGCCTACGTTAACTATCGGGCCTGCATGCTACTGGCGTGACGTCATAGAGAGAGGCAGTTGGCTGCCACTGCACTCCATTAGTTAGCATGGCGTTCACTCGTGACGAACAACTAAAACTTTATTTTCACAAGTAATGTTACTGCTTAGGGTTTATTATGGGTGTAGCGTTATTATGCAGCACTCTTACTTGAATATTGTAATAGTGAATTAATGTAATTTGCATATAACCTAGCCTAAACCATACAATTCTAATACTGTATTAAAACGTCAAAGTAATATCATTTACAGATATAATTTAGTGAGGGTGACCTGGTGGTCTAGGGGTAAGGTGTCAGACTTCTGTGCTGACGTCCGGGGTTCAATCCTCGGTCCCGGCAAAAATCTATCTGATTACCAAACCCTTCCTTCACCTTTGACAAGACATCTTGTGAATGTGAGGAATGCCAGGTCTCCACCGTGGTTCGGATCTACCATTACACATTAGCGTAAGTGCGTATAACCCGAATGGGTAGTAAGACGCGGTGCTAATAATAATAATAATAATAATTTAATTTTTAGTGTTTCACAATTTATGGATGAGACATATCATATATAATTTTTCTGGATTTGTTTTGTGTGTGTTTTTTATAATATTTGGCATGCCTAAAAAATTAGAAAAATGCACATGGGACCGTTAATTACTACATTCTTCTAGTCATTTTTTAATCCCGATAATGTTATCCCTTATAACAGCACATGGCTATATTTACCCTCGTATATAAAAACGTTTCTGCGCCACTACAGATATTAGAGGTGTACCGATTCAGTAAAACCGATTACCGATACCGATTACCGATTGTTTAAAATAATTGTTCTGGCTACGATTTATTACACCAATTAATCCCGATTATCGATTATTTATTAATTAATATTGGGAAATATGCTTAAGAAAATGATACCAGTTAATGCAATTAATACGAAAAGATTTTATGCTTACAAAAATATATTTTATGCATAACCGGTGAAAGTTGGAACTATATTGTTAGTTTGATCAAAGGTAGGAAATTAGATTTCCTTATTTGGTTATGTAATATTTGCACAGCCAACAACCCATAGGAAGTGTGTATATAAGTTTTTTATCATTAAGCTCTTACCTAGAAAATTTGATACAAACTTTACTTAAAAAACGATTAATCAACATAATAATCGCTTATTACGATTAATTGCCAATGCACTAATAATCGCCCGATAACGATTCATCAGTATCCGTATCGATACCCCCCTAACAGATATAACAAATCTATTTAAATATAACAGTGGTCGGTGGCACCTTAACACCAAACGCCGTATTCTTAATTGATTCGTATCATTTAATCTCACCACATTAAAAAATAAATTAATAAACTCGTGTAAGAAAAATAAAACTCTAATATTAAAATATTAAAAGTGGTGTATTTTTAATATATTTGGAAATATCAATGCTCTTTCACTTATCAAAAATATTTGAAATAACCATGAAATATGACAAGGATTGGATTTAATAAACCTGAAAGAATCACCATTAGAAAAAGCAAGACTTCCACACTTACCAGAAAAATTAGGCTACAGGTCTGAAGTATAACAAGACCCACCTAAAACACATCACAAAATAAATACATTTAAAGGCACGTCAGACTTACCCACATAAATTTTAGCACTTACAACAATTAAGATAAACGGTATCTAAGACATGTCCGACAATAGTGCCAAACATAGGCTTACAAGATAAACCTCAGCTATAGCTTCAAAAAGTGAAAGTAATCTTTTTTTTTTAGCGGATTATTGAGAAACTTGAAGCGATAGTCTAGTGAAAAAAATCAATCCAAAAACTTTTAGCAAGGATCTTTCCACTATGTTTTATCTGAGCATTATTGAGTAGCAATGCCGGTTCGGTATCAACTATGAAACCACTTGTGTGTACTTGTATAATTTGATTTCAACGAGATAAGTGCCTACTTTATCAGTGAAACCATAGTAATTCAACCATCCAAAGCTTATAGCATTATTTTAACAGGTGTATAAGTATAATCTATAGATTGATAGTGATCCAATAAATTAAAATCATCATAGTTCACGAGCTATAAAGGATAAAACTTGCTATTTTATGCTTTTCTCGTACCATTGTTGTTGTTATTATTTTTATTAATTGTATTATTATTACTAGCCCCACGTCTTACTACCTGTTCGGGTTATTTTAACGTGGGATCCGAACCACGGTGAAGGCCTGGCATTCTACACATTCACAAGTTGTGGTATAATACACGTATTGTCAGAGGTGAAGGGAGGGTTTGGCAATCAGATAGATATGTTCCCGTACCATTGTTAAGCCACCGGTTAGCAGAACACACCATGTTCGCCCGGCAGAGAAATGGTCGAATTACCAAACTCACCCAAATAAACCACTAGAGGGTAGTCAGAATTATGGACGTCAATTCCTTCTATCTTTTACATTGTTATTAACTTTTTTTTCTTTCCGAAAGACATTTAAAGCTTGAGAAAATATTTTACTCTATCACGTTTGTGATTTATTTTTTACTCAATTTTTATCTAAATATTACAATTGCTTTCATAAATGTATGAGTAGTGGTTGAAATGAGAGTTCTGGGCCACTTTCTCCCATGAGGTTGACATTGATTCACCTACTTGAATGAGGTGAATCACTTACTCCCATAAGAATAACTGTTAATTCTTAACTCTTAAGAGTATGAATTACGTAGTTCCGGAAGGTATTCTTGACCCCGTTATAATTGTGTTTATGTTGTGGCGTCCATGCGTTGATATATTTAATTATGCACATGCGTGGGCACGGAGAAGATGTTTTGGTTTAACGTTTAATTGTGTACCCGGATCAATCATGGGTTTGTGTTAAGGCCCTGACTAAATATTTAAGTGACGATATCTTAAGTGATTTCTAGATACAAACCCTCTTAATAACGCTTCGTTGTGCAGCGCCCCAAATCTGCTGTCGTGAACCTCTAACTCACAGTACGAGGGGTAAAATGGTCCACGAGAAGTGTGGGCATAATGCAGAGCAGATAAATCCACCTAAACCTAGTCCCTGTACAGAAAGTACAAGACAATAGACAGTACGACCCTGTTACTATTAATAGTTCTTAGGAATTTTTCCCACCATCCCAAGACATTAGAGTGGTCAAAGCCATTTATATGATTGTAGAACCATTATGCAACAAAACAAAATCCAGCCAACCCGTCCCCAATTGCCACAGGGATTAATACAGAGCATTAGAACAATTACTTCTATAAATTCAGATTCTATTAAATTTGAATATTGGCCCATTGGGAAACGAAAAAGAGATGATATGATTTCAACCAGAGTGCATAATACATTGAACCCTAAATTGTAAAGTTAAATCAACTATATAACATGTCACAATGCAAGTTATTAAACTTAGTATGGTACAAAAATATAAGACAAAAGTACGAGGCGCATCCCAGAAACTTGATGCAATAACCTAAGTCCTGAGAGTAAGCTACGCGTAAAAAAAATGAAAGACTAAATTAATAATTGACATTAAAAGGACTGTTTAAGCCTGGGCAAACACATTATCACGTTTTTTCGTGAAATGGGCAGTATCAATAGGCATAAAGCTCAAGTGTGGCCAAGGGTTATCGGCCGGTCACGAGGAATCAGAGCAGACATAACACTTCCTAGTCAGCTCTCATTCTTCCTTTCATCTAGTACCGAGGCGGTTCGTCTCGTCTATCGTCTTTCAAAGGTTGGGCATACATTATGTCAGGTCAGGTAGAAAAAAAGCTTAGTTTTGATGGTGCGGGCAACTCATGTTACAAAGGAGTGATGGCTTACAGTCACTGGGTAGATACTGGTCGAGGCATGATGGCTTACAGTAACTAGGTATATTCTGGTAAAGCAGTGATGGCTTATAGTAACTAGGTATCTCCCGGCCAAGGGGTGATGGCTTACAGTAACTAGGTATATTCTGGTAAAGCAGTGATGGCTTATAGTAACTAGGTATCTCCCAGCCAAGGGGTGATGGCTTACAGTAACTAGGTATATTCTGGTAAAGCAGTGATGGCTTATAGTAACTAGGTATCTCCTGGCCAAGGGGTGATGGCTTACAGTAACTAGGTATATTCTGGTAAAGCAGTGATGGCTTATAGTAACTAGGTACCTCCCGGTCAAGGGGTGATGGCTTACAGTAGCTAGGTATCTCCCGGTCAAGGGGTGATGGCTTACAGTAACTAGGTATATTCTGGTAAAGCAGTGATGGCTTACAGTGGCTAGATATTCCCTGGTGGTGTGATAACTTACAGTAACTAGATATTCCCTGACCTAGGATATGTGCCTTACAGTCGTTAGATATACACTAATAAATTAGTGGTGGCTTACCGTTAGTAAAAACGAAACAGTTATTGAAAAAAGGCGGTGTATAGTTAAAATATTTATTTTATTTTAAAGCCATTATATGCTTATACTAATTTCAGATGTGTCGAAATAAAACAATCGAACAAATGAGTATGGCGGCTATTACATGAACTGTATGTATACTTTACATGCATATTAAAAATAAAAACACCCTTGATTAATAATTAATATCATGTGTTTTGGCCTCTTCTTTAATTAAAAATATAAATGTTTGGATGTGATACATTAAATCTGTTGTAAATCCAATTACAATAAATAATTTTTAGGGTACATTTGGTTTAATGGTAAAAGAGAATGATGGAATTTTTTTTTTAGGACAAAGACCGCAAGGGAGGCAAAGAAAAAGATGGAAGGACTAGATAATAGAAAGTGTGCTAGGGAGCGGAGAAGACTGGAAGTAAATTAAGGAGGAAGAATGGTGGATGGATAGAGGAAGATGGAGGCATTTTAATAAATTGACCCAGCAACTGCCTTGAAACAAATGATGATGATTATTTTTATTTGGTCCTATCCGTTAAAACGTAATAAATGGACTGTATATATTTGCATAGCTCTTAGGTCTTAAGAGAAAGGATATTAATAAAAATATGAAAATGGATTAATTGTTATTAAATATAATAGTTTTCAGATACTAAATCCTCTGAGAAATGGATCAGTATTCACGTCCGGGGTTCAATCCTCGGTCCCGGCACAGATTTATCTGATTACCAAACCCTTCCTTCACCTCTGACAAGACGTGTATTATTCACAACTTGTGAATGTGGGGAATACCAGGCTTCCACCGTGGTTCGGATTCCACGTTAAAATTTAGGTCCTCCATTTGCATCTCACAATCACCCTACCATTACACATTAGCGTAAGTACGTATAACCCGAACGGTTAGTAAGACGTGATGCTAATAATAATAATAATAGTATTCACGCACACCTTCAGCCTGATCTCATTTTTTAATAGTCGAAATTTGTATCGAGGATCGACAATTTATGGTAAAAACCTCTCCTTGTAAAACCTAAAAAATAAAATCAAATGTTCAATTAAATAAAATGTCCCTAAGTTAAAATACTATACACAACCCCTTTAATATCTGGTGGATTCTTTTTTTTTGTTAACAAGCGGCCTATGTATATTCCCACTAGTGACATAAAAATGATTTTTACGGTATTAGCAACAATATCTAAGAGTAAATGAGGAAAAAATTAATAAGAGGTAGTTTACCAGCATTCACCTGTCTAGAAGTTAATAAAAAGCACCCTCGGATAAAGATTAATGTCATTAGCTTCAAACTCATATATCCATAGTGAGAGATAGTTAAATTACCGCCATGTGCCTTTTTTTGTGGTGAGATTGTTGAATTTTAAAGAAAATGCTGGGCATTAATTAAATATGTATAATTGTTGAATATAACTTATATTCGTTAAGCTACCTCACATCACAGTAATATAAAAGTATGGGACATTTCCCCCTATTATGAACCCCCTCCTAAGTATTTTAAAATGCTATGTGGGATCATGCTTATATTAACGTTATTCTAACTAAATTCACGCCACAGTTATAGTTGTACGTTTACCTAGTTCAATAATTTTGACACGATGAAGGGGGTAGGTAAGGAAGGGTGTAACTTCATTATGTAAATATATTAAATAATAAAATTTAAATAATACTATTTTTTTTATAATTCATTAATTTTAATTTCGATGTTTATCTCTTAAACTTATACGTACTACAAACTTTTTTTCCCTATTTAAATAAAACCTTGATTACTAACGTATTAGTTTTAAGCTATTGTGAGCAATATATTCCGTCTTAGTACGGTAGGAATATCTTTTGAAGTTGTGACACTTTCTCCGGCCAAAAGTCAGTTCCGTGAAGTTGGCAGCACCACTAACGACACACATTTAGAAACCTATGCGAATATTTAGTTATGAATTTGTGCCACAAGAATATCCTATCCCCATAATTTTTGCCACCATAGTTTTTGTGAAAACTTAAAAACCTCTAGGTGCTGCCAACTTCACGTAGCAGCACCCTAACGGCACAAATTCTGAAACCTATTCCAATATTTAATGCTGAATTTGTGCCACAATAATATCCTGTCCCCATAATTTGTGCCACCATAGTTTTCATAAAATCACCTAAAACTGTGGGTGCTGCTGGCAGCACCTATAACGGCACAAATTCTGAAACCTATGTCAATATTTAGAGCTGAATTTGTGCCACAAGAATATCCTATCCCCATAATTTGTGCCACCATAGTTTTCGTGAAAACGCCAAAAACACAGTGGGTGCTGCTGGCAGCACCCATAGCAGCACAAATTATGAAACCCCTACTAATATTTAGCGATAAATTTGTTCCATAATAATATCTTACTCTCATAATTTGTAGCACCATAGTTTCCATGAAAACACCCTAAAACGATAAGTTGTGTTTAACACAACGTTGTACTCAGCACTGGCCAGCCTTAATTTCAAGGTCTACCCTAGTTTCTCACGCCTGTACACCCTGTGACGTCATAGTGGTATCCAACTGGTGTCCATGATAATTATTTGAGGTTGCATCAAAGCTCAGACCTATATATGAGTGCCATATATTTATGAGCACGGACGACAAAAATTATCTAGGAACTTGATAAATATATTGATGAAATAATTTTTAAAATACACTCTTTTCTTTGAATAACTAACGTTGAATATTTTTCAAAGTTTTTAAATAATTTATAAAAAGCATCCCATTTTATTTATTAGTTGTAGGATTGATAATTGTATACACCTAAGGCTAGATGAAGACTAATTTAAAGTACTGAATTCCTAAATGTTATAGTTTGAATGAAGAATTATTTTTACCATTATTATACTAAAATATACTTTTTTAGTGTATTTCTTTACCATCGGTAAAAATTATAGAACACTATGTTTAAATTCTAAGTGCGAATACATAGCACTGCTAAATTCTTAAACCTATGCAAATATGTAGTGCTCAATTTGTGCCCAAAATATTGTACATTCCCATAATTTGTGCCGTTGGCCCACAATAGTGTTCGTAAAAATATTCAAACACGTTGGGTGCTGCTAACTTTGCATAGTATTATCACTAAACAAGCACATTGTGCTTAGCTGGACCATGTTTAATGATTAAAAATATGTACCCCAGATACAATAAAAAAACAACAACAAAAACTACTACTACTATGAATCGACTTTATGCACTTGTTTGAAATCAACGTTGGATTGTTAAAATTTCTGTACACTTATTGTAATTATTAATTCAGTTAATTCACGGAAAAGTGTCAAAACGGTGGTTTTCAAAGATGATTAATGGGTGTCGCACAGGTAAAATAGTATATAAACACGTGGCTAAAAGGTATCTTTACAAATTTTAATTTGCATATTTTCTTTCACCTCTGACAACACGTGTATAAATCACAACTTGTGAATGTGGGGAATACCAGGCCTCCACCGTGGTTCGGATTCCACATTAAACTCTAGGTACCCCATTTCTTCTCACAATCACCCTACCATTACACATTAGCGTATGTGCGTATAACCCGAGCGGGTAGTAAGACGCGGTGCTAATAATATTAATAATTTGCATATTTTTAATAATCCTAATATAAAACCTGTGACGCCTTTTAATTTTTCATACGGATGAAGTATTGTTATAATTATAGTTCTATAGCTTATCGGAGCTTGGCATTTTATGAGCCTGTGAACTCATAAAAGTATCTATCATAATTCTGTACGTATGTAGAAGCTAAGACTATAGCTGAAATTGTTAAACAGATTTCATTCATACTTGATATTTGTTTGTTACTAGACCCTTCCCTCTCCCTCCCCCCACCCCGCATTATTATTTTCAACACACATATTGAAGAATCATCATACACTCTACCATAAAATATGAGTGACTATCGACATTTTTATGAGGAATAAATTAAATTTAAAAAAAAATCAAAATAAAATATAGCCTATGTTACTAGCTGATAATGTAGCTTTATATTGGTGAAAGAATTTTTAAAATCGATCCAGTAGTTCTTGATTTTATCCATTACAAACAAAAAACCAAATCTTTCCTCTTTATAATATTAGTGTAGATTAATGGCACAAATTTCTTAGTTTTACTATAAATACATCCAACTACTGTAATTTGTGACCTCTTACTTTTCTGGAAAATATTAAAATACTGTGTATGTGGCTGGGAGCACAATCAACAGTACAAATTCTGAGACCTATGCCAACATTGAATACCAAATTTGAGTTGTAGAGAATATCCCACATCTATTATTTGTGTCACCATAGTTTTCATGAAAATACTAGTGGCCTCATGTTCAAATTAAGGAAGATCGTTTTGAGGAAGTGCACTCAGATTAGAGTGGAGTGTGTATGTGTTTGTATGTAAAAGAGGTTGGGGAGATGTGATAAATCATAATAAATGTTCAAAACCACCTGGCTAAGATTCTTGCCTTGTCCTCACAGTCAGTGGCAAGTAGTATATCATAAGACTGACTCCTTTTAGACCATGCGACCGCTGATGCATAAAACTCGTCCCTTTCGAATAAGCTTCTAGTCTCAGCTGATATCACCACCAATGTTAAACATTTGAGAAACACGTGAGGATATTTAGGTTAAGTAGTTTTTTGTGTGATTAGTTGGCATTTTAATAGTTCTCGTGAAAATGACATAGAACTTTCGTTAGCAACCAGCAGCAGTTTAATACCACAAATTACGAAAATGTTGCCAGTAATATTTGCTGAATTTGTGCTTCTAAAACCCATTTTCATAGTTGGTGTTACCTTAATTTTCCATAAAACACTTTAATGTACTAGTGCCTATCACCCCTACTTTTGTAACCTAAATAAAAAAAATCTTTAATACAGGTTACATAATATTATTTACTCTTCCTTAGGCTGTGCCACATACATAAATCTGTTTTATATATTGTACCATAAATGGTTTTGGAGAAAAGAAGAACTAAACTGCTAAGTGAAACATGCAGCACCAACATTTTAAAACTACAAATTATACTAACAATCCCAGCGTCACAAATTAATAAGAAAATAGCAGTATAACTTGTATAGCTGTGATAATCTTCTTAATAATTTAAAATATCATGAAAATATTATTACTTAGTATATTAGTATTAGCTCATATTTTCTTATGTATACTATTGTGGCTGTGTGTGTGTGTAAGGTATGGTGTTGACACAAGATGCATGAGTCCTCATTCACACAAATGAAATGTTGATAAACACTTTAGGGGTGGCTACAGGATGAGGGAGAGAAATACATTCCTCAAGCTTTCGAGATATCTCATGTACCCCAAAAGGATGTTTGATCTATTTTATTTACAAACCCTTTTCAATCGTAAGATATACTTTTGGGATGTAACTCTCACAATAGACTGAGCCACCGATGATGGAGAGATCAGGGTTAGAAATTCAGTCAGGTGAATTGTGGGTGTTTAATTTTAAATAATGGTTTTACACTCTCCTCCAACGCAAATTAGGGTACACTTCCTTTAAATTCAACCTCTCTCATTCTTAACACATTAGCGCAATTAGTCGGGCCTACATACGCATATAACCCGAACGCGGTGCTGATAGTAAAATAATAATAGTAATAATAATAATAATAATTATTATTATTATCATTTTAATTTTCTTTATTATCGTGTTAGCCAACAGTCGCAAGAACTACATAGCATTCGTTCCGATGGCCATGGGGTCTAACGCTCTAATCTCGTGTTGGGCTAGACGGCCTAAGACGGGAATATTGGGGTTCGATCACAGTCGGATGCACTGAGGGTGTTTTTCCCTAGAAAAATTCCACTCGCCCTTCCCGCAAATGCGGGTTCACTTCCTCTAAATCAAGACATACTATTTCCTAGCCAATTAGTATAATTAGTACTAAGGCCTATAATCTGAATAGGTAGTAAGACGTGGCGCTAAAAAAAAGTTACATAACAGGTCATCACTGAATAATACATAAGTATGACACAGAAGTATAGCTGCATAATAATATAAAATAAACAATCATTGGTAATTAGAGATATGAGAAGGAATATTTTCCCTATATTTTTCCCGGAAAATCTTCCAATTATTATTTTTGTAAAACCATTTCAACTGATTAGATGGATAATAATAACAGTCATAATAATTAGTGGTAGTGATAGTAGTAGTGGTGGTATTAGTAAAGAAACACCTGCTTTGGTGGCAGCATGGTCTAGCACGCTACTCTCGCAATAGACTAGACTGTCGATGACAGGAAAATCAAAGTCCGATTACGGTCGGGTATCCTGAGGCCAGTTTTCCTAAAAGGTTTTCCACCCTCACGTTACGCAAATGCGGGTGCAATTAATTTAGATACAACCTTCCTAATCCCTAACACATTGGCGTAATTAGTACCTAAGCGTATAAGCCAAACGGGTGGTGAAACATGGTGATAAAAAAAGTATTAAAGAAACAAATGAAT
This sequence comes from Timema shepardi, assembly GCA_902151425.1. Classification (NCBI taxonomy): domain Eukaryota; kingdom Metazoa; phylum Arthropoda; class Insecta; order Phasmatodea; family Timematidae; genus Timema; species Timema shepardi. The sequence goes on along the minus strand of CABFVX010000525.1, from coordinate 87,647 downwards.
GCGAAACTTTGTAGACACATTATGTTCATAAATCATACTCCAAATTTTGGTCATCAATAAGTTAATTAAAATAATTTAAAGGTTGACTTGACATTCCCCCCCCCCCTCTATCCTCCGTGCTTCCTATCGACCCCTCGCCCACCCCAAATCCTGCTCCCCCCTTCTTTTAATACACTCGTCTCCTAACACTCTATATTTTGAAGTATAATAGGCTCAAAGTGTCACCTTTTAACCTCCCAACCACAAGCCACAACTGAATAATATTTTAATCTCTATAATGGTAACTAAATAATGATACATTATAGTAGTCTAGTATGGCCCATTAAATCAATTTGACCCCGTAACTGATTGGCCGAAACTGGTCACGTGACCACGCCTCCTCTCTCTCTGATTGGTTGCTATAAATAGTCTCTTGCCCCCACCCCTTGACCTACTTTCCCCCTCCTCCTGCCCCCTCCTCCTGAGCTCTCCCCTTCCACCCCCAACCCAGGACATGTTGGTTCTTGATGATTAATTATTAATGATTGTTAATTAATTAATTGGTAGGATAGAGGTGTTGGAGTTTTTATTAATCGATTTGTTTATTAGAACCTCTCGCTGTGGCGGTCGGGGGCTAGAACGAGCATTTACAGGCAGCAGTGGGGATGCGTGGTGCTAGTTGAGATCCCTCTCTAGCAAGTGTCAGCGGCCGACCGAGGGCCGAGCCCTCCCTTTCACTTCCCTCCTCTGACTGCTGGTCATGAGTACTTGAATTCTCCCTCACCCCCATCCCCCCTCTCTCTTCACACTGCCCATTCATTGTTGGAAATTCCCCCGAGCCGTGAAGGTCGTTAGGTGACTCGTAAAATAAATGTTAAATTTAAACATCTGTGCTCCTTACAGACTCATTAACCTGTAGACTGCCGGTCATTCACTACTGGTAATGAGCCACTCGTCACATATTCAGGAACTCGCCCACCGGTCGTTAATGTGCCAAGAATATACAGCGATACACATGCTGTCTCTGGTACTACTTCACACCAGCCCCCAAGCTCCCTGTAATAACCCGAGTTCGTTAACCGCTGACCAAATTGACTACAATACCGTTATATAATACTCAAGCTCATGAGTTCATAGAAGCCGGTAGAATAAATGTCCCGCTAACTGCTTGACACAGGATTCAAACCTGGGACGTTTAAAAATCTTCTCTCTCTCTCTCTCTCTCTCTCTCCTATCCTAGAAGCTCCGTCTCAAACATTATGGATAAGTTGAAATAAAGTCACAATATTGCCTGAAATAAGTAGAAAGTATTATTATTATTATTATTATTATTATAACAACCATTTTACATATATAGTCTAACTCCGCTTCTTTTCACCTCTTTTATATTAAATGCCTGGTGATATTATGACCATTTTACTAACACATAGCGTATAGACCGAACGGGTTAGTAAGACGTGGTGCTAAATATTATTATTATATCTTAGCTGTACGACAAAACCAATTTTTCTGTCTCTCTCGGCTAAAGCAATATTCCATTGTCCGAGATCGAGCTTGACACGCTCTCTCTTATTAAAATAACCAAGTAGCACCAGAGCTGGTAATCGTACGATGCAAGAGTGGAATAAGTGACGAAATCATATTAGGTATTAAAGAACAAGGGCCTCCTCGCTTATTTTACCCAAGGTTGAATGTACCTTCATCTGCGTGGAGGGAGGGTGGGAAACCCAGGATATCCCTGATGTGGAAATAGACAACAACGATAATCTCCCTCGGGTGATTAGGGTGCTTTGACTTAGATTTTAAAATACTTTGTGCCTGGTACAACAAGGAGGGCTTCATAGCCGTCCAAGCTTATTCATTTTGTGCTAAGGGGGTATACGCGTCCACAATTCCGTGGAAAACACCGATATTTTACTTAGCTACGAGTCCTATAAAGTCTGTACGAGCACCGCTAATGTCGCGAGGGTATTTGCTAAACAAAGTGTACCCCCATTTACACGAACAGGCAGCGTTAATGTTGCGATAAAAAACTGCTCAGTTGCATAAATGCGGGTGCATTTAACAGCGTAAAGACGTTACCGTAATAACACCTATTAGTGATTCTAAAAACTCCATCAGCTCTTGAGCTATGATATGAAGTAGCGTTCAATATTAGCACAGCGTCTTACTACCCGTTCGGGTGAATGTGAGATGAAAATGGAGGATCTACAGTTTAATATGGAATCCAAACCAGTGGTGGAGGTCTGGCATTCCTCACAATATACGTCTTGTCAGAGGTGAAGGAACTACGCGCGAAATAAATCATAAAATACGTTACTTTTATAGTCGTCGTACTGCAGCTTGGGCGAATGAAAAAAACTCAGTGGACAGTTTATGACCGCAAGGTGATCTGGTGGTCTAGAGGGTAGGGTTTCAGACTTCAGTGCTAGGGAGTCCAGGGTTCAATCCTCAGTGCCGACCCCTTTTTAATGTCAGTTAGTAGTTCCAACTCAACATTGGTCATCTTTAAAAATGTCTCACGTGCTAGTCCAGGGCTTGTGCAAAAATAAAATTAGACAGTCTAATTTACACAAAGATCTGAAGTATTCGAAGTTGTCTGCTAAGAGTAGAACATCGTTTAAAACATATAAATTTTGATAATCTTATATAGTGTTGATTTCAAACCGACGAATAGAAAAAATGTACCTTCACCTGCGTGGAGGGAGGGTAGGTTTGCGCGCCACCTGTTTGCACCACCGTGCTTGTTCATTCTGTGCGCGAGCATTTGTGCACAATCATTTGCTATTCATTCAACGCCAGAGTGTACCCCACAGTTGCCTGAGCAGCGCATCGAGCAGACACATCCGTCCAAGTCGCTAGGTAGGAGCCGACTAATGAAATAACGGGATCTACAAATGGTATTATGGACAGATCTGTATTGCGCATGCGCAAAGACAAATTACAGTATTTAGGTCATTACAGTCAGCAACATCTTTGAGATGGGTATAAATAGAACCCCGATCTTTACATTCGGTCATTTCAATTTGTAATTGGATAACATAAACATCAAGATGAGTTTTAACGCTCTGGAAAACTGGATATTATTATTATTATTAGCTCCGCGTCTTACTAACCGTTCGGGTTATACGCACTTACGCTAATGTGTAATGGTAAGGTGATTGTGAGATGAAATGGAGGACCTACAGTTTAACGTGGAATCCGAACCACGGTGGAGACCTGGCATTCCCCACATTCACAAGATGTCTTGTCAGAGGTGAAGGAAGAAACTGGATAAATTCGGGTATGTTTAATTCGTTTTGTATAATCTAATGGTTTCAAATTTGATGTCAGGATGTACAGTGGTAATCTCTTCTTCTTTGTTAGATGATGAGCTCATGATGCTTGGCGTGGCGGCGCAACCTGGGGATCCCAATAGCCTGGATCATCTGCTGCATTTTACAGAAGATGGGGTTTGAAGAGTGGATGATGACTGGTCCATGGGTAATTAATTAGCTGCCTACGATAGACTTGCTAGTGTTTTTTTTTATTTTCTCTAAATGGTAATTAATATGTATTTATTTAATTTCTGACTACTGGGATCCATACGGGCTGGATGAGGGTCATCTGGGCAGTATATCGATGGGGATGCCGACATCTACCCCACTGGAGGCGCATCCCCGCTGTTCCGTGCCACGCACGACGTCATGGCAGGCCCCCTGCCGGACACGGCTACCCCCACAAAACCCCCTGGCACCCCCTCGACGGCACCCCTCTGGCCTGAGTCCCTCTACAGTGGAGGAAATTCGCCCCCCCGCTGTTTGGAGTGATTTGGACGCGATCGACCGGTTGATATGTAAGTACCATCTAAAAGTAACTACTTGTTTGAAAATAGCCTATATGTGTAGCTCTCTCTCTCTCTCTCACTAGCTAACAACCATAATGTCGCCAGCAGCTCATTTCAAGGAGAGTGTATTAGTTCGTTTAGTGTATAAGAGAAGGTGCTTGTTTACAGTTTAGCACTGGGTCTAATCCAAACAGGGGCTGAAAATGCGATCTTATCCTTCTTGTACTAAATTTGTGTCTGGCTGGCACTTACAAACTTTCCTAACGAGAATAGGGCGTACTTTATTTTAATTCCACTCTACTTGTACAAAAATATGTGTTTACTAAAATTAATTGTTCTTATGAATATTTTTTGATGTATGTTTACACATTGCAGACTGAATAATAAATTTATTTTTCATTAGTTTTAACTCGGTTCATGTTTTAAGTTAAAGTTTGTACATTTCCTCCGCCATTTTTTTACTGTCTTTTGTTTATTACCGACACATAATCTTAAAAGTTGGGCTTATTTTATAAACTAAAGTAACTCTTGTTACGGATACAGCTGAATCTAGATACATCTTTCAATTAATCAAATATAGGAGGCAGCTAGTAGCTTATGATAACTAGACAAATGTTTTTGAAACGGACTGAACACATTTTCTTAGCCATCACTCAGTTTAAAGAGCGCAGTTATAAAGTCAAATTTGGCTAATCATGCGTGATAAAGGAATGTTGCACTTGAGAGACCCCTGTGAGAGCAGGTGATCATACTTTGTGTTAAGTGCTGCGGGCTGTCTATACACTCATTATGCAGGCTTCAGAAACAACACTCTGTATTCTTGCTATCAATTCATTACGAGAATATAAGACCCTAATCTGATCAATTATATATATATATATATATATATACATACTTATTTATTTATTTTCCCAGGTCGAAAATAAAATCTGAGGTTCTTTGTTCAATAAATCGACACATTAATTACTGATGTAAGTATTTGAACAAATTCAAACGAAAAGTATCTTTAGACGTAAGCTCGGTTAATAAAATGACTTGTTTTAATAATATAAACATAAACTACAGAAATAAATTTCACTTAAAACAACTATATATTATGACTAAACACTTTAGGGCTACCTATATCACAACGGCACGATGATTTTTTTTTATGTTGAAAACACTTTGTGAATGTTGGTTTCAGCTAAAGCAATTATGTTTAGGGAAAAAATTTAACATATTATATTAATACCTAAAGTATTAAAGAGATGAGTTTGAGGTTCGAAACTTACCAGTGTAAGCAAGGAGCGTTTTTTCACTCTCCCTCCACGCAAATGCTGACACACTTCTGTGAATTTTTGTTTCAGCTAAAGAAATTATGTTTAGAGAAAATTTTTAACATATTATACATTTTAAAGAAAAAATACGCGCATGTTTGTAACAGTGCTTACTTTGACATGTGTTATAGTTGAATTGGAGGCGGGAACCGGTGGCACGGTACTTCCATCACCACCACCACTGACAACTAGAGCCCCGCACCATACCACGGGAGCCCAAGCTGCGGCGTGGGAGACGGGGCCCTTTGGAGCCGGCAACTGCGGGACCATCTTCTGCCCCACAACCGGGATTTAGTGGCTCGATAAATCAGGTAGGTGGTACCCTGTCAAATGGTATACCTCTTCGTATCGTAGAAGAGAGGATTAAACAATTGAGGCATTTCTTTTATACTTGTAGAGAAATTACCGTACATCTTGGTGCTCCAGCAAGCGATTGTGACGCATTAAGCTGGATTGAAGAACAAATTACTAATTTGCTCCACAGCTGCAGGACAATGGCGTTAGCGCTGATGACAACGTCGTCTTGCTTTTGAAGAGCATGGACTCTACGCTGAGGCCTGTGTATGTCTCATTTAGGCGAGCAGATCAATTAGATGATAAAGCCGTGCTTGATAACGTAAGTCACGTGTTGCAGAGTAATAGTTTGTTTTTGAGTACGGCACCACTGTACGTTAAACTCAGCCACTTTAAGGAGCCTCGCGGGAGGGGTAATCATAAATGGGATAAACTTTCTCCCACTAGCACATATAGTCGTAAAAACCAAGGGATCATTACGATTCAAAATTACGATACACTTTGCCTTGCCCGTGCATTGGTTGTCACCAAAGATATATGAGACGATAAAAGAGAACCAGGATACATGGATGTGAACACCTTTAGACAAATCAAATGGGGTCGTAATATTCAAAAATACAAATCAGAAGATTTATGCCGTGATGCCCATGTGAATCTTTTGAAAGTTGTTGGAATAATTGAACTGAAACTATTTCAAACATACCTCTCCGAATAAAAAATCACAGTGTTTAGGGAACGTATGGGGAGACAGGTCCTATATGAAGGGCCTACTCCTCCCGAACATTCTTTAAGGGCTACATGGATTTGTATTTTCACGACGACAAGCAAAACCATTTTGATGTCATAACATCCTTGACAGCCGCACTTAAGTGCTAGTACTTTTGCCGCGAGTGCCGTGTGCCGTTCAGTAATAAGAATGTACACAAGTGCGAGTCCGCGTGCAAAAAGTGCTACGCTAAAGCGGTTTGTAGCGGAAGCTGATCTGTGGTCTGTAAAGACTGCGGGCGTTGGTTCACAAACCAGACATGCTTTGATAACCATAAACGTCCAGGTTTTTGCAGAAGTCATAGGTCGGTCTGTGATGTCAAAAAGGTTTGCGAGGCATGCGGGCAATTTTTCAGTTTGGAAAGGTCAAATTATTCACATAGGTGTTATGAGACTTTTTTGTAGAGTATGCGATTCATATCGTCCTTTTGGTCATTTCTGTTATATGAAGCAGGCCCCATCAAAGCCGTTACTGGAAAAGAGTAATTTGATGTTTGTAATCTATGATTTTGAATGCAGGCAAGAAACGCTTCTTTAAGGTGCGGCCGGATCGTACTTGCACGACCCTAACCTCTATGTCGTACAGACGTGTTGCAAGGCCTGCGTTCATATAGATGCAAATGATCATCATTGCATCGACTGTGGGGGCGATAGGACTCGCATATTCAAGGGTGATACCCCAATGGCCAAATTTTTGTAATTTATAGAACAAATTAAAGCTTCAAAATTTAAGGATATCACCCTCCTCGGCCATAACGCAAAATACTATGATGGAAATTTTATTATAAAGTATATGATGGAGGTAAAAAAATGGACTCCAGAATTTATAATGAACGATGGGAAAATCATGTCAATGCGTTACGGCACGCTCCACTTTATCGAATCACTGAACTTTCTCCCGATGTCGTTATCCAAATTGCCCAAAACGTTTGGCTTGGACGAGTCTTTGGTCAAGGGACAGTTCCCCCATTTTTTCAACAAAAAAGGAAACGCGGGGTATAGGGGTCCCTTGCCGCCAAAGGAGGACTACGGCATTCGGCGAGATGTCAGTTGAGGGAAAGGAGCACTTTGAGAAGTGGTATGACGCGTTGGTCAAAGAAAATTATGTCTTTGATTTTAAACACGAGTTGGAAATGTATTGTGTGAAAGATGTAGAGATCCTACTGAAGGCTGCCTGAAGTTTAGAGAGATGCTCATGGAGAAAGCAAAGATGGATCCTTTCAGAGAGGCGTGTACGATAGCTGGTGCGGCCATGTTGGTTTACCGCCGAAGTCATCTTAAGGAGAATACTATCGGTATTATCCCTAACGGTGGCTATCGGTGCACAGACCAACAGTCACACGTCGCTGTACAATGGCTCTGCTTGGAGGCCCATCAACGCGGTGTTCTCTATTCTTCATGTGGGTAACGGCCGTGAGGAATATGTGTTAGGGCGACGTGTAGACGGCGTTGTTAAATCTGGAGATACCACCACGGTCTTTCAGTTCTGGGGCTGTTATTGGCACGGTTGCCCTCTCTGTTACCTTGACAGGACCACCCCTATCAAAAATAGCCCCCACGAGACCATGGAGACGCGTTATGAATCGACCATGGCTTGTTTAGAAAAGTTTAAGAATGCTGGCTACACGGTCGTAGAGATGTTGGAGTGTATGTTTAATGCGATGAAACGTACATACAAGGATTTGAAACGATTTGTACTCCGGCACGAGGTGTATACCAAGGAGCCTCTCAGCCCTAGGGATGCATTCTTTGGTGGGCGTACAAATTGTATAAAACTTTTTCACGAAGCAGACCTTTCTTGTGGAGAGAAGATAAAGTACTTGGATGTGTGTTCATTGTATCCATACGTTTGCAAGTACAAAAAATACCCCGTCGGCCACCCCGAAATTCACTTGGAACCAAATTGTCCGTCTATATATCAAGTATATATATATATATATCAAATATATATATATCTATATATATATATATATCATGTTACAGTGACGCCTCCATGGGATTTATTCATGCCCGTATTGCCTACACGGATACACGACAAGCTAATGTTCATCTTGTGCAGGAAATGTGGGTAGGATAAAAACCAAGGCGCGTGTCAGCACAATGACAAAAAAGATCGCTGGTTAACAGGCGTCTGGGTGATTGACGAGATCCGGAAAGCCGCTGAGAGAGGCTACACCGTTGACGCAGTACACGAAGTGTGGGAGTACAATGTATCTGTTTACGACCGTTAGACACGTTCTGGTGGACTGTTTCACGGGTGCATTGATACTTTTTTGAAAATTAAACAAGTAGCCAGCGGATGTCCAGGGTGGCGTACTTCACAAGAGGAAAAGTTAGCTTATATTCAAAGTTATGAGGAAAGGGAAGGGGTAAAACTCGATTTCGGCTCTGTTTGTAAAAACCCTGGTCTCCGCACTCTGGCTAAACTTTTTATAAATTCACTTTGGGGAAAGTTTGGCCAAAGACTCGATTTACCGCATGTAGCCATTGTCAACGACTATCAGGGCATCCACAAGTACCAGACAGATCCGTACATCACCGTGGACAGAGTCATTGGGGTTATGTTCCCCAATTACAAGGATACGCGTGACGCATAGCTCCCTAACCCTAACACGAGTGTTGCGGTGCCATGCTACACGACTGCTATGGCTAGGTTGAACTTATACAGCATCATTGAAAAATTGGAGGGCCGCGTTTTGTAACACGATATGGATAGCTTTCTATTCACCGAATGCCCCGGCGATTGGAGTCCACCAACTGGAGACTTTTGAGGTGATCTCACTAATGAACTTCAAGATTACGGTCCGGGAAGCTACATTAACACCTTTGTATCTGGCGGTCCCAATAATTACACGTGCCAAGTTTGTTTTGGTGGATATCCCTCCAAACCAACAACGGTGTGCAAGGTTTGCGGGATAACCCTATAAATTACGGCAATCGGAACGACGTTAATTGACGTTTTGTAAGCAATTGTCACTGAAAAGGCTGTGTAAAAATACATACAGATACCGCACAAAATTGTAAGAAAAGGTCTTGCGACTCTATGTACCGTTTCAAAGAATAGGGTCTGCCGGCCAGTGTACACCAAACGGTGGATAACCGATGATTTTAATACGTTGCCGTTTGGGTATCAGAGTCCTTGTAAACGCACTCATGACGAATAAAAGGTGATCATTTAAACGGGCTGAATAATCATCTTCTTTTCTTTCACTCTAGACAGTTCCAAGGACATGAAATTTTTCAAAGTTTTAAGTTGTTTTCATATTTTTTCTGCATGAAAATACGCATATTTTTAATTGATTTATTTTATGCACCCGGGATATTATTTTATATTTTTTTATCCACCAGGACAAACCTCCGCCTACCTGATTATTTACAGTCAAATATAATAAGTTGTTTGAATATATATTTATTTAAATCTAGTCAAATTTGTTTATATTCTTGTACATATTTTAAATTAAAAGCATTTGGTTGTTTACATATATTCAAATACTCTTTTAACTTAACTTTTTAAATTAGTACACAGGCCATTATTCCTGCTACGAGCTCAATAAATTGAATATTGTTTTCTCTACACCTAAACATGTATAATTTATTTCAATATGCAATAAAGATTTTATAATTATATTTTTTTGTAAAAAATTATTGCAAACATACTTGTCATGGTGTGAGCCATATTTCTAAAAGTTTTTTTGTGTGTAAATAAATATTACAATTATACTTTTCATTGGGTGAGATGTATTTGTAAATAAATATTCCTAGTAAACTTTTCAGGGTGTGATATACATTTGTAAAAACATTTATTTTTGTAAATAAATATTTCATGTATACTTTTCAAGGATTGTAATACTTTTATTTGTGTAATTAAATATTCCATGTTTGTGAGTTGTGTTTGCAAACAAATATTCCCAGTATACATTTAAGGTGTGAGGTATATTTGTATAAATAAATAATCCATGTTTAGTTTTAATGGTGCGAGCTACTTCTATTTGTGTGAATAAATATTATAAAATCGTTATGTTTGTGTTTTAACGTCTAAACCCCCTTCCTCCTATCCAATAAATAAAAGCTCATTTAGCTTATAAGCTCAGTCTCAAACATTATAGACAAGTTGAAACATCCATTTTCGGCCATCATGAGCGGCCCTTCCGGCTGTGAAAAGTCACATTTTGTAGCCGCCTTTATCTGTCACTTAGACACAATGTGTGACATTAAATCTGATGAAATCACCTGATATTATGCTTTATGACAACCGGGATTTGAACAAGACGGGTAAAATCCCCGCGTCTATTTTGTAAAGGCTTGCCAGAAATGGATGGCACCTGTAATGAATATAAAAAAATATTAGAAATATATATAAAAATATTAGTGTCATGTACCTTACACAAAATATAATCCACAAAGGCATGGGCCAAGGAGACATTTCCTTAAACGCACATTATATCTTACTTTTTAAAAATCCCAGGGATAAAGCTCAGATTCAACTCTTTGCACGTTAAGTATGTCCTGAAAACCCTGGTATTTTACAGGATTCTTACGCTGATGCTACAAATACTCCCCACGGGTATATAATGTAAGATTTCAAACAAGGTACACCCGAATGGTTCAGATATAGAAGCCACACAAATGTCGGGTGCTGCGTGTACCTACCACGCAAAAGCTATAAAAACACCGACACTTCATGCTTACGGATCATTTCATAACCATTAGTCCCAAAGTGCTGAAGCAGGCCCCTCTGCTACGTGCGATGTATCGCATGAACCCGCAACAACGTGTCGCCTTGCTGAAAATGGCAGACAAGAAACTGGTTGACTCTGTTTGTGAGTGTGTCTACAAAAATTTAAAAGAGTGGGTGCTGTTGAAAAATGCACAGAAGACAAAGTTACGTGCTCACAAGCAGGTGTTGCGCAAGTTGATAAAACGAGGAAAGTTCTGGAAGAAGAAGAAAAGACTATTCGTTCAGAAACGAGGAACATTCCTGCCCTTACTTTTAGCCCCTTTAATCAGCTGTTTCCTCGGTTCCTTATCCAACAAGTAGATAATGGAACACACGAAAAAGATAATATCGGTGTCCCCAAAATCATTACACCGTTACGAGCAACACCACTAACAAGTGGCATAGGCCACAAATCTAGTGGTCTCCGAGCTGGACAAGGAAATGGAAAAAATCCTTGCTTCAAAACATGATGACAAGTATAAATGACCTTTATACCAACAATATCTACAGCGCTATCTGCACTTTAGTCAACACCCTCCGCCATCTGAAAATAGCACCATGACCCCCCTGAAGTGTCTGTATTTCCCATCCCTGCTGTCCTCAACACTATACCCGCACAGGCACGTAAAATGCTGAACTTTTACCAGAACATATTATTTCACAAGGAGGTATCTCTTGGGATGAAAACGGGGAAGTGAGTATTCATAATATGCCACTCCATGGATCCAATATTATGGATTTAGTCAACGATATGGCTAGAGCAAGAAGACACAGCGAGCTATCGGAGCAGCGAGAGTTTCTCACTGCACTTCAAAAATTAAACGTTCCGTAAGAATTTATTGTAAATCCGAAACTTTTGGCAAACACTAGAGATCCGAAGATCGTACCCAAACCACTTACACCATCGCAATTCCCTAAGAAGAAGAAGAAACTGGAAAAAGTGGAAGAAAACAGGTGTCTGCCGTTCCGAGCTCATTGGACCGTTTGGCCAACATCTACTACAACCTTTCTCATCCTGTAGGGTTTTCAGGGGTGGCGTCGATCATAAAGGCGTCCAAGAAAGATTCCGACAAAGTACGGGAATGGCTTCGTGTGCAGGACGCTTATGCCCTACACAAACCTGTGATAAAGAAAAGTTTCCACGCAAGAAGTACGTGGTGTCAAACATTGAAGATCTCTTGCAAGCCAATCTCAACGACATGTGAAATCTCGGAAAATACACGACAGTGCTGTGTACTTGATCACCGTCATCAACGAGTTTAGCAAGATAGCCTGGGAAAGTACGCTTCCATCAAAGACGTGGAGCGTCTTGAGATACGCCTTTCGGGACATTTTCAAACAAAGTGGACGTAAAACTCTAAGTTTACAGACGGACAAGGGGACAGAGTTCATGGCACGTCTAGTCCTTGAATTTCTCAATAAAGAAGGCGTGTATTACTACATCAATCATAATCCGGACGTGAAGGCAATCATCGGGGAACGATTAAATAGAACTCTGAAAGTGGGCATGAGGCGCTACTTTACCAAACATTACACGTATCGCTATGTGGACGCTTTCCAAGATCACATCAATGGTTAAAACGTCGCAAGACATTTAAGTATCAAGATGGCACCTGCAGACGTTTCAGAAACCAATGTGCTTAAAGTCAGAGATAATCTGTGCGACAAATGGGAGGGGGGCGGGTACCAAGGTTACTTTAACCGTAGTTGACCGTGATTCTTGTTTTGTTTTTAGTAGAAAGGATTTGTAGAAGTTTTAATGGTGTTCTTTTAGTTTTTGTTTTACATTAACGACTTATTAGTAATTGTGATTTTATATAATTATACATCAAAGAATCCCAAAAGTCAGGAGTGTAATTTCAACATTTAAAGATGATTTAGAAGGAAAAGGTAAAATAAAATGTATTATCATATAATTTACTTAATCAGTGGCGCACCCAGATATTTACTTTGGGGGAGGCATTCAATAAAGGCTGTAGTAAGAATGAAATTTTGATGGTGAGAGCGGGTTTGGGGTTGCACAGCCCTCCTAATCCCTGAAGGCCGGGAACATTTATGAATATTAAATACTTTTAGAAATTATTTGTAGTAGTTTTATAATAATTAAGAGATTTAAATAATGCAAATGGTATCGAAGCTATTATTTATATGTTTTTTAATTGTTAATTTTGTGTGTAACGGTAAATCTTTTGATAGGCTTAAATCATAAGTCTGGTCTTAAAATGTAGCCTCTACATCTTCAATGCTAAATATTTTAGTTATACTTCATATTATTTAAATTTATATTAAAATTATTTGTGGTGTTGGGGAAGGGGGGTCAAATACCTTGTTTGCCTCTCTCCCCCTTCGGTGCACCACTGCTTACAGCAAAAGATATGTGTAAATATCTTGGCAATAAACCAATGTCGTAGCGATAGAGTATTAATAGTCCAAGATAATCTCTCCTATATTAGTCAGAGTTTACGCATCTAAATAGCTTCTTGAGCATAAATTCTCAAGTTTGGAGACTCATTAGTTTCCAAGCAGGTGATCTGGGGGTCTAGGGGTAAGGCGTCAGGGGTCCACTGTTCAATTCTCGGTCCCCGCCCAGATTTATCTAATTGCCAAACCCTTCCTTCACTTTTGACAAGACGTGTATTAATCACAATTGTGAATGTGTGGAATACCAGGCCTCCACCCTGTTTCAGATCCCACGTTAAACTGTAGGTCCTCCATTTCATCTTACAATCACCCTACCATTACACATTAGGTTAAGTGCGTATAACCCGAACGGGTAGTAAGACGCGGTGCTAATAATAATAATAATAATAATAATAGTAATAGTTGACTGTTTTGAAACATAAATTGTGAAACCCAGCAATCCGTTACATCAGTGTATCTGACTTGGTCAGAGTACAAAGGATGTAGCACAGTAGAATATTTGATTTAGTGCACGCCTGATGGCTTGGTGAATTTTAGATCATGTGGATTTGGAGGGGGAATATTGGACACTGTGATATTTGAAAACTGCAGTTATATCAGAGATTTGTCTCCGGGCATAGATATTATGGAAAATAGGGGATTTAAACATATAGCTAACGTCCTAATTCAAAACCAGTGTGGACTTATAAGGCTTCTCAGTGTGAGTGCTAACACTATTAGCACGAAAGAAGAGGTACTGGAGTCGAAAAGAATAGTCTTCCTAAGAATCCATGTTGAACGAATTATAGATAGGCTAAGAGATTTCAACATGGTTACACCTAATGCTGGCGTTGAACTTGGACATTTATCAATTTATGGGGAAAATTTGAACCTAGTTAATCACTCTGTGCTGAGGCGAGATTTTTATTTGCTGCTCGGATGGGGCCTGTAACAACTAACATATTGTTAAATTATAAATAAAAAATAAAAATACCATTTGATTAAACATTGGAGGTAATTATAAATATAAGTCATAACCTTAAACAGACATTCTCGGATAAATAGTATCACGCCAAAACTCTAAGCACTTTTCAAATACATTTTTTCAATAGCTTTCGTCATAATTGACATGTGTTATTAGAATCTGCTTGGAAGCTTCAAAGTCCGGGTGAACAACAAAAAATATGATTTTTTTCCTGTTTGAAAAATATATTTGCAACTGTATATGTCTTCTGAAAACTGAAAATTGACACCTTGACAGGGTAATCAAACCCAAGATATTTGACTTAATACGCCAATGCTCTTACCACTGAGCTATCCAGGAATGGTCCCGTGCCCTGGGTCATTCTTCACTAATATTTTAAGGCAGAGTCTATGATGTACGTGTGGAGATCGTCGGCTACAAATGTGTGGTTTTATTAAGATCACGAGCTATCAGATAACGCAGCCACCTTCGACTCGGTAATTGGCTTATTGCAGCCATTTGTACAATTATTGTAACTGTAAGTAATTGCATATTTGTATTTGTGCTAAGTAGCGGCCAATGGTTTTATGGTCAGTGTTAAAATATTTTTTAGATGTGTTCTCGTTAACTGAACATTTTATTACTAGTGTATAATTATCATTGATTCCATACGGAGATGCCCCAAACAATGGCATGCCCTTGTTCAATATAATCCCAATATTTTTTTTAATGTATCTTTGTTTGACCTTGAATTTCATCCAAAACCAGAGGCTTCAAAACTATACCCCTCTTTTATGGCCGTGGTGTCTTTGACGTTACATGCGCCAAGGGATTCCACCAATGATCCATCTAAAGTTTTACAGTGAGCCACTTCGTAGGCCATTGAGGCTGTGATCTGAACATAGCGCATTTAGTGCTATAATGGATTATCAGCTTGTTCTATTGTTAATTTGGATATTACGTCACAGGCCTTACTATCAACTTTTTAGAAAAGTATTCCAAAAATAGATTGACATCTAAATCATTGCTCACACATTTACAGCTGTGGTACAAGGCGTGGACCAAAAGTTTAGCCGGGATGGAAGGGTCATTGAAATATTTACTTACCTGTGTTTTTATTTTTCTTATTTTTGCATTCTTCCATTACATTATTATTATTATTATTATTATTATTATTCACCACGTCTTACTACCCGTTCGGGTTATACGCACTTACGCTAATGTGTAATGGTAGGGTGATTGTCAGATGAAATGGAGGACCTACAGTTTAACGTGGAATCCGAACCACGGTGGAGGCCTGGCATTCCTCACATTCACAAGATGTCTTGTCAAAGGTGAAGGAAGGGTTTGGTAATCAGATAGATATTTGCCGGGACCGAGGATTGAACCCCGGCCGCCTGCACAGAAGTCTGACACCTTACCCCTAGACCACCAGGTCACTCTTCTTCCGCTACAGACCTGAATAAACTGCCATTTTTACTGTCATGATTGGTAGTTGTTGATTTTCCTCCAATTTCTTTTATCTTTATGAGCTTCACATCTGTGCCCACATACGATAATTTATACTTAGACCAATAGCATCTAACTGATGTAAGAACTTGTTCTTCGCTACGTCGATGTACCCATGACAAAATTGCTCGCTGCACAGTCGTGACGCTGAACACTTTTAACGATGGACTCCTTTTCATCACATATTAAGGTGATATGTACGATGTCTTCGAACTTTTTACTTGGGATCAATACTAGCCTTAAGAGTGCATATATGAGCTTCTCGTTCTACTTGCACGTATCCTATGGCACTATCTCCATACGACTCCCTGGCTGACCTGTAAATGAGAAATATGACCTAATGTAAGGGTTGGTAAATTTTCTCTTATTGGTTTGTTTACCCTACTGAACGAACGAACAAAACAAGCAACATAACGACAGTGAGTTTTAACAGTTAATAATAACAGTTAATGGGAATCACTGTGTCATTCCAGAATGGTCTTTAGTCACAGTCGTATTTTTTACTGGGTCAATATTTTGTACCAGTCACTGTTATTTTATACTTTTACTTGTACTTGTAAAACATATTTTTTTATCACTGTTATATTGAACCATCCATTTTTACAGTCATTGCAGATTTATTTATTTATTAAACTGAAATAATAAAATAATGGGGATTCAATCGAGTAAGATGAATAGACCTAATACTATGCACTATTGCTTTAGAAAATGGTAAAGTAAAGTTGTGAAAGCTCCTATGTGATATTATTGTAATTATGATCCTGTTTTGGGAGATTAACCCGCTGCCAAACCAATTATTAAAGTAGCCGCTCCTTACCAAATAATGTTCATTTAAACACGAGAGCTAAGTATATGAGACCGCTACTAGCCAACACTTTTGTATCATCATAATGCAAACAAATATTTTGGTCGATAAGTCACCGCTTTCGTATACTTCATTCACGGGAGGAGTTTACCTCTGAAAGGTCTTTTTTCTTACCGATATCCAACTATATAATAGATTTCTCGTAGGGAAAAAAGTCCTTTTCCAGGTAAACTCCTACCGTGAACGAACAATAATCCAGAGTGGACAGCTGTCGCTGAAAACAAGGGCGAATAATAAACGCTCGTCAAAAAGCGAATAAAACCATCACCAAGTGAGACACCCTTACACCATCGATAAACGTTATCTCAATAACTGTTATTTTCGAAATAAAGTAACTTGGAATAATGTGGATCAAAATGTGGCCGTTAAGAAATCCCCGAAAGTTATATATTCCTCATCTATAATAGGCTCTCTTCAATATGTACATAGATAGGTAGTTAGGTAAACGACAGTTTAGTATAGTAAAATACTTGATCACTGGTATGTTTTGTTTATTATGTGGGTACCTTAAATACAATTTACAAATATAACACACATTATTGAACAACAGTAAACAGAGTAGCTATCTATCTATCTAGGTACGTACCTATTTCGAGACAATCTGTTATTATTATTATTATTATTATTATTATTAGCACCGCGTCTTACTACCCGTTCGGGTTATACGCACTTACGCTAATGTGTAATGGTAGGGTGATTGTGAGATGAAATGGAGGACCTACAGTTTAACGTGGAATCCGAACCACGGTGGAGGCCTGGCATTCCCCACATTCACAAGATGTCTTGTCAGAGGTGAAGGAAGGGTTCTGTTATTATTATTATTATTATTAAATATGGTAATATTTTTTAACCTTGCAACCTTTGCACTGCGAATTTCAGCACTTATATAACTATATTCCATTCACCGTAGGAATTGACTTCTTAAAGGCCTTTTTTCCCTACCATAAATCTACTATATAGTAGGATATTGGTAGGAAAAAAGACCTTTCAGAGAGTAATTCCTACCGTGAATGGAATTATTCATGGCAAAATAACTTGCCATCATGATTAAATCTGTTTTAGGCAAGTTGTTCGATTGACCACGAGGAGACCCCTGCTCCATAATTAATCCAGACACTCTAAAAACCCAATAAAAACAACAATACAACAGTTTATTTCGTGCGTAGAGTCATTACTGAACTAGTGCAGCGCGGAGAATGTCGAAGCGATGCGGATACCATGACGTAACGCAGTCAGTCATTAACCAGGTGCAACCGAGCTACGGAGATTGGAGCGAGGTGCAACATTTTCACTACATTTTATTGTCTTATAGCTTCGTACATACCTATCGTATCGACTTGGAATAAAAACTCTGTAGTTATTTAATATAAACATCTTTTTTTTTCCCCCTCGCTCATTAAGTTAACACAGTGCGGTCCACAGTGCACAAAAGAAATTGAAGTCTTTTTTTTTCTGTTATTAATGATTGTACACCCTTCTTGAAACCACTCATATTTTCTTCGTCATCATATGTGAAAACTCAAATAGTAATTGAAAACGTGTCATCACTTCACACAATATATAAGAGATCACTTCTCCAGTTGAACTTGTAGCTTCATACAAACCTAAAAAAAAAACCTTTCTTGTGCGCCTAGATTTGCATCGATTCAACGTACACAAAGACTTTCTTGTTAAAGTCCAGACACATCTCTTGCTCCGTCACCAATAATAGAAGATATAATAACATCCTTTATTGTTTTTATTTTATCGCAAATAGTATTCACTATTTCATTACCAAAGATTTGTACAGCTTCATTCTGGATTTATGGATGAATCATTTTAATGCTTTCTTGTTGTAGCCACTTCATTAGTTCAGATGAATGACCAACTCTTAGCTTTAAGAATTGCATTAGGCTTCCTTCGACATTTGTATGCCTTCTTAAGCCAATACCTTGTATTGCAAATTAACCTATGTAACTAACTATATTTAGTAAACTATCAAGTACCATATTTTGTTCAACTGATTTGAAACTGGACAAGGTTTTTTTCTATTGATGAATCTAAGTGTTGATGACTCAATACATCTTGCATGTGAGCAGAAGATTCTTCATGAATTTTGAATTTTTCAATAGTTTTTTTTTCCATTTTTTGAAACTTTTTTTCTGCAAATTTAGAATCCATTTTTTAGCGCATAAGTTTTATTTGGGCTCACATAATTATGTAGGTTACAATAAAAAACAGCATATTCCTTCAATGTCATTTAATATGTGCAACCATTTAAAATCATTGAGCCAAGACGTTTGAAATTCAAGACAACATTTCAATAGTTGTACTGGAAACCTATTGGGGAGAATCCCTGGTTGGTGACGAGCACTCATATTGCTATTGTCAGTGTCGGTAATAAAAGAACGGCAATATTATTCATTGCATTTACTCTTAATTTTTTTTAGAAATGTCTGTACTTTTACTCGCACTGGTGTAACAGCTAGGTTAATAATCCAATGAACGCTTTGTTTTGATTAAAAATTGGCTCATTTTAAACTGAAATGTGCTTCACAACAAAATTAATATTACAATATTATTACAGTAAATCTCACAATTAAAATAACATAACACAACGATAACCCCCAAACAAATTCTTATATTAATGTGAATAGTCAGAACCGCAATTCAAAATCATACAACGTTTACTGACTTTTACAATAGAAAAATAAATTCCATCTAAAACCAACGTTGCCAGCCCAGTTTTGTTCACTAAAGTGTGTGTAATAGCACTCGCAGCTGCTATTTGAAAAACAGCAGGGTACGAGGTTTTGAAAGCGGGAATCGGTTAAATAAAATTATTTTATGACAGTTCCAAAAATCAATGGATTTAGTGAAAACCCCGTTGATTTGGCAACAAAGAGTGGAACTAATCACGAAAATATTGAGGAAACACAAAGGCTATAATTCCTTCGAGGAAACCGGATGGTATGGTAAGAAAAAGAACCACTGTATTTCGAAGACAAATATAAATTACATGTGGTCTTTCTTGTCTATTGATTCTCAGAACTTAGAAAGTAAAGTGTCAATCATTGTTAACCAAGATGTCAATCTGCAAAATATGTACTATATCATTAATAAAACTATGTCATATAAGCATTTTTAATATTGAGATTGAATAGTGTTTAGCAACAAACTACCAAGCGCTAATCTCGTGTGATTTTTTTCTCTGTTTAATGAGAGAAAAGAATCCTCTCTCTCACTCTATGTTGTAAATAAATATGAAAGTGTTTCCTGCATTTTTCTGCCATCTACAGCTGTCCAAACCAACAAACATTTTGTAAAAGTCTTTTCTTCAATTAGCTACAAACATCCAACCACCAGAATTCAGTAGTTTTGATGTATTTCTGTCATTTGCTGATAAGCAACAAACAGCAAAGCGACACAGTTTCCCTATTTTAGCCACTGTATTTGTATATCAGAGTGTGTTTGATTGATTCTTATAATTTCTGTAATCCTTTTTGTGCTACCAGTTGAGTTATTTTGTTTAAGGAAGATGTTAATATTATTGTTTATAGAAAACATTACAAAAATTATTGAATAGCCTATTAACATGTCAGAACATTCAAAATGATTAGTAGACTTGGCACATGTCATGTTTTAGATAGAAGACAACCAAAATGATAATTCAACGATATCAGAAAAAGCTGAAACACTATGTTTCCCTGGCTTTTATTAGAATCTCACACAATCTAACTTCCTACAGACATAGAGTTCAATAGTGTGATTTTATGTTGTGTGGTCTGATCTTGCAATGTTGTAATTGCCTCATGGGCAAACCTTTGTCTATTTCTATTAGTAGCTCAGTAAAAAATTAATAATTCTTGATAAGACTTCGTCAATAGTTCTGCAATTTGAAAAATTGATGAATAAAACTGTAAAAGTTCAGGAATTTTTATTTTACAGAAAGTTAGAAATAATAACAATTAATATTCATATAACAGTATTTGTTTTTTGAAGACGGGAACTTACTTTAATATACATAACATCATCCGAATATTTGTTACATTATTAGTTTTTGAAAACCGGAATGTTCTTTAAAATATATATATATTATTATCGCCGCTTCTTACTACCCTTTCGGGCTATACGCCTATACACTAATGACGCTAATAGTTATGGTTGAGGTAGGTGTAAATGAGGACGTGCACCCAAATTTGCGAGGCAAGAGAGTGGGAAACTATTTAGGAAATAAACACCCTCAGTGTACCCGACCGGGATCGGTCTGGGAGTACATTCTGGAAAATCTGGGAAATGTTTTTGTTATGTTTGGATGGAAGGGGCTGCTGGAAGAGAAGCACAAGCAATCAGCTCATGTCTGTTGAAGCACATGGAAATGAACCTTGTCAGAAGAGGTTGAAGAGCTAATTTTGTGGTTCGATTCATGTGGAGGACAAAACCGCAATATTAAACTCACATTAATGTTGAATGTTTTATTACAAAATCATCCAAGACTGAATATCATAAAAATTAAATTTCTGATATCTGGTCATAGCTACCCGCCAAACGGTAGGGAATTTAGTGACATTGAGAAATTCCTTAAACACGTTCAAAGACTATATACAGATGAAGACTGTGAAAATAATGAGGAACTGTCACCAAATAAATAACATGCAGGTTACAAAAATGAGTAACGATGACTTTTATGAAACAGTTCCAATGTAAAATTTGATAGTGAACCGCAAAGTTGACAGTACTGGTCTCTAAATAAACTGGTTCAAACACGAGAAATAAAACTAGTTAAAGAGAAGTAACTCATTTTATATGTGAAAATGAACAGTGATGGTGATCTACTCTGAAGTGTACATTAGTAAGAGAGTACGTGGTCGTCCAACAGCCACAATATTTTCCATGGAGAACCTTGTCCCACTTTGGCCTAATGGCAAAGCAATATCATATCCTAAACTGGCAGATATTAAATCAATCCTTCGTCTTATTCCCGAAGATGCAAAACCCTTTTATAATAATTTATTTGATGACCAAAGGATCATTGATGGTGTTGATGGTTATGATGGTGAATTTGACTTTTACATTGAAATTATTTAACTGAAAAGACAGTACCAATAAGAATCAAACTTTTGTCCAAATAGTTTTGAAAACCTCATTGTTAATATGAACTTATATTATTAAATTCAGAATTTTTAACAATATATCAGTGGCATTTTTATAGGTTTATGTATTATGGTTTAGTTTAAAAAAAAAATTAAGTTGTCTTTTGAAATTCGCAACACTCAACCAAGTACCAAATGATTTTTTTTATTAAGTAAATAGCAAACTATATATGTTGGCATTGTAGTATATTAAAAATAACACTTTGTACTATATGTTTAAGTAATTAATCTTATTATATAAATTAATTGGAGTTTATAGTAAAGCATTTACTTTGAATTCAGTTTACTCAGTTTCACCTTAGTGGCGCTTGGATCTTGGTTGCTTGCCACCATTCAATTGACTTTTTTAAATCCCACTGTGAAAACCACTTTTCCTACATTCAATACTTTTAAAAGTTTCCTATCGAAGAAGATTATTGGGGGGAGGGGAGATGTCCTCCCCCTGTAACTCCCCTAATGATGCCCGTGGAGGAGAAGAGCGGAAGATATTAAAGGAGGAAGAATGGTGGAAGGAGACTGGAAGAGGGAGGCTTTTTCCTAAACTGACCTAGCCACAGGCTCTAAACAATTGATGATGTTTTTTTTTCCTAGCTGTTGTATAAGAACTAAGTAACAAGATACACTGATATTTGTTTAACTGCTGATGTTTCATATTAATTTTCTTCACATGTCTTAAGTTTTGCTTAAGCCAAATTGAAAAATGTATTATCATTACGTAGTTCTCTAAATGCCCATAACGGTCAGGAGATTCAACTGAGAAGCTTGACGTTTTTGTCGACCCTGAGAATCTTCATGCCTTTCCATTTGGTGATTATTTATGTAAGTCTAGTGGTTTGATTCCCTTCCATAACAGTGTGCACAAGAGCCAACAACTCGCGAAATGCAGGAAAAACAAAACAAGATTGATAGTATGTGAAAAGTAATGTACTGTTCACATAAATATAATTCCATTGGCTACTATGCGTGCACTATCAAAACGCACTGGGAGCACATTGCCATATCCACGCTTTAATTAGTATCTTTAAGGTATTTAAAATTGTTTATGCCTTATTAACAAAAAAAAATGCTGATTTGTTTTGCTTATGTGCCATTGTTGAAAAGGGGGAAGTGAATATCAGCCAAAACCAGATAGGTTTGAAGGAATTGGACCACAATCCAAAAGCATAAGGGGTTGGTGCTATTCAAAGGGTCATGATCCATAAAAATTGTTGAAGGCTGCATACCTGTTGAAGTTATTTAGAATGGTTACTGTCTGAATTATTTTTTAAATTAAATGTCTAAAAGATATTTGGAGTTGTCATCACCTGGATTTCTTTTATACATAAGACGCCTCTAACATTTACTTAGAGTGGTCCACTTCCCAGATTATTTTTACAAACTTAATGCCTCTATAGTTTATTTGAAGTGATCCTCTCCTGTTATTTTTGTAAATTAGATGGCTCTAGAAGTTATTTAGAGTTTTTTTAAAAGTTGTTATCAGAGTTCAATAATTCCTTCTCTCACCAAATAAATATCTCTCACATTATTTGTTTGTGTGCCTGCTAAATTGAAAACAATATTTGAAGCAACTTAAAGGGAGACATTTGAGCCTATCTGGCCCCTTCTGTAAGCACGCCTACGGTAGTAAAAAATTAAATTTTTCAGGGTTAATGGTAACATAAAAATAAAAAATAGATTTAGTGAAGGATACAGTCATCTCTAGGTATATATTTCCATTGAATTAAAGGTCATGATTTATATAGCCTTGTCCAGGTGTAGTGTTTTCATTACATACATACATACATACATACATACATACATACATACATACATACATACATACATACATACATACATACATACATACTTACACATACATACATACATACATACATACACACATAATACGCACATACACATACATACACACATAATACGCACATACACATACATACATACATACATACATACATACATAATACGCACATACATATACACATACATACACACATACACACACGGTGAATATAGCAAAAAACATCTTCGTATTTAATCCATCCTCACTAACTTTCTCCACATTTCCCTATCCTTGCATACTCCCTTCTCTTCAACAACATCCATACACCATGTCATACATGCTCTTTTAATCCTAAAACTCTTAATGTTTCTCTTTTTCACACATTCGTCTACACCGTTTAGCCACGTCTTACATGGCCTAATGCTTCCTTTTGATCCTCATGCTCACCTTCATATATTTGCTTCATCACTCGATCCACACTCGCCCTCTCAACATGCCCAAATCAACGTAAGAAACTTCTTTCAGAATAACCTATTGGATTCCCTTTCAAACCACACTCCTTCAGCACCCATTCATTACTGATTCTGTCCATACGAGCTTCTCCACATACATTTCTTAGATATCGTTCCAACCACACCCACCTTTCTCTTGTTTCTTCTGTCAAGCTTCACATTCGTAAAACAATGTTGGTGTCAACACACTTTTACATACTTTCATCCTTTCCTATTTCAATCATACTTCATTTTTGCACTAGTTCACATACATCCAACTACTCTCCCAGATGCATTCACTCGTCTGTAGATTCAACCATCTCCCCTTTACATTTTTACGGAACCTTCTGCCCAGATACACAACATCATTTACTTGTTCTAACAGTTTTACATTTATACTAGGTTGACAAACATTTTATGATCCGTCTCTATCCAAAACTAAGAACTTAGTTTTGGAGACAATTATACGAATATCCATTTAAACGATTTAATTCATTCTGCAAGACATTTTCATTCTAAGCCATTTTATTTTTCAAATATATATGTGAGTATGTATATATATATTGCATGGCGTCTTATTACCCATTCATCTTATATACTAACTATGCTAATTGTTTTAGGGATGAGGAAGCCTATAGTTATAGAAAGTGTACCCATATTTATGTGGAGATAAAGTAGATAGCCTTTTGGTAAAACCACCCTCAGTAGACCCGTCCTAGATTTGAACCTCAATCTCCAATTCAGAGGTAGTCTAGTCTATTCTAAGAGTAGTAATTTAGACCATGCGGCCACCGAAGCAGATCAAATATTTTAAATTTAATTTAAATACTGGTACATACCCAAATACGGTTGTATCTGTATCACTATTTAATTTCCACTTTCATTTATTATATATGCTAAAATATCACCTATGGTGTGCTTGTATTTTTACTATCGTATAGAACCTAGTATTAGTACATATGCTGGCACTGGATAAAGGTTTAAATTTTGGATTATAATATAAAAATATGTATTTATTTTTGGTAATTAATTTATTTTTTATTGCGTATAGCCTGAAGAAAATGCGGTGATTAAAAAAATATTTTTAATGATTTTTATGAGAAAAAAGGATTCCCAAATATAATTCAACCCTAGAATCCTATTAAATCATATTCTGATCTTGGTGTATAGAAAAATTAAATATATAATGAAAAAAAAAATCCAGGTTCTCTTAAATAACCCTAAGATTAAGAGTATTAGCTTAAATAACCTATACAATATTTCCATCCAAGCCGTGTAAAATATTAAGTATATAACATTTTTGAAGCTAGCTGAGGATTTTGTGTTTCATCCAAAAATATTGGCATAGCTGTGAAAACGTTATAAATAAGTTATATAGGTAAGATTATAAAATGTGATAAGGCTATATCTATACACAAGAGATTAAATACAATGGTATATATCATGGTAGACCAAACTCAGTTTTTTTTATTATGATACTCATCTAAGATTTACAATAATTTATTCTTCATCCTAATATATTTTAATGCACTATTTCTTCTGATTCACCAATTCTTAACACATCATTTATACATATTATATAATTATATTATACATTACATTACATTTAAATACAACACAATTTCATAATTTCAGACTTACAAATAATTTACGCTATTCATGTAAACTACACAGGTATTTTGAAAGATAATTAGACATAATATCAAAGCAATATTCAATAATTTGTCTCGTTGATAACATATTGTTACAGGCAATTGTCATAACATCTGAAAGTATGAAATTGTTTTGTGGGAATATCTGTATCTTATGCATCTCAACTATTCTTAATAATAATGACAGTGAAAAAGATAAACATTCTTTTTTCAGATGTAATCAAAAGTGCATGGATAGTGAGAATTGAAAGAAAAACACAAATATAATTGCTGTTTAAGAATTAAAACACACAAATTGTGGATTCAAAATCTATGCATTGATTCCAAAATTATAAATCTCCCCTTTCTTTTATGAACATTATAAATTGCGATATGGAAGTGTTTATTTATGTTTGTAAATATTAGTGCTACGTGGAGAAATATGGTACTGACTCTATGAAGCTGTTTTTAACTATTTATATTTTAAAATAAACACTAAGAAGTGCACCTAAAATTACAATTCTACTTTTATACATGTTAAACAAATGTTTTATAATCTTGCCTATTAAAAACCAAATAATTAAAGCACACACACAAGATTTACTTGCATGGTTGACATTTAATTTTCTCGCATGAGACAAACAATTGACACAAAAATACATCTTCACTCTAAAAACATTTTTTTTTTTCCTTTTAATTTTAAATTAAGAGATATTTTATAAGCACACACACACACGGATGTTAAAGATAAATCTCTATAATTGAACCTGCATCTTTAAACTATACATTCTTCATAATTACATATTGCTACTTTCTTCCTAACATATGTGTTAATTAGTTACACTAAATGAACAGTACATAGATCGTATCCAAGTACAAACCAGAAATGGCCTTAGTAACTACAAGTCCTCTGTTATTACCCTTGCACGGTTTCATTGAGGTTTTTTATAGGTTATACCTGGTAATTTAATTTTATTGATATTGTGAAAGAAAATATGTAGACTATTGGTTATATTAACACACACATATATATGTAAACAAAGTCCTTGTAGTGATTGCAAATCTTACAGTTACCGTACTACAAAATATAGAAAAGTTTGGATTAGTTTGATGATTAGAGCAAAGATATAAAATACCGGTATATAGTGTTTATAAGAGATTTAAAATATTACAATATCCACTAAAAAATTTTAAGATTAAAAATATCACATGTCGGCAATAGTATTTTTACTAATCCACGTATTTTAGTTAACTGAAAAAATAACATAAATGAGACAGTTTGTAATTTATTACTCAAAATAATTTCTAACATGCAATACAGTTCTGTTCTCAGCGATTTAAATATATATTCAATATTTAATTTCAACGAATATTTGATTAGTTTTATTCTTAGAATATTATACATAATAGATGAATTTGAGATTTATTGAATGAATATTCACAGTGCTTGTTTGGCATGATAGACTACCATTCAATGAGTATATGTTGTGTTACTTTTTTAATTCTAGTGCTCTCTTGTAATTTAATATACCGGTTTGACTGCCAAACACATAGAGAGATAAAAAAAAAATATATGTATAAATATTTAAAAACAGCTACATAAATATTTGCAGGAAATATATACAGCAGTCTGATCTACTCACATCTAACGATTAGGTTTAAGATACAATTTCATACCATAATTTGCAAAGCTGAAATTTGACTTTGATAGGTGTTCTATATACTTGTTTTTACATATATTTATTTCACTCTTAATTTTTAGGAGATTTTCGTAGTATTTATATATCCAGCATATTTGTGCTGTGTCCAGTTTTCCGTTTTTTATACTCCCTATATATAACAAATAACTACAATAGTTTAATATATTCGTATTTCATGAATTTCAGGAGAGTGAAATAATAAGGATAAAATTAAGGCAATAAACTTAGTAGTTTAAGAATTACTATTGAAGGATTTGGTAAAGGTATTATTTTGTACATCAGTGTCCTAGGTTCATGTAAATGTATTGTCGCATATATATTTATTTCTCAAATCCCATAACAAAAATAATATATTATTATTATTAAATTACAAATATAAATTATAATCAACTATTTTATACATTGTCATATAATTATTTTAGGGATAACGTAGATATGGTAATCTAATTAATGAACCAATTCACTTCGACTTCTACTTCCAATGTAATCGTGTGTATTATTAGCAATATTATTGGAGGTGATACCCCTAACATTATTTTGTATAAGTTTTAATATACTCTCTTGGTTAAGGAAACAGTTAAAAGTTATATATATATATTCCATGGGTATCTATTACATATTTTGCCTATTTTTTAATTTTATTACACATGGTGTATTTCATTTAAATTGTTTTACTTGTTTTCACTATTCACTATTTGTTCAGTTTCATTTACTATTAGATATTTCATAATAAAAACCAAATATTAATATTGACTACAATAATCATTTTACTATATTCTTCACTCAGTTCATACCAGCTTAGAAAATATGGTTTTTGTGAATTTGTCTTAAAATTATAATAAATTGTGAAAACATGCATAAATTTTGTGTTCTTTGTGTAGCATTCAAACTTTGTATTCACGTGTAACATGCTTGCATAAAAGCTGCATTAATTCATAGTGCTAAACAACACAAACTTGATAAGAACCATGCGAACATAAAAGGTTTGATTTAATTATGTTATATTTATTAAAAATAATAAGAAAAAATGTAATGCTTTATTTTTAGTTGAAATATTTCGAGAGGAATAAGATTGTTAAATGATTTCGGATATTCCTATATTAAATGTTAAAATAGTTAATTTCCAACTTTCTAAATTAACTCATACACTTAGTAATTCAAAGCCAACAAAATGTATGCTTTAAATAAAGGTGTTTGTAGTTTAACACGTAAAAACATTTTACTTGACAATATGGAGAATATTTAAAAAAATTAATTTTCACTACTTTCAGTCCATGTTTGTATAAACAATTTAATGTAATCTATTATTTAAATTTTAACCAAAAGGTTCCTTGCTCAAGTCACATGAGCAGGTGTATTTTTTCATCATACATATAAGTTAATTTTTAATAATAATATTACAACTTTTTTGTGGATATTTAGTATGTGTAAATAGACTAACATATTTGAATATTTTCTTCACAAATGTTGTCATGATATTTTTGGCATCTATTTTTGGATAATGTATGCTTTATTTAACTAAATATTTGTTTCTATCTTTAAAAAATTAAGTCAAAACATACTATTAATGCACTAAAGAGATTCAAGATTATTAGTGGAGTTGCTTAACTAACATTTTTTTTAGGAATCGTTCACTTTATGATACTAACATGAAATTAGACATATTGATATATATTTTTAAGGAAAATAAAACGAGATATAGTACCACTCAATATAATATTTTTTCAGCCAGCATCTTTGAAAAAGACACTCAAATAATTTTATTTTTATGACGCAATTATCTTGAAACTAACCGTTATATTCAAATCGGCGCCATCATAAAAGTCAATAAGGACAACATTAGCTATACAAATGTGCTCCGCAGTTTTTTGATAACTTTAACTGTTTTCATGCAACAACACTATTAAATATAGATACAGAGTACCACCAGCTACGTTTGTTAAACTATGCTTACTGTATTTATATGATAAAGTCCATAGTTAGTTCAAGACTAAGAGATGAGTTACGATTCAGGCTATTAATTAAAATACTCATGTTATATAGCACAGTATATTTCTATACCTCATACAAGAAAGCGTATTTACTGTAAATAATACATTAAGGTCATTTAAAAAACAAAAGTACAGAAAAGACTCAATCACTGTCAGCTTCATAGCACTTTCCATCGCATAAGTATAGACTACCGGTAGTACATTTAAGATGCACACGTGCGCATAAACATTTCCACCACATACAACATGGCATTTGCAGGATACAAGTTCTTTACATGTCATGAAAGCTTGCAAAAATCAGTTGTAAAAATCTATTTAAAATATAATATGCTGACTGTTCCATGTGAACAGCCAATGGATCAATGCAATTCAAAACGGCTCCGTCGATGGATTCACCTATGTCTTCATTAAGTACTTAAATAACATCTCGCCCTTTTAGATGAGCTTCAAGTCCGGGAATATGAGCTATCAATTTCTTCTTCAATAGTGTCGGGCTAGCTTTGCGTAGAGAGAAAACCATTTGACAATACGTAATCATACATTTTACAAAGACCACACATCTTGAACAGGGGCTCTACATCTGTAGTATATTGACAGTCAGTCTGAAATACATCATCTCTGCAAACACAAAGCTGTGCGCTGTATTTTATTCACTCCGGTTCCTCACGTTCACCACTAAGAATCTCTCTTGCTTCATTATACAGCTTTTCAAGTCTTCCTGTGGTGCTTTAAAGCTTTCATATCTCCAGAAATGAGCTTAGCTATTAAAACTTTGTATTTTGTTAATATAGCTGCTTCTCTAGGCTTACAAAGAGTAGATGGATCATTTATCAGATAGCAGAAGAAACACCCTGTATTCCTATTTTGTAATGTGTTAATGGGTGTTTTGATCTGGTTCTTTTTTTGCTGTCCATCTGACTTGTTTGAGAATCAATTTCAGAAGCTATTTGTTTCACATCGCTTGGTAAGTCTTTGTAACTTTGTACTATTATACGTGCCTCAGAATGCTTTATTACACTTAGCCTGTCGTTTTACAAGTGTTTCTGTAGTACCCTCTCCAGCATGCAGGTGTGAAACATTAAAAGGTAATTGATCATGTTTACTAAATTATAATTAGCCGCTGTGTAGTATCCCCGCATAGTGGCTTTACAGTTTACAGTTGTGCTCCCAGGACATGAAGGACACTCATTATCTGTCTGGCAATATACACATAAATCCCTATTTGTCCAACTCATACACACATTACGTGGATTTTCATGAGATATTAAAGTGATTTTTTTGCTGTTCACTTTCACTGTTTGTACAATATCATATTATGATCTTAAACAGAGGAGAAAAGAGAGTTATTACAAGTTCGTACAGAATAAACTGAATTGAAGGGAAACCCCCAAACTTTAGAGTGGTAACCATCCTCCAAACATTTCATTGCGAGTGTGTGTGAAAACAGGTGGGATTATCAAGATTACTATAAGTACATTAATTGTAGACAATGTTCTCCCTATTAATATTTATTATGGTTTGTGAAAAATCCTTTTTGGAAGTTAATATTTTAAGATAGCTGATGTGAAAGAATTTTTTCAGAGTGGCACTATATCCTATTTTACTTACCACACAAAACTATACCATACCAATATTTCAAATTTCATGTTGGTATTAAAAAGTGAACAATCGTTTTGCTTTGCAACTCCAATATATTTTAAAATAAACAAATTATATTAGAATACGGGTACGAAACATAAAATACATATTAATAACAAAAATAGTATCAGATATACACCCAATAACCTTAAATAAAGAGATATCCTTAGCTTAAATGTGTTAATTCTTTGACATACATTAAATAGAGGTACTATATTGTTTGTAGAAAGCTAAATATAAAAAAATAAGTTAAATGTTGTGTGCATAGCTATTTTCAAAAATTGGCGATAAAAAAGTTTCAAATAACTTTCTAATTTTCTGGGTTTTGTTTGTTTAGTATAATTTAATACTATTTTGAAAAATATTTTTTACGCTTTTGCAATACGTATGGGGACGGCTAGGTTAGCGATAAAAATAACTATGCCAATCTAGGTAATTATTTCAATATTGTTCCAGGACAGTGTATCTTTACATGTCTTATAATTTATGATTTAGTTTTAATTAAAAATATAATGATTTTCACTAAAAAATAATATCAAAAACATAATAAGCTGGTCATTTATCTTAATTAATTTGCTTTTAATTGTTAAGATTAAGATTTAACCATATAATAATTTATTATTCTAAAAGTACAAATTTGTTAATCCCACGTACAACAAAGCTGCTACTCTCAGTATTCTTATCATTTGAAAGTAAACAAAATATTAAAAGAGATAAAGTATATAATCTATTATTTACTTATAAATTTAAAGCCTTTGCCGCCACACATATACACAACCAATTTAGCATTTGAATTAATGTTTTAATGAATAATTTGATTTGTTTCTCTTAGAAATCTTAGGGTAGCCTTTAAAATTAATATGTAAGATAATGAACTTAAAAAAGCACAATTTATATTATTTGAAATATTTCCATATATATTTTTGAGGTAACATATTTTTAACTACTCCCGAAATTATGTTTCAAAGTTAATTCATTTAATAATTTAAACGGTATTCTGGGAAACATTACGTTCCTGAATCATATGTTAATTCAATGTTTGATAATTATTAATAAATGTAATTAAAACAAATTTATAATAAACGATTATATTCTTCTAATTTAATGGTAATTAGTGATGTTGATAAATATCTTTGGAAAAGTTTCAAAATATATTCATATATAACTTTTCAGTGTTAAAGAATATCAATTGCTTGGGAATAAAAAACCATTAAAATCACTTGCTTAGGCTACTGTGTCCTTACCAAGTTATTTCTCATGTTACCTGTAAGTTCATATTTTTATCCGCTTTAGCTTACAAGTTAGTGATTTATGTTAAGTCGTAAGTAAAAAGAAAGTAAATAGTTCCAAAGGTGACCAATAAAGGGAGTAGAAAGTAGAAAAATGTGTTCAATTCGTTTAGTTGTGTGGTTCCTGTGGGACCCCAGCTGGAGCTGATACTGGTACTGGAGCCTGAGCTGGTTGCGGGGGTGGAGCATACATTGGCGGGGGAGCAGGGGTCGATTCGGGCATGAACTTAACTAAAACAAAGAAAACATTACATGAAACATCACATTAAATCTTCTCATTTTATATAGGTATTTTACCTATTCATTAAATATGCTATACTTAAAGCGTTAAAATTAAGGACATTTTTTTTTACATTATAAATTTATGAAATCTATAAAATGTCTTACATTGACTGACAACACTTTGATCTTATCTCATAAGCTACACATAAGGGAGCCAAGTGAAGTAGGGTTACTATTTTCCAGGGTAAGTGGAGGATACACTGTTGATATTGAAATCAACGGTAAATAACTAACCAGAAATATATTCAAGTAGGTAACAAACCCGCCTCGGTGGCGTAGTTGGCTAACGCGCTAGTCGTGTTGAGTTCAACTGCTGAGGACGGGGAGATCGAGGTTCGAACCTCGGTCGGGTGGTTTTTCCTAAATGGGTTTCCACTCTCCCTCCACGCTAATGCGGGCTCACTTCCTCTAATTCAACCTTCCCAATTCCTAATCCATTAGAGTAATTAGTACTTAAAGCGTATAACCCGAACGGGTAGTAAGACGTGGTGCTAAATATTATTATTATTATTATTATTAAGTAGGTAACAAAAGTATACCATGCGCGCAGATGGAATTTTGAGTCGGTCAACTGTTTAGTTGCATCATTGAGAACCAATGATCCATATTTGAGCGCACGCACATGCAACTATCAAGTCAGCCGATTAAATAGTTTGTGTTTTGCTACAAGCTTGGTGCAACTCTAAAGTTGGTCAACTCGATAGTAACCTACAGGTTTTAACGCGTATTTGTGCTCTTGCAACGAAGAGTTGGCCGACTTCATTCTTCTCTCTCATTTGAGTCTACATTGAAAATAATTTGTAATTCAGTGAATTGCTTGCTTTAAGTTGAATTAAGAACTATTCAATTTGTAATAGAAGCTAAAAATTTCTACTTTGACAAGAATTATTAATGTAGAACCATTATCTCATAAATAAATTACGTTATAGCAAATGTGGGCATATGTTTTCTTATCTTAACATAACTGATGGTTTCTCTTCTTGGTAATGAAATCTCTATATTTGGTGTTCTGATTGGTTATTGAATGTCCTAAGAGGAACAAATTTCATAAAAACTGCATATATTCATTCTAAAGTAGTTGAAAAATCTATTTGGATAAGCCCGTAAATATTTATACACATTGTAGAATTGATCTTAAAGAACATTACTCATTGACTTGATAATGGATGTATTCAATACTGTTTCAATTTTCTTTGGCGGATTACCAGACCAAATTCATGTCAGGATTGGTGGAAAAAGGTCAATTGTGCAACTTTTGAGTTGCGTGTGCGTGGACATCTCAGTCGACCAACTGTTCTGTCGGATGGTGCGTGCGGAGCTATCAGTTGGCCGATCAAATGGTTGGCCGATTCAAAATTCCATGTGCGCGTGGGGGCTAAAAGCTAAAAATCTTGGTCAGGGCTCAGCACATTTTGATCGCAATCGACCTGTCGATCTCGTGGAAACTTTAAGTTTATCGCGTAAGAGAACTATATC
The DNA here is from genome assembly GCA_902151425.1 of Timema shepardi. Taxonomy (NCBI): domain Eukaryota; kingdom Metazoa; phylum Arthropoda; class Insecta; order Phasmatodea; family Timematidae; genus Timema; species Timema shepardi. Next base: position 53,605 of record CABFVX010000525.1, on the reverse strand, counting down.
GTCATTAAAAGCCTATCTTTAAGTCTTCCAAACTTGCAAATATATCAATTATTTTCAAAAATATATTTAAGTGTAGCCAAAATAAACCTGATCGGTCATTATCAAATTGAATGGTTTAATATGAAAATGCTTACTTTGTTATTCTATATTTTTTGTAAGGGTGAAGACATAAGCATTTTGGGAAAGTTGATTTTAAGGATGTATAGAAAAAATAACAAAAGTAGAGTAGAGAAACTATAGGTGATCGTGGGATCTTTGACAAGCTTATAAACAGTAGCGGCTCATGTGTATGAGCACATGTGCAATAAATTCAAACATTTTCTTTTTGTGTGCACATGTAGACAGGGATTCTTTTATGTATGGGCCCAGGGGCACACAAAGCTGAGGGGTGCAAAATTAAGTGTATATACATTTATATTCACTTAATTTTATATATATATATATGTATATACAAGAGTACAATTTAAAATATTCGTAAAAATTAGTCGCTTTTAATAGTTTTTTTGGACCATTTTATAGGTTTGTCTTATAAAACTCCGTTTATTAGTTTCGTATTTAATTGATGTATTAGTTTTGTGGGGTGCAAAATGACAGGCTTAAGCTAGGGACACACGAGCGTACAATGTACGTGCGTTTCAACGTGCAGTGTAGAATGATTATATTTCAAATGGAGCCCACACACTATCAAAGCGCACATCTCTTAACGCACGGTATAACGGACGTACATTTTCTACCAACGCATTTAAGCTACAACGCACGTCAATGACGTCATGGCATGTTAACGTGCTTTGAAGCAATACACTTGAGAACTAGTAGGAAGCCACACTTGAGTAAAATTAACGTACGTTAAAAAAGTCCTTGAAGTAGTGGTATTGTTTTTATTGGCTAACTTTGAGACTGAAATATTAATAAGTGAAATAGAGAAAAGAGAATTGTTTTGGAATACTGCAAATGAAGATCATAAGAACAAAAATAAGAAGCATTCAGCATGGGTTGAGGTGTGTTCATCTTTATTTGAGGATTTTTTGACAAAGTCACAAGCAGAGCAAAAATTAATAAGTATGTACATTATAATTTAATATAGCATAAAAGTTTGATTTTTAAATTAAATTTTATGTATTTTTTAATTATCATTATTTATTATTATTTAATTATATATATTAAATTCTTTCGTACTGCCATGGAAGTTCCCCATCATTACTGATAAAATAGTTAGTTAAAGCTTCACGGTAACGATTGTTAGTTCGGTTGACATTTGTATTGTCATTTCCCTTGCAGTCCTAAAATCCACAATTGGTCAATGTGTCATCAAACTTATACCCATCACGTTTGCGAACAAAGTTGTGGAGAACCCAACAACATTTAACAATGCCAATAGCAAAATCAACGTGTATATCAATGGGCCTATGAAATATTCTACATTTATTGGCTAGTATGCCAAATGTACATTATATGTAGCGTCTAGCCCTTTATAGTCTGTAGTTGAAAACTTTCTTACTTCTTGGTAAGTGGGTATCGGAGTACGGTCCAAGCAAATGTGTTGACAATCCAAATGATTCATCTCCAATAAAAGCAAAAGCAAAAGGTATATATAGTATATATATATACTAATAGAACTGAAAACTCTCATTATCACGAGTGCCTGGTATATATATGTATATATATACCAGGCACTCGTGTCGGAGCAGGAATAATGAGAGTTTTCAGTTCTATTAGTATATATATATACTATATATACCTTTTGCTTTTATTGGAGACGAATCATTTGGATTGTCAACACATTTGCTTGGACCGTGCACCGTGCACCGACACGAGTGTCTGGTATATATATACATATATAACGGTGCCAAGAAAGTAAAAGGCTATGTCTACGGGAAGCAATTATCATTTCTGAAGAAAAAAGCCTGGATCCACGGGCTACAACTAGTAGTATTGAAAATGAAAATGAAAATCTAGACAATAACGAAGCTGATAATGAACATCCCAATAACACTGAAGCAGACAGTATTGATTTAAGCCTTCACACAGCCACTCCGTCCACATCAAATAAATCAGCTCCAAAAAAACGTACACCAAGTGACATAGAAGATAAATTGCTAAAATTTATGCAATCCCACAAGCCAAGAAAGAACCACCCGAAGAAAATGAAGATCTTGCCTTTTTTACTCTATTCTTCCTACAATCAGGGGCCTTGATCCTGACCAACATTTACCTTTAGACTTCAAACAATGCAGTTTATTCAGAATTAAAAAAATTTAATATCAGATAAGCACGCTTACCTAAAGCGAATGTCATATGACTTATTCTACAGCTCTATAATCAGCTTCAACGAGTTCATATTTTTCGCATTTTCTCCACAAGATAAATCCTTTTAACTTATGACCCTAAGGGCTTACTATTTACCAATATATGTTTTTTTCCCTTGTGTCATTATTGTGTTCTATATTATTTTTGTTTAATAAAGTACTTACCTGAATGTTATTACCAGCATCTCTTCAGGTGATATTGAATTACTCATATTTGTATATTGATGCCTTATGTGATCTTTTAAACATAATAACAGTTCATCAAATGAGCTTGAAGATATTCTGAGATAGTTAAAAAATGTATCAGGGTTTGATTTAAGATGCGCATATAAAGTATAATACTGGCCATAAATATATCGTTCACTATTTATAGGATGAACCCACTACCTCCTCTCTTTGCGTTCTCTTTTTAAATATTTATCTACCATATAAACAAACTGTACAATTTCCCTAGCGTCCATCTTACCTTCACGTGTCTTTCAAATGCTGACGCTCGTGTTTTGTCCAAACAACCTACGTTAAAATATACTCATGCTACAACGCGCGTACAAAATACACTTGTGTGTCCCCCAACCTTTGGATATCCACCCATACTTTTGCTTTGTAGCCCGTATCCTTCCTTTCACATTTAAATTTAACGCATTGTTTACTTGGAGTAGTGACGTTAAGCAAATTGCAGTTAATTGTTATTTATTGTAGTATTGGCAAGTGAATGATTTGTTTTAATTTTTCTGGTCTAATTATGATTGATGGGTTAATTTAAAAAGGAATAATAAACCTAGGAATGGGCACTTTTGATAGCGGCGGAAAAAATAACATTTTCAAGAAGAAAATATGCTAAAGAAAATACAAAATTTTAGTGCTAGTGCTGTTCCTAGCTCATCGAAATCCCGAGATGAACATTTTGATGGGTCCAATATTCATTCCAAACGGAATACACCTTCCACATCTGTCAGCTGTGCCGGTTGTGATCCCGACATTGAATTATCAACTACATAACCAAATGATGGGACAGGTTATACAAACTTCGGGGGTAATAATAATAAAACCTTACAAATTTTATCAGAAAAAAAAAATCACCAAAACTTTTTATCTAGAAACTCTAACTGGAGATTTAAGTGAAAACGGTTCCGAATCTGAATGTATAATTTATCTCTTTAGATTCATCTCCTCCCGAGTCTACTAAGTTTCACAACGACAGGGTTTGTTTCAGAAGATCCCGGTACCTGGAATATGTGGAAATATGTAGGAGGCATTATTTCGGGGCGCCCTTCTTTTTATATCCCTTGATATGATTGGCGATAATGATGAACGTACGTTATTTGAAGTCATTTTTGTGTCACCACTTTTATGTAAAGGTATTATCTTGACACCTAATTCTTATTGTAACAATTTGTTGGTAGTACTTAAAATGAGGTTCTACTTAAATTCTATAAGTTTTCGTACTAGGTGTATACAATAATATTCATAAAGTGGAAATTTGTTTTTCAATTTATTATGTTACTATCTCTAGCTCATTTATTGATAATATGAGTATTGATTTCTCATATGAATTCCGCAACATTAAGAATTTGTCTTTATTTGTGAAACTGGTATTGGCTATACATTTATTTAGTTTATATAATAATTTATAAAATAGTATAAACCGTAAATAAATGAGTAAACTAGCAAAAATAATCCAAAACAATTCGTTGATTGGTTCTAATATTTCATGCGTCTGTGAGATAAAAAGATACGCTTGATCCTTTTAAACCCTTATCAATAGTTTCAAACCTAGTAATAAAATTGTTTTACCTGAATTTCTAAAAATTTCATTTCTAATTAATAACATAATTTATGCTATTGGCAATCAAAATAAATAATGACATGGTTGCTTTCTGATAAAGTTAGAATAAGCTCTCGCTCTTATTTATTGCCTCGTAACTAATTTCCACTGCAAAGTGCCTTTTATCAACCCCCTAGAGAGTCTGGCCTAGTTTTTCCTGTCCTGCTGAAGATTGGCTTACCGGCTTGTCACTTTATATCACCCTTTATTTTTCTTGGTATTTTTTTTCCTTAGGTGCATGTGTACGTGTGACCTTAAATGAATACGTCAGAGACACGTCCCTCAGTGTAGACGATAGATAAAAGGTGAAATGACAAATTGCTGTTTCCTTTTATTTTCTGTCACTCTTTCTCCAGACACAACGCTCATAAACACAGTACTCAGGAGATCACTTAAGTTGCCCCCCTCCCCCCCCACCTCATTTAAATTTAAATTTAGATCAACCACAGTTTTGCACCTATTTTGCACAGTTTGCACCCAATATTACGTTTTGAACCCTAACCCCAGATACGGTAAGACTGTTTATGTTTAGAGGGGGGGGGGGTAAAGTTAAGAGGAGCCCCCCCCCCCCACTATCAAAATGTTGGATTTTTTATGCCATCTTAAAAGTCCTGTTTCGCACCATTTTGCACCCAAGTATGGCGTTTTGCACCTGAATAGTTTTGCGAGCAAAAAATATTTAAAAAGGTAAAAATTGGGAGGGGGGGCAAAGTTAAGCATAGCCCCCCACTCACTAATTGGGATTTTTAATGCCAAAATAAAAGTCCTATTTTGCACCATTTTGCACCCAAGTATGGCGTTTTTCACCCTAATAGATTAGCGAGTAAAAAAATATTTAAGATACAAAAAAATTAAGTCTTTGGACCCTCCCTCCAAAACCCCACATCCTCAAATTAAGATTGTAAATATGCCATAGTTTTCTATATATTTAGCACCGTTTTGCACCTTAATAGTTTTTAAAGAAAAATAAATAAATTTAAAGTTAAAAAATGTCTGCGAGCCAATTTTGAAAAAAAAAGATTTTTGTAAACTCCACTTAAGATTTCCTCAGAAAAATATCATTTTCTAAGTACAATAAAAAAGTTTTTACAAAATAATGAAATAACATTGACCAAACCCTTTTTTTAATATCTCAAATTTTCAAAAAAAAATTTTTTTTGCTGCCCTCAAATTATTTATATTTGTTAAAAATAAATATATGTTCCTATTTATCATGATAAACAATTAACAGACACACATTTAAATAACATATTAAAACACTTTTTGAATGATTTCTAATTTTCTAAAATTGATCATATGTAAACAATCCTTTAATTAATATATTTTATAAAAATCAACGTACGTTATTATTAAATCGTGTAAAATATTCCTAATTGGCAAAATTGTTAAATCTATTTTAAAAAAAACCACTTCAGCGGCAGAATTGTCCAAGGCGTCAATTTCCTGTTAGAGTGGCCTGCTGGAAATGGGGAGATCGATGTTTGAATACCGGTCGTATCTACTGAGGGTATTTTTTTACTCAATGGTTTTCCACTCTCCTTCCACGCAAATGTAGGTTACCTTTAAAATGCTTCCTTACTCCTCCCTACCCCATTATAGTAATTGTCATAGATGCGTATACGCTGAACAGGCAGTAAAGCCCTGTGATTCAATTTTTTTCTTTATAAATTACAATTTTTTCAATATCGGTAGTAATCACTACTATTAAATGAATTGTTTAAGTGAAACGAATAATTATTAAATTAGTTTTATTGTAAATAACATCCCAGATACCCATTTTGCACCAAATCGTTAAAGCTATTTTCAAAACCTTCCAAATTTTATAACAAAAATCAATCTTTGTTAAAACTAACCTTTAATGAATTTTCCCCTAAAAAAACAAATGTACATTTCTATTTGTCATGTTGAAAACTCCTCAGATTTACATATTTAACAAAACCATTAGAGCCATTTTCGAAATGACCTTTAATTAAACTGCACTAAAATGAATTTTTACTCAGATTATAGTGTTATTTGTCAGATCAAACACAAGCTATAAAAAAAATATATAATTTAAACAAGATTGGTAAAGCCTTCTCGAAATATTTGTAATTTTCAAAATTTACTCATAATGAAACTACCGTTAGTAAAAAGATTAGTGCCAAAATCTATACAAACTCCCAAAGTATAGCCATTAAATTTTGAACAAAATCATTCAAACAGTTTAGTATCTATTTTCAGAGACAGACATAATTGTAAAATCCACTTTTGTAATTCAGGGGAAAATAAAACGTAAAGCTTCATCATAATCTTGAGGTTGAAAATATTCATTATTACAATAAGACTATTTTCTTTCTATATGAGAACATAAAAAAAATCTATAAAAAAATTGGTTATATTATATTTAAAGCATACTTTCTAACTTGTGAATAGTCATTTCTTAAAAGTCAAACATTTAAATATAAAATACAATTCTTATTTAAATTATTTATAAGATTCCAATTAATTTTTCTAAAATATATTAAACAATATCAACTTTACAAATTTTGATAAAAAATATGTTGGGGCAAATATTTTACATTTCTAAGCTCTATAGCTAGGACCATTTAAAGTTAAATAAAACATTTTATTCAGCGCAAAAGTTTAGGTATCAAAAGTAAAAAAAAGAAACTAGTGTGTATAACGTTTTCCAAACAAGACATTAAAACATTATATTTATTTCTACTTTAAAGTAAATTAATTACTAAGGTGTAAGACACTACGCGAAAAACAGTTTGAAACTAAAAACATTTATAAACTTTGGAAATCCGTGAATATAATATGACACTATAACTTTGAGTTTTAGCTAATTATCATTCTGACTAAACTATTAATGTTCAAAGCTTCATGTTTGAGTGCAAACTATACAATAATATTATCATAGGAAAAATCACAAGGCATGCGCTGAGCTTGGCCCATTAATTAATTCTGATCTTATTTTGTATGGTTTTTTTCCTTGCAAAACTATTAAGGTGCAAAACGCCATTTTTGGGTACAAAGTGATGCAAATTAAAACTTTTAAATTGGAATTAAAAGAATAATAAGGGGCTACGCTTAACTTGCCCCACACTCCCAAACAAAAACAATCGTAGAGTCTCTGGGGATGGTATATAAAACTTAGTACTTGGGTGTAAAATAGTGATAGATAGGTGGAAAGCGATGGCATATTAACATTCTTAATTTGAGGGTGTGAGCAACTGGTCGAATATTAGAATCCGTGAGAAATTTGTGATACAATATTGCGTTTTTTTTAATTTATAAACTGGTGCCTCAAAGATGAAAAAATACTTGTTGCCACTTCCAGAACTCATGCAGGGGGTGAGGGCAGTGAGGAGAAATGAGAGGGGGAAATCAGACTACTTGTTCCAACATTTTTGGTTCTAACTTCCATCATATTTATGATATAAAGGCCTACAGTGTATCAAATTAAGGACAGTTAAATTATATACAATAGTTGTGTATAATAAAATGGCCGTAAACATGAAATTGACATAAGTTATCCAGAAATATCTGAATATAATTTACATTTTACGATGTTTCTGTTATTTATGATTGTAGTAAATTAATCTAAAATGTAAGCTGTCTTATTAGTAACAAGGGCTATAGAGTATTAGTTTTCCTTCCTTTTTTTGAGATATAATAGGACCCTTTATTTATAAAAATTTAGAAGCATATTGCTAAAAATGGATATGTTGCAGCTGTGATTTTAAATATGTTTCTTATCATTCACGTGATACCAAGTGTTTTTATTTTGTTTCAGGTCATTGATTAATTAGATTTGAAAGTGTAATCCCAAAAAGATCACTCATTTTAATTATGTATGATAAAATAATAAATTTTGCCCCCAAAAACTCCCCAAGTGGACATTGACATCAATATATGTATGGTTTTTAGTATTGCCTCAAAAGAAGGACTTGTTAAAACCCTGGTACTCATGAACGTGTACTACAAAAAATCAAAGATCAAAAATCAATCAACTCCTGGATGACTTATGCATGGTAGCTAACCATAGCCTGCGTGGAGTAACTGCCCAAAAATGTATTGAAATAGGAGTATCTTGGTATGGGAGTTGGTTTCAAACCGTTACTCACAAAGGAAAACTTTACCGTTTAAATAAAAAATATGATTTAAAAAAAAGATGACTTTCAAATGTGATCAACTGAAAGTAATACAGAGAGCAAAACACGACTTACTCGTTCTAAGTGTGTGTGCCTTTCAGTAAAGAAGAATGATTCTTTTGTAATTGTGTTCACTCAAGAATGAATACTCTTAGAAGATTGTCAGTTGATAGAGTCCATAAAAATCTGCGTGATGCTATCTACAAAAATGGGAATGAAGCTTTAAACATTAAACTAAACACAGCTATCAATGAGGAGGATGAGCATGCCATTGATGTTAGATACCATTTGCTATGTTGGACCAAAAATGTAATTAAAATGCTAAGACAGGCTACGAATACCACGTGTAAGGACTCTATAACATAAGCTGCAGCATAAATTGAATTTATCAGTCTCATTCTTGAATGTCTACAAAAGTGGGCTTTAAATATTGCTGTAATCCAAACCACTTATGAAAACATATGGGCAATGAACAACATGGTTTTTTTTTACTATATCTCGGAAATAAATAAAGCAAATACTCATTGACAACATTGGTGATATTGAATTCCACCGACCAGTTCGAAGAAACTAATCAGAAATGGCTCTTTTTTTTAAAAAAATATATAGATGTTTCTAGCGATGCAATATATATTTGTGGTAATGATACGGATGTGAATATGAGGTGTCTTTATGATATGATGCAGCTCTTTTACTCTGAAAGTGCATAAATTACGCTCAGCAATAGAAGTTCACGGGAAAAATGTACACGCCTAAGGACCTCATTCCACTTGGAGTGTATGCATTCTTTTAATGGCTTGTTAGTGGGAGGGAAGAAATAATTTGGTCAAAAAGAAAACAAACCGCTGTAAATAGAGCTGCCATGAGTATCTCACAAACTTTTATGGCTATGAAATACAAGGAGAGACAAGTGTACCGTTGATGTACTGACAATATGCAGCCAATACATGTTAGGCCTCAACAAGTTGTCATAGGAATGGCAATTTATCAAGTCACTAGAAACAAAAGTATTGTAAATCCGCTTAATGGATTGGGTTTCTCGATCAAGTATAACTGTCTTCTCAGCTATGAGGCTCAAATTTTAGTGTGATATGGATTATGTCTGCATGAGTAATAGAGTGTATTTACCTGCAAATATGGTCAAGAACCGATATATATTTTTCGCAGCAGACATTGTTGATTTTATGGAAGATACCTCTAATGGAATAAAACATTACACATGCCACAGCGCTGGCCATTTATCAGCGAAAAGAAGATGACAGAACACAAATTTTTCAACTGTGGAAAAGTTCTGGAAATTGTGCACTATACCTTCCTGACTGTTCAACTGTTAAAAAAGATTGTTTTATGCCATCCAAACTGATTCTGAAATTCAAAACTTAGCCTGACTTCAGTCCAGCTTTTGTAGTCAACCCTAATATTACCGACATGAAGGTATGTTTTATAGAGAAACATTCAACAAAATCAGAGGTGCTTCTCTGCAAGATGTCACACATTGTGTAAGTGAAGACATAAATGGAAATTCAATCAAATATTCCAACATGGTCCACCTTCAATTCATATAATCATAGCTTTGCCAATAACTGCAGTTCGTGTTACCTCACTGATACCTGCACCACCAACAGAATAGCCAGCATTTTTAACTGTTCTACTTCAATTACAAAGTATTAACTATCTAGTAATGGGTCCACAAAATTTAACACTTCTGAGAGTCAACATTTGTACACACACACACACACACACACACACACACACATATTGGTGCATAAGAGATAACTATGGCAACAAGATCAAAATTTGGAGAGACAGTTTGGTTTTCAAGATCATTTTATGATCGCTAATATTTCTGAAGGTGCTGGAGGTAGGGAGTGCCAATTGCCAATATCCAGGAAGTGATAGCTATTCCGAAAATTAACATTAACGCTACCTTGTTTTTCAACCTCTCAGTAAGGTTTTACCACGGGTGTGAAAGGATATTAAAAGACACGTTAATTGGTCATCATTTCAATCAGTGGCAGCTTATTTTTAGTTGGTTAACAATCCAACCC